>CM076580.1:1159786656-1160177742 GCA_034641835.2 Pinus albicaulis | reverse complement strand
TTTCACTTCTACATAATTTGTAATTGTAATTCACAGAACGTAGTTCTGAACAATGTAGAAATTTGAATAACTGATATATTATTCACCGAGATTCTCCTGATCACACACTATTTTAGCTTCATGCATAATACATAATCTCTTCTACCATTGATCATCACATGCGGAAATAAAATCAATTGCATGCATACATTAAAACCACAAACAATCACACATATGAACACAATATTTAATGGGAAAGCTTAAAGCTGAAAACCCCAACTATCTGTATATTATATGTCATGGAGATCATGTAGCAATCATAGTACAAAATCTCCTCACAAGCTCTCATGCACACCCTCAATTGCTACACACTATCAAGCTAGATCTAGCAAAACACATGCTCCAATCTTTTGCCACTTGATAGCCAGCCTCTATTGCGTTTTCAATGCTATGGGATGGCTTTATTAAATAGATAAACCACCTGGCTTGAAGCTAGCAATCCTGTGGAGCCTCACCTGTCATGCGTGCCACCAAAATAGCAGTATAGTCTGGCGATAGTTATTGTTGCTCTTTCACCTGTTGCACGCGGTCTCCCCTTTGAGGCTTGTCCATCTCTTGGTCAGTATTGATGCATTCATATCGTTGATTTATGAGTTATAGTAGTGAATTAATTAATAATTAATTCTCCCTCTCACTAATTGTATCACGTGTAGTTAAGCCCGAATACAAATAGCTCACGTATATTTATAATGAATTCACTTCATTCTCGCCTCCCTTCTTCCTCAATCGCAGTCCACCAAACTCTCCTTCCATGATTCAACTAAAGTATCATGCAATAGAAAATAACTAAACCTAAGACAAGCGTAATTCCTTCTGTCGGCTCCTATGCCACATCTGTGCACTTAACTGAAGTGCTCCAAGAGAATAAGATAATGTTTAGAGTCTAAATATTGTTAAGAGCTAATAATATTCGACATATCTATTTTTAGACTGGAAATATAAAAATAGATTCCGCCCAGTATGTCTAAAAATAGAAATCCATCTATTTTTTCTGACTTGACCAACCATCCACAAATAGCATCCTGCAACTCATAGAACATGATCCATATGTCTAAAAATAGACATAGTTTAAAAATAAACTTTGCGCCAAAAATAGCCTGCCGGCCCACTTAGTGAAGGCGACTCCTTTCCACTAAGCTCATCATCTTGTTGCAATCTCAACACTCCCTCTCAACAAGATATGGATTATCTTAAACCTATCTTTATTGGTATTCGAATTTGCTCTTTTGGCCGGCGCCTTCGTCAAGATATCGACATCTGATCTCTAGTAGGAATGTATGAAAGTAACATGACCTTCCGTTGCCTACCAAATCCCCCGATATGCTGATACCAATCGTTGAAGCCATGATGTAACTCTCCTCCTATATGCCATAGTCATAGACCATATCATGATGTGCCCGATGTGCCTACGAGATATCTCTAATACATAACCTGCTGCCTTCCAAAAGAGCTTGGTAGGCTTAACCATAGCTTGCGAAAGCTGGTTAACTGCATAGCATATATCGGGCCGTGTATTGACCAGATACATAAGCGACCCCACCAACTGTCGATAGACAGTGGCATCCACTACCTCCGCTGAAGTAGCATCCTCCTTCCTCCAACCACCAGGAAGAGGAGTGTCAACAGACTTGCAGCCATGCATGTTGAACCTCTCCAGAATCTCAAGATTCACTTGCACGAGAAGCAGCCAGGTCCATCATTGTTGCATTGATTTCCAATCCCAGGAAATAATGAAGGAGGCCCAAGTCCTTCATCTCAAACTCTTTTGCAACATCCTCCTTGCATGAGAGTATCAACAGCTCATCACCTGTCAAAATCAAATCATCTACATAAAGTACAATGATCAGCAACTTACCCTCCACCACAATCTGGTATAGGTTAGGATCCACCTCACTCTAGGAGAATCCAAGTCTAGTGAAATAACTGTCTATCTGTGTGTACCAAGCATGAGGTGCTTGTTTCAACCCATATAGCGCTCTCTTGAGCCTGCACACATGCGACTCGCTGCTGAAGATCTTGAAACCTTCGGGCTGCTCTATGTACACCTCCTCCTCAATGACTCCGTTGAGGAATGCAGTCTTCACATCCATGCGATGGATATGCAGCTCTGCCTTTGAGAGAGCAGAATCATCCATATGGAAGAATACCTTGCGACAGGTGCAAAGGTCTCCTCATAATCAATCCCCTCTATCTGTGAAAAGCCTCGGGCAACAAATCTTGCCTTGTACTTCTCCACACTCCCGTCAGCTGCCTACTTCACTTTGTAGATCCATCTCGAATCCACCACTGATTTCCCCTCCAGCCTCGGGACAATCTCCCATGCACTGTTTTTGACAATCGAATCATACTCTTCCACCATGGCATCTACCCATGCGGGGTCCTCCACAGCTTCCTCGAAAGAGGATGGCTCTGTCACGACACATTTTCTCACAAGAGCCATGTATCTAGTGTACCGGTCCGATGACTGTCTCTGTCTGTGTTTGTGCTATAGGTCGGTCCTGCATCTTCTCTGCATCTTGAGCTAGTCACTCAGCTTCTGTAGTGTGCTTTCGCCCTCTAATGGTTGGCGTTGCTTGAGTGGTCTCTTCCACTCCATGAACCTCCTCTTGTGGCTGATCCACATCCTGAGGCTCATCCTTAGGAACTAATAGCTCCTCATCTGCATGAAAGTGTGGCTCCCTCTCAAGCGAACACTTCATGGCTTTCTCCTCCTGAAATTTTATATCCCGTCGCACAACAGTCTTGCGACTGTCTGGAAAATACACACGATAGTTGTGGGGCGTATCAGTGTACCCAAAAAATATCCCAACCTCTACAGTCGGCTCCAACTTCTTCCTAGCATCCTTCGTCACATGAATGTAAACAGGTGAACCTAAAATCCTCAAATGAGAAATATCAGGCTTCTTACCAGAAAACGCCTCCTCGGGTGTACTCATGCCAAGTATCCTGTGAGGACAACGGTTCTGCACATATACTGCAGTATTGCATGCCTCCGCCCACAAGTGTATGGGTAGGCCCTAATCATGCAACATTGCCCGTGCAGCACCCACGATCGTTCTGTTCTTCCGCTCAGCAACCCCGTTCTGCTGTGGGTTATGAGGTGCTATGAGCTCTCTTCGAATTCCTTCTGCGCTGCAAAAGTCCTTGAATTCGCCAGAGATGAATTCACCACCATTGTCGCTCCTAAGAGCCTTCACCTGCTTCCCCGATTCTTTCTCAACAAGTGCCTTGAACTCACAGAACTTTGAGTATGTCTATCTTCTTACGCATGAAGAAGATCCGAAGCACTTTGAGAAAAATCATCCAAAATATCGCATAATACAATATTCTTGTTGAAGCCCTAAGAAGGTCCACACAAATCTGTGTGAATTCTCTGGGTCGTCGTGCGTATCCTTTACGTGAAGAGTGGCTTCAATAGGCCTAAGGTACATCCACTAATGCAGGGGCAAAAGGTACCCTTGGGAAACCCGATCAGTATCTTTGCAGAGTATCTTTGAATGGGCATGAGTGAAGGTGGCCCAATCCAAGGTGCCACGGCTTTTATCAGCCCGACTCACCACTCATGCACGCTTACCGAGCTGTTCTTTGTAATCATCTACAGTGATGAGGTTCTAACTGAACCCTATCTCCAGGATGTCACACGAGTTGCCCTTCTTGGCAGGGAAAGCCTTTCCCTCACTAAAGACAACATCATATCCCTTGTCTTCTAACATCGCCACAGAGATAAGATTCTTCTTCAATCCTGGAACATGCATCACATCCTTCAATCTGAAGGGTTTACCAGACTCCCTCTCAAAGGAAATGGTACCGATAATGATCACACTATATCTACCATCATCGCCCATCTCGATGTGCACTCCAAGATCTTTCTCATCCAGATCAGTAAACAAATCTCGATCTCATGTCATGTGAAAAGACGCACCACTGTCCAGAAACCATACTGAACCCATCACACTTGAGACCAAGCATGCAATCAGCGAAAAATCCAGCTCAAACTACGAGGCTAAGGCCTCTCCATCTGCAGTCCCAGCAACCTGCTTATTTTTCTTCTTCTGTGGACAATTTGTGGCATAATGTCCGTGTTGGTGACAATGAAAGCACTTCACCTTGGACATATCCTGCTTCTTGCCTTTCGCACTGGATTGAGAAGCTTTCTTGCTCTTCCCCTTCTTTGCTTTGGTAGCCAAAGTGCAATTCTCTTCATCAGATGCCTTTGATGAAGATCCATCCTTGGTACTTCGCCTTATCTCCTCTTGCACAAGATCCGACCAAAGTCGCTCCCATCCTGGCAATTTCTCCCGACCATTGACAGAGTCCTGATAGGAGTGCCAACTCTTTGGAAGCCCAAGGAGAGCCAAGCTCACCAAGTCCTCGTCATCAAAAGTCACCCCCACACTTCCCAGCTCATCCCTGCATTGGAAAAACTTCGTGAGGTACTTGGGCATACTATCGCCTTTCTCCATCTCTATGTTTCTAAGTTTATCCTTGAGCGCCAACTTCCTCTGATCGCTCTTGCTTTGGAATAAATCTGTCAAAGCTTTCCACATCAAGAATGGAGAAGCCTTACCATGAAGGCTAGATACTATGTGATCCTTCACAACTTCCAACAGAATCCTTCGACACTTTATTGTCTTCTTTTTCCATGCGTCAAGTGCGGCAGCATCACTAGAAGCAGGTTTTGGAATTTCTGCATCTATGAACTCCTTCAACCCATTTTCATCTAGCACCGCCTCCATCCTATCCTTCCATGAAATATAATTCGAGTTGCCCTCAAGGGCATACTCCAATCGCAATCCGTTGAAAGACATCTCAACTTCGACACCAAGAAAACATTGTTGCAAATTTGAATTCCACCAGCACAAAAATCAACTGCTTCAATGTTTTGCAATTGCTCCGATGATCAATAAACCTCTGATACCATGTAGAAATTTGAATAACTGATATATTACTCACCGAGATTCTCCTGATCACACACTATTTTACCTTCATGCATAATACATAATCTCTTCTACCATTGATCATCACATGCGGAAATAAAATCAATTGCATGCACACATTAAAACCATAAAAAATCACAAATATGAACACAGTATTCAATGGGAAAGCTTAAAGCTAAAAACCCCAAATATCTGTATATTATATGTCATGGAGATCATGTAACAATCATAGTACAAAAGCTCCTCACGAGCTCTCATGCACACCCTCAATTGCTACACACTATCAAGCTAGATCTAGCAAAACACATGCTCCAACCTTTTGCCACTTGATAGCCAGCCTCTATTGCATTTTCAAAGCTATGGGATGGCTTCATTAAATAGATAAACCACCTGGCTTGAACTGCGCAATCCTCATGGGCTTCTCCACCTATCTGTGTGTTGCAAATAGCAATAGTATAGTCACAACTGATAGTTAACCTGCTCTTTCACCTATTTCTGCACTGGTCTCCACTGAGACTGTCCATGCACTGAAGTTAATTGATGCATTATTTAGTTGATTTATGAGTTTATAATTAGTGAATTAATTACTAATTAATTCAAACCACTCTCACTAATTTTATCGATTAGTTAAACTGAATACAAATAGCTCAACTATGTTTAGATTAGTTAAACTGAACACAACTCCATTAACTTCCTCAATCAACTCCACCAAACTCTGTTACATGAGTTTTAACTGAAGTATCCATGCAATAGCTCAACTAAACCCTAGGAATAGTGTAATTCCTTCTGTCAGCTGCATGTGCCACATCCAGGCATCAAACTGAAGTGCTCCAAGAGAATAAGATAATTTTTAGAGTCTAAATATTATTAAGAGCTAATAATATTTGGACATATCTATTTTAGATTACAATCTAAAAATAGATTCCGCCTAGCATGTCTAAAAATAGAAGTCCATCTATTTTTTTCCGACTCTGACTAACCATCCACAAATAGCATCCCGCAACTCATAGAACATGATCCATATGTCTAAAATGCATATAGTCTAAAAATAGACTTTGCGCCAAAAATAGTCATGCGGCTCACTTAGTGAAGGCGAATTTTCCCACTAAGCTCATCATCTTGTTGCAATCTCAACAAACAACAAGATCGTATTGCGATGTCAATTGATCGTGATTAATATATAATTCGCATCGATGTTCATTCAACTATCTGAGAAGCTGGGCAGTATTCGTTGGTGGCTAAGGGCCCGATCTCTCGGTGGATTTCACTATTGTTCGTGTTATACTTTTCCATTTATCAAGAAGTGTATTATGATTTTTTGCTTTGGTGCTTGAAGTACTTCGATAATTCGGATTACTGTATTTATTCCCTTGAATACGCATTTCCAATTTTATTTCCTTAAGGAATTAGTTGCTAGTTAAAAGAATCGGTTTTGATTACTTTCAAAAGTATAGACGTTTATTATTTCCAATACTTTCCTTTTATTCAATAAGCTTAAATCCAAAATTCGAAAGAGCTCTGCTAATGCTTCAATGCTCTCGGTTGATTATCATTTGAATTAGTTAAATAAGAATGAATCATGTGCTTTTGGGTTATAATGATTAAATGAATCACTTCCTCTTTAACGTTTCAAGATTTATGATTGCATCTATATGAAACAATTGATTTTATCATTACTCTTTGTATGTATAGCTTACACATATTGTGTACATGCTTGAGATAAAGGACTTTACCCAAGTTGATAATTAATGTGAGGCAATTAGGAGTTTAAAGACACTGCTAGCACCCAAAATTCTTGGCGCCATTGCCGTGGAGCTTGTTGCCACTCAGAAAGAGTAATGTATGATTGATGTTTTTTCTTTTCGAGGGAGAATTGGGTATTAAAAACGGAAGGTAAGAACTCCGTATAGCGAATGAGTAAAATGCTCGCTCATCCGCCGCTTCTCTAGCAAATGCGTATGTTTAAGGTAGGAATGAATGTTTGTATTTCTGCATGAATGACTAAGAGGAAAGACTAAAAGACAAAATTCCTCCTAAACCCGAAAACCTAAGGACCGGTGAATCTGGATGATCAACTTTATCGACAAAATCTTAAGAAACGTTGAGAGTCTCGCCATCGCAGGACCCCAATTTTGCCGCCGTACATCCTACCGACTTCCTTCAAGCCGCATGATCACTATCCGTAGCTAACACCGAGATTCACAAGACTGAAGGGATTGAGCGTATTTTCAAGATAATCGAGAATTCACAAACTCGCCTTCACAAGAAGGAAATCCTTGCAACCTTCGTGAAGGAGAAGGAGAAAACATGCTGCAATCTTGAAATTAAATTATCTAACCTAGATCTCCTCAAGTAGTGATCGAGTAGAGCACACCCAAGATTCCGCATCAAGGTAGTGCCGTGAGAACCATTCCAACTCTGTGACATCCTAAGAATAACTCTACTCCCGTAGATCCCTAAAGAATATTGGCATATTTTGACCAAATGGCTAATAACCAACAAACTCAAACTTCTACATTGTACACAATTCTATTATTGACATTGCATGTTAATGCTCCTTATATTTAGGCTATCCCATTACGTAACATCTCTACCTTTCATGGGCTAACTTCAGAAGATCCCGATGCATTCCTTTTCGAATTTGATGTCTTATGCGTGGTTATGATTCACACTACTCACCCCTGCAAGTTGAAGTTATTCCCTACTCTAAAGGAGTAGCTCGTGTTGTCTCATGGACTCTATGGAGGCACACAATTGGGACCAAATGAAAACATCTTTCCTTAAAAAATACCAAGATTATTGTCAAACTAGAGAACTAAAAGATGAAATTTTTCAAATGGTAACTAAGCCTAATGAGACTCTGAAAGAATATGTAGAGTGTTTCCAATATAATCTGCAAAGATATCCTTACACAAATCAGCCTGATAATGTTCTAAAAACCGCGATGATCATAGGTATGAAAGGCCAATGGGTAGAGACACTAAATATAATGGGTAAAGGTGACATTTATCAAGAAAACTATAAAAATATTATAGATTTGTGCATCAAGTGTTCTGCTGCGCATACGAAATCACGGACGTGATGCAAGCCCTGCAGAGCCGCAAAGCCTCAGAGGAGCATTACACGAAGCGAAATCGCAACTCCGTTGGAGGCTTCAAGACTGTATCCTAGGGACTCGGGCGACACAATTGGATGTCATGCAAGCTAAGCAAAAGCAAGCAGGCATAAAAGAACTTGGCTATTTTCTCCCCTATCATAGACAATGTCTTCATAAATAATTCCCCTAGACACGTATACGAACATGTGCCATATGCACTAAAGAGCATGCCACGGAAAGTTGCCCATCACCCTGTGATTGTGTAGTCTTCAAGGAAGTGAAAGAAGAAGTGGAACCAAGATATCATGGAACCGTCATCAATGGCAAGCGCATCGTACATGTATGCCTACTAATCCATCTTCGTTCTTTCCTCCCTCACAATATACTCCAAGAATATCTCGTGGGCAAAGATGGTAGAATCAACCACCTTTTTTGCCACCTCAAGAATTTGGTGCCACCATGGCCCACCGCCAAATCCAAATAATAATAATTGGCCAAATTCCCCTTACCCGCCACCATTCCCAAGATAACAACCCTTATCTCTCCCAATGGTCCCCTTCCACCTCACAAAACTAGAATCAACCAAGAATCAAATTGGCAAAGATCTACGAATCGCCCTATGGGGACAGCTCGCCTCAAATCCAACTTTAAGCCAAAGACCTTACACGTTGCAAACAGGACCCCAATATAATATACGACCGCAAATTTAGCTCAACCTAACCCAAATCCTAACAACAGACAAGCCTACCAATACAAATCATTGAGGGTCCGGACTCCGAAGATGAGTTGAAAGAATGTAATGAACTTTAGTTGAGATCTCTGATGCATAATCACTCTAGACAAGGATAAAGATTTGCAACCGGAAGAACCGCACACAAATAAGCCTCTAACTCAGATGATCAACAAATAAAACAAGGGTGGAAGATACGACAAAAAAAAATCACGCTAGAACAAACCATAACCACTTCCCCCATTCCTAGAAAGATTGTTGATAGTACCGATTGAATATCCTAACTTTGATCTTCCGGGTGAACTTAAGAATATTTGTATAAAAATTCCCTCCTCCAGGCTATCTAAGATATTCCAATATATGCTAAAAAAAACTATTAAATAATTGTATAAATAAGTCCGTGAGGAAAACAAAAATAACCCCTTACCGTCCATGTTGTTGGACTTTGTCAGATTTATTACTAGGCAAAGAGACTTTGAAAATATGAGGATCCCCCGGAAACCCCATTGTCACAGCCCACATAAATGGCCAGTCATTCTTTTCCCAATGCTTTAGTTGACTTAGGGGCAACATTAATATTCTCTCAACTACAACTTGCAACATTCTTGGCATCACAGCCTTGGAACCAACAACTACATTATCGGAACTAGCCGATCGCCTCAATCATCGACTAGAAGGAACATTACAGGATGTGATGGTCTCGTAGACACTCGGGGAATACCCGGTAGATTTTTTGATTAACCCTATGAAAACTGCCTAGATGGACATCCTTTAATATTAGGAATGCTCAAGGCTAGTGATTGTTGATGCTTATATCACTGCCGGCAAAATGCATTATGACTATAACTGTAACAGTGAAAATTTAGCTTTATACCCTCCCGCTCAACTAAGC
Organism: Pinus albicaulis; assembly: GCA_034641835.2. Taxonomy (NCBI): domain Eukaryota; kingdom Viridiplantae; phylum Streptophyta; class Pinopsida; order Pinales; family Pinaceae; genus Pinus; species Pinus albicaulis. The sequence continues at coordinate 1,160,168,047 of CM076580.1, read as the reverse complement.
TTGAAGGAGAAACCAGAAGCAACTCCGCAACATACTTAACACAAAATATTTGGTCACCATTGACTGTGGTAGATGTCCCCTCAATTCAAAAACCAAACTGAAGATGATGTCATTAATATTTTTATCGATCATCCTACCACAAAGACAAGTTCAAAATGCCACATGATTAAAGCAAATTCTGACAACGAAATCAAAGAAGACCCCTAAGAGATATCACGACCAAACAATACCAACAACCAATCGCTTATAATATCAAACCTAATATCAAAATTGAGCCGTGGGAAGATCCCGAACATTAACAATAACTGAGTGATGACCACAATAGAAACTTATTCAAGTCCTTAGGAAAAATAAAGGGGCTTTCGCTTGGGATTACTCGTATATGAAAGGGATTGGACTTCTCGCCTATGCATGCATCATATCTACACTAAAAAGGATGCAAAACCATTTGACAACCTCGCCAGACAAATCCTCGAAAGATATTGTTAAAAAATAACTTCAAAGGCTGTTAGATGTGAATTTTATCTATCATATATTTGATAGTAAATGGGTTTCTCCATTGGTTGTGGTTCCCAAAAAAATGGGAAATGGCGAATATGTGTTAACTATAGAGAACTCAACAAGGCAACACAAAAAGACCATTTTCCCCTTCCATTTATTGATCAGGTCCTAGATACACTGGCAGGGAAGAAATTTTTTCTTCCCGGATGGTTTCAATGGCTACAATCAAATCTCGATTACCCATGATGACGAGGACAAAACTACCTTACCTATCCGTGGGGAACATTCGCTATTGCAGGTATTACCTTGGATTGTGTAACGACCTCACATTCCAAAGAGCCATACTACAAGATTTTTGCAGACTTGATAAATGAAGGATTGGAAGTATACATGGATGATTTCCTGTACACCTTATGGAGATGACTTCGAGCAAGCATTACATACATTGGAAAAAAATTTGGAACGGTGTAATATATACTGCCCTATGTTTAAGTCATGAAAAGTGCCATATGATGATGACAAGGTCTGATTCCTTTGGTCATTACATTTTCAACAAATACTGAATTGTGTAGATCCGACAAAAATATAAGTAATTCTCTTTACTAGCTACTCCGCACTCAAACAGGTATGTAGCTGATTTTCTAGATATTATCGTAGATTTATCAAGAATTTTTCACAGTATATTGTTGCACCATTATATGCCTTAATAGGAAACAATTTCATATGGGATCGACAAATGACACGTCTTTACAGATGGAACGGATAAGATCGCCATCGCATTACGAGGCCCGAATTGGAATATATCAGGTATTTTCCAGATTTCATCGATGCATCGACAATAACCATTGAGCGCTCTGGCCAAGAAGAAGACAAGAAACCCTACGCTATATATTACATTAGCAGCAACTTAACCCCGCCGAATTGAATTGCCACAAGAACAGAAGGATTTTTTAGTCAAGTATTTTATGCTATTAACATATTCGTATTACCCATAACCGGATACTCATATAATTTTGTATACTCTGATCACTCGCTATCAAATACTTAGCTAATAAACCTATTACGAATGGAAGAGTGACATGTTGGTTGCTACTTTTGCAGAATTTACATAACTATAAGGGATCAACTGTGTGGAAGGAAAATCCTGTCACGCATTTCCTCTCCCGAGTGCCAAGAACAAATGATGCAACAACAAAAGAGAGGATCGTTTTCCTAGATGAACACTGCTTGGTCGTAACCATGAAAACGCCATGGTACACAGATGTGGCGAATTATTTAGCAGTGGGAAAATTACCTAAACATTTGACACTCAGAGAAAGGAAATCGATAGTACAACGCAACACTCGTTTCTCCTAGATTGGAGGATACCTTTTTCACACAGGGGCCGATATGCACATCCGCAGGTGTATCAGGGAAGATGAAATTTATGATATCTTAAAAGCCTGCTTCACGATGGACCTTTATAAAGGGATACATTTCTTTCGACTACGAATCCCGGACATAAAATTTTACAAATGGCTACCATCGGCCCACAATTTTTAAGGATGCTAAGAAATTTGTTCCTCAGCCTCCGATAGTTGTTAAAAGGATGGCCGCCCCGGCCAATCCGATGAGATGCCCCTACATCCACGTATAGTCATAGAACCTTTGAGCGTTGGGCAATAGATTTCGTTGGGCCAATCAACCCATCATCCAACCGTAAATCATATATATTGATTTCAAATGTATCACGTAACTAAGTGGTAGAAGCAAGTATTGCTTCAAGAGCCACAAAAGAAACTTGATAAACTTTCAAAATTTTGTACGATATGGGTTACCTAGAGAAGTAATCACCGATGGAGGGCCACAATTTGTAGGCCACAAGATCAATCGCTACACTAAAAAAACATCATGTTATTCACGTAATTGCTCTCCATACCACCTGCCAGTTAACAAAGGTGTAGAAAGCACCAACAAAGTAATTGAAGTTATTCTATCAAAGACAGCCTCCCCATCACATAGACGAGATCACATTCGATCGCTAGAAGCCTTGTGGGCATATTGCACAACTTGGAGGAATATTAATGGATAATCGCATATCACCAGATTTGGTGGGTGAACCTATTTTTCCCATAGAGTTTGAGATAAAAACACTAAGGATAGCCCATGAAGTGGTACTCTGATTTAATCAAGCAATACCTATCAGATTACAACAAATAATTAATTAAACGTAAATCCGGCTTTGGTTTTGCAACATACCGCACTTATTCAACAACAAAGAGCCAAATGGCTAGATTCTTCCGATCAAGAAAAAGACATTTCATGAGAGGAATGGGCACTTCTCTATGATTCCATTTCAAGACTTCGTAAATTGGGTGAAAGGTGGTTAGGGTCCCCTATGAAATAAAGGAAGTACATGACAATGGCACTCTTATGTTGGCTACCATTGATGGGTCTTGATTGTATTCCTTTAAAGAAAATGGGAATCGGGTGTGCTCTTTACCAAAGACTACTCACAAAAGAATATTTTTGTCATCAGATATGCAAGGATTCCACCATGCAAGTTTTAGCCGTTAAGATAATCCTTCTAAGAGGCTTCATCTTGAAAAAAAATTCATTTCTTGTTCAAAAAAAAAAACTGTAAATAGGATTGTTGATTCAATTTGTTTTTTGCCTATTTTGTTGTTCCATATTTTGGTTTTTCTATTCCATCTTCAACAACACTTTTTGGTTTTGATGTTCCATCTTGGAACAACATCTTTGTTTTTGTTGCTCCATCTTCTAACAACACTTTTTGGTTTTGTTGTTCCATCTTCGAAACAACAATTTTTGATTTTGCTATTCCATCTTTGGAACGACAATTTTTGATTTTTTTGTTCCATATATGGAACAACACTTTTTTATTTTGTTGTTCCATCTTTGGAACAACACTCTTTTGTTTTTTCTGTTCCAATTTTGGAACAACACTTTTGTTTCTTGTACAATTTTTGTGCGTTCTGAAAAACACCTTATATATATATATATATATATATATATATATATATATATATATATATATATCACAAACATCCCTTTCCTCTCATGGACTTATTCCTAGCTCATTTCAACCTTATTTTTTATTTCTTTTATGGCCTTAAGTACAAGATCTCCATGCGTATAAGAATTATGGATTTTATTAAAGCAAGGAATATTTTTAACTTTATGATCTTTGACAAAGACAACTTCTTGATGATAGACTTAAAACAATTGAAAGGGACACAATTATTTATATTTCACTTTACCGTACTAATTTCTACTATATATGATACCGATTGATCATCTTTACCATACGGGTTCTACTCTTCTTGGTTATAATTCTCTCTGCCTATTATCAATGGGATTATGGGTATAATTTTTTCTATTATTGATATGTTACTAATCTCTTACACCACTTACTCTTAAAAGAGTACCGAGCCTCCTATTTATCATAAAATATGTACAATTAAATTTATCTATAGATAGAGGATAGGGGGTCTCATTAAGAGCCACTTACCATGTTCATAAGGATGTAGCAATGTGACATTCTTAATTATGGCCACCATACTGTAGGTTATGATCCATTGGATGGCTAAAATATCCTTTGAACAATGAGGTCTCATCACGAGCTACCAATTCAATTTGCTACTTCCTGAATGGAAGTATGGTTATCCTGTTACCATGCGCACACTGGCCTCTTATGTAGAAACACCATTGAAAATTTTCAATTATAAATTGAGGATCCCGGATCACATGGGTTAAAAAGCAGGAACTCGTTGAGGCTATGGCGCCTTACTATGCCAGGCTCGCTATGGTATTGAAGTTCTATTTCCTCAATCAATAATTTATAATACCCTCTTCCCATTTATCTTTTTATCTAAGAGATTATTTCCTCTAAACATTTCCCTACTTTGAACTTTTATGCATGCATTCATATTTTTTAACTCAATCATATCGTGTACACAAACACGGATATCACTCGCAAAGCCTCCTTTGTACATATATTGTTGTCCTCTTCCTTATCACATAACTTATCATCAACTAAAGTGTCTTGTATTTTTCATTTACTATGATTATACACCACGCTTTACTCTATCCATCTCCGTTATATCACACCGCCATTTATTTACGTACTGTTCCATTTACTGCAATTCTCTCATCCCGTCGTGTCAACAGCTATCTCCCGTCTCATTCGGCCGTAGGCAACCTCTCATTTCAAAGGGAGAAAAAAATTTCCATTACACTTGCGCATGCGTTGTCATTATTTCATTAACTGATAAGGTATCTATGATCACGTCACATGCGGCAATTTAAATACTAAATTAATATCAACTACAACAACTTGCTATTCTATCTCTATAAGTGTTGTCAGAGCTTTTCAAGATAAGCTGCATTTTCCCATTACACTCATCCTTTGAAATAGTAGGAATAATTCAAGCATTAAGGGTGGTAAGACAAGCTAAGGCCGCGAACCTTTAGTGTTAGAGGTCTCCCATAGAGCCAAGGAAATTCTGATCCGGTAGGGTGGATATCCTATCTCACAAGATTTCAGCCCTTGAATGAGAAATAAATTGAATTTATACAACATCCGTAGAATGGGGATTCCATGGTGAAAGGTAGAAGAATTATAGGTCACGGCATTAACAATAGATGAAGAATTTGGGTCAATGCGTAAGGAACTATATGGTCACAAAAACATGTATTGCTGCAAGACACGGTGGAAACTTTCAAAGACGAAGGTGAGAAAGTAGTCAAGAAAGGCAAAGGCATCCACTCATCTTCTCTGGCAGAACCATGGAAATAATTAGCAAGCATTATCCAAAGATACATTACTTGTGATGGACACGAGATGTGGTAAGACCATGACAACTTAAACTATTAGCCGTCTTGAAACAAAAACTCACTATTAATCTACCATCTCTTTTGAATTCTTTATTGCATAATACTGTCGTTAGAATAAGACAAAGCGACACCCCGAAACTATAGTAAGTCACTCATGGATTGATTAGATTAATCATCACCATAGCCCTGTTCAATACACCAACTTGGGATGGTTTCATGACGACCTCAGAGAGCATGCAAACCTCGTAACCTAACATCCCACAATTATGAGACAAGCCACCGTGACACACTGCTCCAAAAGAAAAAAGACTACCCACTCAAAGGTTGAACCCCATAAACACAAAGAGGTCCGTAAGAATTGAACTAGCCTGTGAGGATGTCCGTAAATCTTCGAGATGAAAGCAATCAACCCGCTAGAGACAACAAATTCAGCTAGGATAAGAGATTCTTAACTAAAGAAGAGGAACCCAATTCCGCATCGAACCCCGAAGAAGAGGAACCTAATTCCACATAAAAACCCGAAGAAGAGGAACCCACTCCGTGACGGAGCTCCGAAGAAGAGGCCAATTCAAACACAAGAACACGAACATAATTATAATATTGAATTGGAAAGTGAAGAAGGACTTGATAATTCATTTGGAATTTTTCGAGACAGGGATGGCCGAGGTCCTAGCACCCACGCAGGCAACTTAGTGACCACTTGGTCCTAGCATATTGGAAACACAAGTCCCATAGAATTCCTAGGCATAGAAACACTGCCATCTCCGAGGTTTTAATACGTAAATTGTCTGCATCCGATTAACCAACGTGACATGATTATGCCGGAATACAACCATGAGGATCTAGTAGAAGTCCGCAAACATAGAAGTGCTGGGGTCACAATCAGTCGTGATATGGTTCTTTGGAACACATCCCTAATGACCAACAAGCGTTCTTAAACCATTGATAAAACTCCAGCAGGAACGAATGCTCCTCAAAGAGCCAAGTAACCGGAGCAAACTTAAGAAGCCGTAAAAAAATACCGGAAGCTCCAAAAGATAGTCAAGAAGGCGTGACAAGAAGTTAAAAAATGTAAAACTTTATAACACGTCTGCAGATGACCTCTCGTAGCTACACAAACAAGAATATGCGGTAGAATGGATCAATAGAAATTCAAACCGAACTCACTCCCACTCGAACAATAGTGACTCAAAAGTTAATTCTGTATGAAAACTCTGGTGTGTAAATGCGGTTGTTCAAATGGAGGGTTGGCTCCCACAATAAGGAAATGCATCAAGAGGTATTCTCTCACACAACATCTACACGCCGTACGTATGGGAAATCCAAGGACTCTCTTGTCAAGGAATGACCTCATTATTTTAAAACTTCGAGAAGAATCGACGCAAGCCCAAACTTTGTTTTAGAACAACATCAATAGTAGACAGATCCTGCAACAATACCGGGTTACAAAAATAATTGAGGGAATTAGCCCTAGCAGAGAATGAGGCTTTGATAAGGCTAGATAGGAAGAAGAACAACCTAAGAGGATGATAACTAAGCTTAACAAAGACGTGATCAGTTGGACACCATTTGTTCCTTATACAATAGGATATCTTGACTCGATCTCCGCTACTAACTTTGCCTTGTTCTTATTGGAACGATATTTATTGTTAAAAATCAAAACTGCTAGAGCCTAAGCCAATTGAGTCAAGGCGAGAGGATTTTATAAATTGCCGTAAGACATGGAGTAAAGGTCCAAAGGCTTCTCTCAGAATTTTATTTTCATAATTTGGCTAGACAAAGAAGTGGATGTGAACCCTGGCCCTTTTATTGGAGATATTCACTCTGTATTTTTATCTCTTTTGCAGTACCAACCGACTCAAGTGGTTGAAGGCTTATAATTCGTTCCCAAGACAGGAACACATCTTAGATCTTTGGGTAAGAAGTGAACCTACTCACCCTCTACAATTGTTTACTAATCATAAAAGACTGATGACACAGGAGGGCGTGCTTAAAAATTTAGGGCCCATACATAAGGAAATTCAAAGTAAAGGAACAACATATCTCCTCTCCATTCGTAGAAAGATCCTTGGTTGCATCCAAAATGAGATGGATGGTTTCAAGCAACAATGTTAGAAATAAAACCATTTAATGATGGAAACTTCAAAGCCGCCGCGAGACTGCTAGTCCCATACATCAATTTTATCTTAAAAAGAAGGACCCTATTTGGAGGGATGGCGCTTTAGAAGCCCCATTATTATTTGGTATCCTCCCTCAAGGGTATCATCCAAACTATGAGTTACCCGAAGGACAAGAAGTGGCAGACTTGGAAACCCGGCACGACATCATGGTCTCGTGCCTATTACAAATGATCTTCTTCAAAATTTACCTCCTTAACTTCTTGTATTAATAATACTATTTATTTTTCATGGGGACATGAAAAAAGGCTGCAAGGGAGTATGTTGAGGCTTGCAATAGTATGTATTTACTCTTGATTACCGTCCTTTTTCCTCTTCCTTATCCATCTTGTGCCATGATATAATAATATAAAGTGAAAGGATGAAGAATGAATGAAAAATGATCCTGACAATTTATTTAATCGTCCAATCTAATTCCCCGTTGCTTTATACCGAAAATAAATGCATGAACATTAGACTTAATCATGAGAAAAGAAGACGCATTAAATAGAATGAATCAAAGATAACCGCAAGGATTAGCGCAAGAATGAACGAACCGTTCAAGGATAGCATTTTGTCATGGATCCCTCGTAGATCTCCCAATCCCGAGGATCACACTTATCTTTCATTTTAGTATAAAGGGACAGGAGAGTTAGTTCTCATGATCATGAGTCATGTATCTTTCACGCATAATTTGTAATTTTAACTACGTAACGTAGTTCAACAACAAGATCGTATTGCGATGTCAATTGATCGTGATGATTAATATATAATTCATGTTGTCGTTCATTCAACTATTCTAGAGTAGTTAAGCGCATTCGATTACAGGCTAAGGGCTCGCCTCTCGTGGATTTCACGTTGTTCCCCGCGTGGTTATACTTTTCCATTTATTGCAAGTGTAGGTTATGCCTGTTTTTGGTGCTTGAAGTACTTCTTTTGATTATTCGGATTTCTCGTATTCATTCCCTTGAATACGCATTTCCAATTTATTTCCTTAAGGAATTAGTTGCTAAAAAGAATCCGGTTTTGATTACTTAGAGCATAGACAGCTATTTCCAATACTTTCCTTCTATTCAATAGTTTAAATCCAACCTAAAAGAGCTCGATTAATGCTTCGGTTTCGGTTGATTATCATTTGAATTATTATTTGAATTAAGAATGAATCATAGTTTTGTTATAATGATTAGATGAATCACTTTCTTTAAAGCTTCTGAAGAGATTTATGATTGCATCTATATGAAACGATTGATTTTAGCATTACTTTGTATGTATAGCTTGCACATATTGTGTACACGCTTGAGATAAAAGGACTTACCAGGTTGATAATTAATGTGAGGCAATTAGGAGGTTTTAAAGACACCTGTTAGCACCCAACATACACATTTTATGGTTTTGCTTTTTTGGTAATTGGGGTAAGAAACATCTCTTTTTTGGAATTTCTTTTAGAAACATTTCCTAAGGGGTTGCACCATGAAGAGTGAACTTTATTTTGTTTAGGTTGCAAGCCTGAGGGCTATCTATTCTTTGCCTAAGGCCCAACCTCATGTTTTTAAAATCCATGCAATATTGGTGGTGCAGACCACAATGACAATGAAACACTTCAGAGACATCTTAACGCTCTCACCACTAAATAATGCCCCATTGGCTTTATCCATTTTATGTTAGAATTATGTTTTTGTATATTCAAGTGAGATGACTTCGGTTTTGGATTTGTGACTCGTGGTATTGATATTTTTTCCCATAGCCTCAACCATAAATTTGTGATGTAGAATTGGTTGAATTGTAGGAAACATTGATTTTATTTCAAGTATGAAGTTTTGAACTCACCCATTGGACCATAAATGGTTGTTATCTAGTATTTGGATTTCAAGGAAGTCTGTAGGGTATGATTTGTCCTATATATTTCTTTGGAGTTTCAGGCTATAATTAGTGCCCATGACACCTTTTGAAAATTGAAATGGATATCCTATATAAAATTTGAGGGTGGTGCACACTAATTGTTTTAGGAATCCAAACTGCCTCAAAATCCAAAATGTTCCCATGTTCTATTCCAATGAGGTGTGTTATTTGCTTTTTTTTCATTTTGATCTAGCAAATCTCACTTCGTTTTTATCATTCACATTCTCGACATATACTGAGGCCCCCATTCTTTTCTTAACAAAAGCAACATAATTCATACATGATTGTTCTTTAAGATGAAGTGATCATGGAAATGCAATTTTGTAAATAATTTTCTTTGATTGTGTGTTTTTTGTTTACTTCTAAGTTCAAGGCTTTATCTTTGGGGCATTAATGCTAGTAAGGTATTGAACCAAGTGTGTTTGTCGTATAATATGAATTTTGAAGGTGCATTCATATGGGTTGTTTCTCAACTAAGATGCCAAGAAATCAACATGTGGCTCCATTATTGTCCCACATATTGTCTAGGCAAAGTAACTTGATATATCATGAAATTTTGTTCCAAGAACATGGACATATTCCTTCAAGTTAGTTAAATGTATCTTTCCTCGTTTTCCGTGGGCCTTGGAATGATGTTCTTACCAGGTCTCTTGCATTTTCCCTTAAAATATGATCTTTCAACTATATCAACTGAATGAAAGTAAGACTCCATTTTGTTTTCAAATTTTAATCAAGTAGAAGAAATGTTTTTTTGAGCTCTATTGGCCCCTATTCATGTAATAAAAAATAATGGAATGAAAATAATTGTTTTGATAAGTATATCAAAACGTCTTTTTGGGCTCAACAAGTCTCTTCGATCTTGTTCATCCAATAAAATAACAAGAACAATGTAATCTATCATTTCCAAGTACAATGTTTGGGCCGGTAGGCTTGTTAATTTAGGCATTGAATAAATTGGTAATGAAGATGTCGAATAGATATCTTGAGGGAAGACGAAGATATATGAAAAAACAATTGAGAGCAAGAACATTTGTGAGAAGCTGAAGAACAAGTCTAGCAAAATTAAATCTAGTACAATTTTAACACCTACTACATTGTTTGAGTGTTTCAATTTTACATACATGCCCTAAAATATTAGATTTGGTCACGACACTTAACATATACAATTTCTTTTTAATCATAGCCTAAGCAATATAAATAAGACAATTTCTCAAAATTACTGTTTGCTTCACATCTACAGAGAAAGGAAACATAGAAGTATCTTGAATATGTCCAAGACATGCCTTAGTAGAAGGAGCTATTTGATCAATGTTGTTAAACACCATGTTAAGCACACACATGGTGTATGAGGAGAAGAAACACACACACACAAGAGACTCAACACACAATGAAAGATAAGCGTGAGGCTTTCTTATTTTCCATTATACATGATGTACATTTATAGTACAATGGTGTGACTCTTGGTTTCATATTCCAAGGTCACTTGGACTCCATTGTGACTTTTCGCATTCCACACCTACCCATGTAGGATTAGGTGTTCCAACATCCCCCCTTAATCCGAAGGGGTATGTGTGAGTCCAAAAAAAGAGTTGTAATACAAATCTGTAAAGTATACATCGCAGAACTTGGGCTGAATCAACTCTCTGAAATGTTGGAAAAAAGAGGTGGTTTTAGGATGACCATAAACACTGGAACACAAAACTTGTTGCAGTTCCCGGAACTCTTCCAAAACTGGCAAGAAGCTAAAAGCTTCTACTAGAGGAATTGTCCCTCATAAAAAAGGGAGACCTTCAACCTAAAAGAAGGGAGGTCTACTACCTATGATGGTTTTAGGATTACCAACAACTCTGGAATTCTTTGAAGCATTTCCTGGAACTCAACCAAAGCTGGCAAGAAGCTGAAGGCTGCTAAGCTGAAGGCTTCTGCTAGAGGAAGTGTTCCTCATATATGAAAGGGAGACCTTCGACCTAAAAGAAAGGAGGTCTACTACCTGTGATGGGTTTAGGTTATCCACCAACTGAAGGCATGCTCATGGGCATCCGTGTCTCTGGCTACATCTCTGAATCCATAATGACGAATTGTGGCTCAAGCTCGCTTGAACTACTGGCTACAACTCTGAACATGGAATGAGAGATTGTGGCTCAGGCTCACTTGATCTGTCGTCGAAGCTTGTACATGACGACCATTTTCCCCCCTATCAGGGACAAGGTGAGATGATGGCGAAAACTCAACTACAAGTTTGCTCAATATCCGTGAACAAGTTCTAACATGTGTCGTAAACATATTCTTGGCTGCTGATGCCCATTGCCAAGAAGCGATCCATCCAAGATGAATCTTGGTTCTTGCAGGAGGCTTGTGTCTAAAGCATCTGTGTGAAGAATGGGTGTGCCGACCGCAGTGCTTGCATGGATGAAGATCAAAACAATGATATTTCATATGGCCAACTCGATCACAGTGTTGGCATTCCTCAATCTTTTGTGGAAGTGGAACAGTATCTAGAACAACTGCAGGTGAACTGTCATACATGGCACTCTGAAATACGATGGGCTTGGTGTAGTCTGGAATATGAAAGGACACATCCTGGTCATATCCAAGACCAGTTCGATGTTTGTTGTGGACAAGCTCTTCCCAAGGTCTAATGATGGGCTTGAGAAGTGCAGGCTGAGTTACTGCATCTGCATGTAAATCTGCTCTAGTACAAGGCACTGAATGTGGATCAACTGCAATTTTATCTTCTTTCTTCTGATGAGAGTCCTTCACAATCTTCTTAACAGAAACAAGTTCAGAATGGTGACTCTTTTGCTGAAGTTCTTCTTGTTGGAGCTGAGATTCCAACTGCAAAAACTCAATCTTTTCTCGTGCATCTTGCAAACAACTTTGAATTCTACAAAGAGCATGCTTGCTCATTTTTATCATGTCATCAACATTTGAATGAATGAGGTCATTCAACAACACTAATGCCTCATTTATTTTAGCCATTTCAATAACTTAGGCTCAAAAATGAAAGGGTGTCAGCTTCAACCGAAAATGCACCCATTTACAATGTGATTCAACAACAAATACAAATGACTCCAAGAAATTCTCAAAGTACAAAATCTGCTCCTCAAATGATGGAGGGCAATCAACAATCCAACAACTCAAATACTGATTGCAACTATGAAGAAGATGCAAATTCACTCACAATGTGAGCTCAATACAAAATCTCTACAAAATATTTGAATGTGCAGCAAAAACAACTAGTGCAAAAAGCCTATAAAGCAGCTGAATTTTTCTTCTTCAAATAGCTGTTTTCAATGATGGCAAACTTGTCTTCAAATGTGAAATTCTTCAAAAAATCACCCTTCAAATCAATGCTGCAAATCACAATGTAAATCTGCAAATTTCAGTCCATGTGCTCCTCATATGCCATTTTCCATTTTCTACTATTCATAACTCTCTTTCTCTTCTCTCTCCCTACTGTTTTTTTTTTTTTTTTAAATTAAAAATTAATTAAAAAAAATAATTATTTGGGATTAATTAAAAAATGAAGGGAATATAAAAGTGGAGGGAAATTTATAAGGAGGGGGGAATATTAAATGAGGGAAGGGAATTTAAAAAATGAGAGGGGGGTTTATTTAAAAAGGGAATGGAGGCACATATTAAAAATCGATTTTAAAGAGGCAGGGGTGGTATTATATATATAAGCGGGTTTATTAGTTATGGGGGGGCGGTATTTCAATGGAGAGTGGCGGTATTATATATATAAGCGGGTTGTATTAGTTATGGAGGGGCGGTATTGCAATGGAGAGTGGCGTGTGAGATGCGTTGAAGGGAGAAGAAGCGTTAATGCGGAGAAGTGGGAGATCGTCGAGCGGTGAGTACAGCGCTGCTGTGTGTGAGGGGGGCACGGCTTTGGGAGCGAAGAGGCCACAGAGGGGATGCATAGTGGGTAGGGGACGTAAGGGCGAGGGAGTTAAGAGGAGAGGGGGCACGTGAGTATAGAGGGATCCGTTGTAAGGAGATGGGAGAGATAACGCAGGGCAGGGGGATGGGAGAGATAGGTCGAGGGGGAGGGTGCGGAGATCGTGGAGAGGGGCGGGTATGAGGAGTTGGTTATGCAGAGTGAGTGTAGCAGATAGGCAGTGAGTAAGGCGCAGGAAGAGCGGCGGGGTAGGTAGGCGGAGATGGGGGGTAGGAACCCGCGTGGGAGGGGCGTGTATAACGCAAAAGGTGAGGGCGTATAAGTGAGGTGTAAGTGCAGTGCGGTTTGAAGTTGTAGCAGCCGTGAGGCGTGGCAAGGTATGTGAGCGAATGTGTGTTTGCAGGCGGAGTGGGGAGTAGCAGGTCGTAAGGCCAAGTTAAATGTTGATGGGGCTTGGTATGGGGCGAGTTGTAGAGTAATGGGGAGCCGTAGATGCAGAGGGTGGAGTGATAAGGGGTCGATAGGGCTGTGAGGTAGCGGAAGTAGGGGCGGAGCTCTAAAATAAATAGTGGGGGGCAGAGCCCGTGGGGGAGAGTAACGAGTGTGGAAAAGTGCAGGCTGTAGCATGGGGATGGCAGAGTATGGCTGGAGTGATAAGGGTTGCAGGAATTTTTTTTTTTAATTTTTTTAATTTTTTTTTAAATTTTTTTTTTTTTTTTTATAATAGCAGAGAGCAGAGATGAGAGAAAGATTTTGCAGAATGGCAGTAGAATTTTTCTTTCAAATACATAGCAGAATTTTTTTCTTCAAATGTATAGCAGAACAAATCCAGCAGCAGTAGAAAGTGCAGAAATGAGGGCAACTTCAGAATTTTAGTCTTCAGAACAGTAGATTTTTCCAAATATACAACAATCTACTCCATTTCAGAATTTAACAGAATTCAGAAATCTTGAAACTTGCAGAGATTTTTCAATGAAAAACTCAGAAATTTTCACTTAAAAAACTCAGAAATATTTGCCATTAAAAACCAGAAATTTCTTCTCAATATAAATAGTATCGAGTAGCGCTTCAAATTACAGATTTTAATGAGCAGAAGTTGCAGAAAAAATGAGAATGAAAACCTTCAGATGCACAATGCTGCTTCTTTTTCAAAACCAATGCCGGAATGCTGCCAATTTCTGAATGCTGCTCCTTCTCCAAAACCACTTTCTGAATGACGGCAAAAACACTGCTGCAGAAAGTCTCTAAATGCTGCAAAAATGTCAAGAATTTTGCAGATATGCACAGGCCATAAACACAAATGGCTCACTCAATTTGGAGCAGGGCCAGCAATCGCCTGCTTTGATACCATGTTAAACACCATGTTAAGCACACACATGGTGTATGAGGAGAAGAAACACACACACACAAGAGACTCAACACACAATGAAAGATAAGCGTGAGGCTTTCTTATTTTCCATTATACATGATGTACATTTATAGTACAATGGTGTGACTCTTGGTTTCATATTCCAAGGTCACTTTGACTCCATTGTGACTTTTCGCATTCCACACCTACCCATGTAGGATTAGGTGTTCCAACAAATGTCAATATAATTTTCTATCTAAAGATTAAACAAGATAGTCTGCACAAAAATTAACAATACACAATACAAAAACTAACAACGTACATTAACAATTTTCTTCTCATTTTCCAAAAAAAAATTGTGTAATATTTCCCTGTACATGTTTGATTGTTTTAATTCCAAATGCACTTCCAAACCACGAACAAATTTTAGCCTCTTAAAATAGGATTCACTATCTCCAATTTTTAAGTAAACACCATAAAGACCATAGGGATAAGTGGTAGCTCTAGTCATTCCCAACATATCTTTGTTTTTCTTCAGCTACGTGAAGGAAGATCCTCCAAAGGCCACAAGTCGCACATAAGCAAGCACGCACATGGCAACAAATTATCAAATTCACAATTAAAAGTTTCTTAGGCAATATGCAAAGAGTCTTTCTAACAAGACTAGAAAATGAAATCGAGAAAATAAGGTATGGATACTTTCCAAAGTTCTATCTACTTATCCTAAAAATATTAGGCAAGGAAATGTTACATTAAGTGAAGAGACATAAGCACAATTCATTAACTTGGATACAATAATACATGTTGAGCTAAAGGAAATGAGTATACAAGCACAGGGAAAGTTCCCAAAATCGTAGAGACAAGGAATAATGAACATAGTTAGATGAAGTGTCTAATCATACTTCAACACATATTATCTCAATGTTGACCGGTTGTTTAAAAAATTATCTTTCTAAAAATAGAAGAAAGCAAGCATCGATGAGATACAAAATATTAAGATGCACCCAACTAAAACATACCTACATACATAAAAATTAATAATTATTTGTAACAAATAGGGATAATTCTCTGAAGTTTCATGGCAAAACAACAAAAACCCAACAATGTTCGTAGCTCGAAATGAGGAAAAAAACTAACCAGATGTTCAATTATAAATAAAATGCCACTAGAACACTATTTTTCTCGCATTCTTCAACAAGAAATGAGGGCTATAACTATATTTTAAATTAACTTCTAATTTATAACTTTTTCCCTAGACATCAACGTAACTAACATCATCATTTAGAAACCATATTTTACAAAAGCAAGGTAAATTAGGACTTTCATTGTATGGCGAAGAAAATCCTATAAGTTAATACTATCTTAAATTGTATTCTGGCTATAAACAATATATCATTATGTTCAATTTGAGACGTGATCAACGTTGAACCGAAGAATTTATAAAGTATTTCCTATGTCATATATACAAGATATGACATCGAATACAGATATACTGGCAAGGAGGAAGTAATCATATATACAAAATGGTATGGCATCGTTAGCACTAATTAATATTTATTAGATTTCAAGATGTGAATATGTTCTGCTCAAATAACCTAGCATTCACTGTGTGTCTTTCATGATGTGGATATTGTTTTCAAGAAGTGTTTTTTATCTTCAGAAGAACATAATGTTTGAATGTAGACGGTAAAGAGGTAGGATTGTGGCAATATGATTTGGCTTGTATATTCAGCGTTGTTGTCGCATCTCGCTGTAGTATTCATATAGCATGCACAAGTATGTCGATCCATATCACATTACAAACAAAAATAGATAATAATTTTTAATTTGAAATGTATGTTAAGAGTAGTAACTTTTTTTTAACAAAGTAATCAAATATGAAATATTTTTTCCTAAAAAGTAATAGAAAAATATGTGATTAGATGTACACAAGTAATTGTATGCAAAATTTGGTTGTTAGGCAAGTAACAAGCTTACCATGGGTAAATTTACGTGATGTGGTGTAGATGGTTGCGTATCAGTTATTATATTCTTGTGGGGATTTTGATGCAAGAAATGATTATTGTTTTTGTCTATGCTTGAGATATGGGTTATCTCATATGTGAGAAGCATGAGAATGGAAATGTTATTGATCCGGAGGTTCAACAATTATATGACTTCCTTGATACAGAAAATTTTAATCTTTGTCGTTATTTGTTGTCATCAATGACTATAGTTTCTTTGTGTAATGTCATACCGTGATTTATGTAGTGTTAGGAGCTCTATGTCATTCGAAGAGGTAGCTGTTTACTTGAACCTCTTGTAAGAAATCGTTATATATAAGTTGGAGGAAAAGGTCCTATGGTGTCCTCATGTATTGGTCAAGTCAACTACCATGAAAGATGGCAACATTGGAGGCTTTGGAGTCAGTACAAAGATTCAAATGAATTTTCCAAGTCACGCCAATAATGTAAGGCCTGCATCGACCATGTTGCTGGCAAGTATAATGTTTTTTTCATTACATAAGAGGACCTCAGTGGTAAACGTTCATCTTCTGTTACAATAGAATTTTTTTTGTCTTTTTGTTCCTTTCATAAAATTTTACAATTGGCTTGTCTATTTTTTTTAACATTATTTTATTCTCGCAAAGAACCACTTGTTCGTTGTATATAGGTGCATTGAATCATCAAACACTTGATGCTCTTCTGCGTGTGAGACATGATTTTGTCCTTGACATTGGAATATTGCAGTCTTCTTGAGTAGGTGTTCCATTTCTAAGATTTATAGAGAGTTAGAAAGTAACTTGGGAAGTTCTTTCACCTTGTTGACGAAAAATATTCGAAAGTGTAATGAATGTAAAAGTTGAAACTATGTTATAGTGCATTTCCACGATTTATATACAAGAGGATTTTTCTTTCACATGTGATAGCAACATAAATTTCAACAAGAATAATTGAGAATTGTTGAATGGTTTATTTATTTAAAAGGGAATGATTCTCTCAAAGTGCTCATCAATATAGGAAAGAATTTTTTAATCGATGAAGCTCATTTAATCAATGTACTTTATATACAGAAGTTTCCCTTGGAAGTTTGGTGCTATTTCTTCAAGAGGATGCATTGTTTGCATAGGGATACAAGCAAGAATGGATTGTAAGAGCATTTATGTTGAAAGTTGAAAACTCAAATAAGTGCGAGGCAGGTAGGGTTTTTGTCCTGGGGAGAGTTTCACAAGAATTCCTTTTATAGACAACTAATTAAATGAGATTTTCCCATCCCCAGTTGTTTCCTGATGATCATTATGAGTGGAGGGATTTGGTGAAGTGTTTTTTAACAGAGAACAATAATGTCAAAAGTTGTTCTTTGCCAGGAGAGAGAAGGAGCGATTTTGTGTGGATTAGGGAAAGTGATGGTGTTGTATTTGGGTGCATGGAGTGGTTGAATTCAACAAAACACATGGCATATTCTTTGCAAGTGGAGAGGAATAGTAGTATGTGACCAATTATGTCTAGCATCGAAGTTGTGATGGTCAAGAATTTCAAGGTCAACAACTTCATTCTCGTATCCCGGGATGGAGTTGGAGAAAGTATTTTCCATCTATCGACAGCAATGGGAGTCAAGAGGGGTAGCCACCGCAGTGAATGGATCTTCATGTCCTGGGATCATGGGGGTTCGTAAGCCAAGAACATACCATGGGTGTATATGTCCTATTTTTTGTTCCCAATGTGTAATTATTTCCTCATTAGTGGAACCAATGTTAGTAGGGGAGGCGTGGAAAGGAAAATATAACAATAATCTACCCACAGAGAGCATCATAAGAAGGATCATTAGGGAAGGAATGTAGTGTATCATGGCAAGACATGAAAAATTAATGGAGGGAATGTGCTTCCATTGGTTTGCTTTCAACGAGTATAAATGACCAAGAACGTAGCTTCAAGAAGATTTAATGATTCCAATAAAACATGTTTATCCATGTATGCGAGAATGAAATTTTATGTCGAAAGGAGTTTAATCAGAGTAAAACACACCTAAAAATAGTTTGGTTAACATTCAAAGAAAAAATGTGAGACTACAAAGAGTGAGTGTTAGTTTATGTAAATATGAAATATTTCTTGTGCCCCAATATATCTTTATGCAATAGTTTATGTTAGGATTTTTCGACAACATTGATGAAAATTGCTCTTTAAATACTGCTTATGAGTGGTGTGATAATACTGACTATATTTTTTTATCTTTTTTATGCTCTTGCTTCATATTTTGAGATTTACTAACATAACATGCCGTGATTGAACATGTTGGAAATCAAAATTTTCAACAAATGGAAATTAATTTATTATCAGGATGTTCAACGGTATCATCATTGACAACAAAATGGACATAAATTTTTGGCTACTAATGAGAAATAAGACATTGTCCTTTTTACGAAGATAAGAAGATTCATGACACTTTGTGTGTTGTTGAACACAATTGATGTTAAGGTGTAGTCTAGACGAAGTTTATGAAAATATTGATGATGTGTCAAGGAGACATGAGTCATGGATTTTTGGATGATGCAAGCATAGGATTGTGATGGATTCCAAGTGTTTCACGTTTTTGATCAAAATATTTTCTTAAAGGCCAATCTACTTATGTTTCATTGTTCTAATCAAGAGTGCCTATGTTTGGTGCATATTGCAGCCAAATGAAGCCATGTATGTGTATCTCCTATGTCGATATCTATATATATGAGCGGTATAAAAGTATATTAACAATGTAAAAAATAAATGTGTGTGTATCCTCTATGTTGACATTCATATATATGAGGTTGTATAAAAGGCATATTAACAATGTAAAAATAATGGAGGGAAAAATGGTTAGATGAAAAATTGCACCAATAATCAACCTATGGAAGCTATTTTGTAGAACTTTCTAGGAAAATTGCAATCTTCAATGGCGGTCATTGGTAATACGTCGCGGTTTTTTATTACTTCTTGAATTCTTCTGTCAGATATTGATCTAATTTGGATTGAATATTGGCAGCAGGTATGCATTCGCGTGTGTTATGCCACTTGGTATCGGCTTCACTAAAGGTGAAGAAGAATGTCAGTCTATATTTTTTACATCGACACTAGTTCGCACGTCGCTTGTTCAAAGAAGTACGCATCTGCGAAAGACCTTAACCAAAGCACATAACTTGTTTTTGGAATTTTAACTGAAAGCCGTGAAGACATTGTTGAAGATTCCAAATAGTGGTTGGTAAAGTTGTTTTTCAATTATTTTTTCATGGAAGCATTTTTCTTTGATTATGATGACACATTAATATGTTGTATATAGTAATGCACTTGATGTTGTCCAAATCGCTTATCATGCGCAGCATTAAATGCAAATCATATTCATGTATCTCAACTTTGTAATTCTTGTCAGGCGACATGGAAATGCCTATGGGGAAAAAGTGGGAATGAAATGAAAAAAAGGTCTTTGGTGGTGTATTCACTTATAAGTGAAAAAGTGATATTCAAGACAATAAAGTGAGTTTAATGAATTCTGAACAGGTTGAGTGTAAATAACACATATGTGTTCAAGACAAAAGACGCGGAATTTGGGAGAGTTGAAATGAAAGATGAAGTGTCGAGATCTAATGGAGTGACAATGACATTAGGTCATAACCAGAATCAATTACAGGTTCATTAAGTTCAGCTAAAGAGGTGGTTACACTAAGGAAAAAATATATATATTTTTAGATGACCGTGGAAAAGCATTAATTGCATACTAGTTGAGTTGACATCCTTGCAGTAGGGATCATCGACAGTTTGTGGATTAAGTGCTACCATTACTTCAGATTGACAAACAAATAATTCATAAGGACTTTCAAAAGAATTGTGTCATTTTACAATGAGGTGTCCACTCCTGTAAACCATATGAGGAAAAATAGTTGGAAATCAAGGTGAATGTCTTTGGGGAAGATGATTGTATGCTCATTGCAATTGTATCGACCACCATGAGAACTATTAAATTGAAGAATGGGGTTGACATCATATGGCATGAGAATTTCCTCAACCTCGTGTTAAATTAGAAAGGACAAATGGTTGTGTCTTAGATCCAAAGAAAACTAATGAGAAAAATGATATGAGGCTTAGGATGAGGCACAATCTAAAACAAGAAAGATTACCATGTAGAAGCCTTCATTATATGCATGTGGGTATGATCTTTTCGCATATTGTGCAAACATGCACGGGAGAAAAAGTTTATCTATCCTTTTTCGAAAATGACAATGCCCATCATTGAGGTGGGGCTGTGTTGGTTTTTTAAAGGTGAGGTGAGTTTGCTTTCACGCTTTGGGGGATCACATGAGGTGGGAGGGAAACAGTGGAGTAGGAAGGGTTTTTTTGTTTTTTGTAAAGTATTCATCGTCAGTGCACACAGAGAAATTTTGAGGTCTAAAATGGGCCTCCTAAGAAAAATGTACAACCAAAAAAACTTTATAAGAACCAATATGATTCAAGATGATGATGTCAACCATAGGGGATGACTTTCTCTGTTTTTATATAAAAAGTAAAAAGATTAAAAAATAATAAAAATAATAAACTATTTTTTCAACTCGCATTTTCAATTTATCTCCCCAAGGCTTTAACAAATTCCTCATGATTACTCATTCGATGAAAAAATTTAATTCTTCATCCAAGGAGTACCCATGTTGCACAAATTTCACAGACTCCGCCTACACATATAAAATAAGAAGCATGGAAAACATGATCAATGCTGCATTTTTTCATTTTTCGTGTAGAAGAGTCCATCGTAAAAGTATGTAACATGGCACCTGGATGAAGAATTAAATTTTGCATCCAACGAGTACTCATGCTCGGAATTTGAGTTAAACATTAAAGGGAGATAAATTGAAAAATATGAGTTCAAAAATTATTTTTTCTTTTTTTCCTCTAAAATTTGATGATGTGTAGTTCAATATTATTTTATTATTTCCCTATTATTTTATAATTTTTTCAAAGTGGCCCATTTTGACCCCAAAATTCTCTAATTCTTATTTGTCTGTTTTGTGCATAAAGGAGATGCTTCCTCATGCACTTTTATTTGCATTTTCACTATTGATGGCATATCTAAACAAGTACAAATAATTTATTGTTAGAATGGAGGTATAAGAAAATTATACGTAAGTATAAACAAAGTCTACAGCATAGAAAATAAATTTTGAATCTTTTATGTTTTAAACATAGTTTATATAATAAATAATAAAAGCTAGCATTGCTAGGAAAGGAGTGTGTCCATGACATACGAAAGTTTACAAAGATACATGATAGATTTGTGAAAATTCATTATGGTAGCCTTGAATGTCGAATCAAAGAGTGAGATATTCAAATTTTGTTTTTTTTAATTGAACATGTTTGGAGAGATAACATGAATAGTTATAAAGACAAATATTTATTTTATAGACATGTAGATATCAGGCTAAAAAAAATGAGTTGGACTTGTTACATATGTTATTATGTGCATTTTCTATTGATCAAAAGGCATAAACGTACATATTTTTGATATTTTTTGAACAAGCTTGGCGAAACAATGTATTGCCGAAAGCATGAAGATATAATAAAAAACTATGGAACATTGATTTCTATAGATATGATACTCCATGTACAACATAAAGTGGTCCCTGTTTGCATGAAGAGATCTCAAAAGCAACATAAATAGATCATTGTGCATCAAACATTGCTTGTATGTCCTAGAGATCTATTTGCATGTAGAGTCGAATGAATTTCTTCTGGGTTAATTTGAATTGTTGTAAACGATTAACACCATTGAAATTTATACTTTAATGGAAAGTGTTAGAGGAAAAGACGCACTGATTGTTCGCTATGAATTTAATGGGACATCAAATGGCTTGAGAGAAATAAGGGACAATGTAACACCCATCAGCTTAATTTTTCAACATCATTGAAAACTATGAAATCGTCTAAGTCTGCAGATCAAGTACTTCAATTTTTGAGTTTATAATGGTATTCATATCTCTGTAGTCGTTGTTACATTTTTTGCAGCAATAGTTATTTTCTTATAATGGCATCACTTTTTTCATGCATTTCTTTCCACTAAAACTCAATAGGCATGAAAGAACAACATAGTTGCACGAACAGAACTCATTGCTTTCTTTGGAGATTTTCAAGTGCAAGAAATGTCGTGAATTGTCTTTTTGTTCTCGAGCTCATTTAGAGTAGAAAATGTTGTATTTTATGCTCAAAATTGAGAGGAGAATTAGTTTGTTTCATGAACCAAGGATTGAAGTTCTTGAGTTTTGTCGTTTGGATTTATTATGAGATTATTGGTGGAGACAACCTTTATGGTGATTCCATTGAATTGGGACACACGACTCCTTTGGATTGCAAAAGGGGACCGACTGGGAATGTCAAAAGAGCACAATTTAACAAGTTTCTTCCTCTGCATCCACAATGATCTTCGCATAATGTTAAATCCTAACATGTCCTTTAATGTGAGGTTTTCCTAAGTGTTTTTAGTTCCATCCTCTCGCTGCATTTTTTGAGGCAAGTGAGGTAGAGAACTAACAATATCAATGACACCAACATTGTTATTCAAGCTTGTAGACTTGATTTCATTGATGGTTTTGAAATGGAAGAACATATGAAAGTTGGATCATCTTGAAACATGGTTTAATTGTGGATGTTGCAAACAAAATAAAATTCCATTTGTTCTTTATATGGTTGTAGTTTGGGTTATTTCTTTTTCATTGTGCTATCTAAAACAATGCATTGTTTCAACTTGGATTAGGATTATTAAAGGATTCAACCACCCAACTAATGCGTAAAGGTGGATTCCCATATCTATCCCGATAAATAAGGTCAAATCCAAATACTTTCCCTGCAGCCGTGTGCATTACAAAGTCTGCAGTGTATTTTCAATTTCTTCACCTCGATTGGACTAACATCTCTAGTAGTGTTTGAGAACCTCGAATGAGATAATTATAGATGTGGAAATATTTGTTGGAGTTACTATAGAGGGTGAACCTTCTTGTGATAATGAAGAGCTAGATTGGATGTGCTTACATTTGCATGTAGTAGTGTTGATGGTTCTTTAGTCAATGTTGCTTAACGTCTTACAACCTCAAGTTCAAGAACTCTTATGGAACTTGTGCAAATGGAAGAAGAATAATTTAATGTAGAATTCATCAGATTTTTTTGGGTGATGTGAGAAGAAATAAACATTAAGTACAAAGGAAGCTGTAGAAAATTTTTGGGCCTTACGAAGAGTGTTGAAAGACTGTGCAAGCTACCTTTTTAAGAAGAACGATTGATCCAACTTGGATGTATTTAGATGCAACTTGTCCAGTATATGTAGGTACTAGCGTAGGTTAATTTTGATGCATCCCATTGGAGAGAGTAATGTGGAAGCGTGAGGATGTATTTCTTAATGAGGTAACATAGCCATTGTTAATTATTTGGAGTAGTGGTTGAGTCTTTGTAGAGCCATTCAACAACATAGAAATGGAATTCTTAATCAAGGCTGTTACACAGTAATTTGTCACCGCCCCTACCATTCCCCGTCCCGCACATTGGAGGGGCCATTCTGTGACTTGTGAACAATGACATGCCTTGAAACCACTATCATTGCATTCCTCTAAATATGAGCTTCAATTGCCCTAAAGACATCTCCTTGCAAAAAACCATAAAAACATCCCTTTTTGCATTGGCGCGGGTAACCAGTTCATCACTCGTGCCAATGGGGAAAATCCTACAAAGAGGCTGCGCCAACTGGCGCTCTGTCCCAGAGTCGCAGTCGCGCCAGCCAATTTAAGGAGTGTTTTTTAAAATAAAATGGCGAAAGTTTCATTTCAACAGACTCAGAAACTGTTATCTATCTTGAGTTGGGAGGTTTGGCTCCGGAAGTTCCATGGAGGGGAAGTGGTTTGCCACCTCTCATGGAAGCTTCCTTGAAGATAGGGCCAATCCCACAATTATAGGGGTCCCAACTCCCCTTCCTCCATCTATAAAAGCTTGCCCATTGCCATTGCAAGCTAGTCTTGAAGTGCCCAAGCCTTGAATCTCCAAGTTCTCAAATTCCCAAGAGCCTTAATGCTGCAAGAGCCCTCATTCTTCCCTTAAGGAAAAACTCAAGCAAGGAGACTATCGTCGAGAGACTCTAAGAGAGGCTTGTCCCATCCTTGGCAGGCTTTGCGAGACGTGTACTACTGGAGACACGTCCGAAGGAGACCTCAGCGTCAGAACATTGGTTGTACTCTATTTCGATTGTTTATTAATGAATGACTACCGGTTATGGTTCCACTCTGTTTTTCACTTATGATAATGATGAGTTATATCCTTTCTGACTGATATATAGTTTTGTATTCTGGATTTTATGCTTGTATTCATATTGTTTCTTGCATGTGCAGGTGTCCATTCACGGAGATCGTGGGGATCGTGATCTACCGAGGCTGAGGAACGGGAACACTGTCTCTTCTACGAATCATAGCGTTGGACTCTAGGTAGGCCTCCATCGTTGGTCTGTTTATTCGCAATTAGGAACTTGCGCTGTAGCATTTGATGATTGTTGCTAGACCCGTTCTGGGCTAGTAGGGATCGCCTCTGTCCGTAGAGGGGATTTACCTCTTCAACAATTTGGCGACTCCGCTGGGGAATGTATAGTTTTGGTTTTCTCGTTTTGATTGTCTTGTTTTGATTGTTTTGCGGTTTTCCTTGCTTGGTTAGCCTTCTGGGCTGGGTTCTTTTGCTATTTTTTCTTCTTGGTTTGCTTGGATATCATTGATCTTCTTCTGGAGTAGTTCTTTTTATTTTTGGCTAAGAGACTCGGTTGGCACGCTTTTTAGCTCAACAGTCGTGCCAATTGGCGCAGGTTGCTTGTGTATTACCCGCGCCAGTTGCTTTCTGGCGCCAGTTACAACCTCACAGTCGTGCCACTCCTGTGAGGCGTTAGAGTTCGCTCAGTTTTGAGCTCTCTGGGTCTGGTCAGTGTGTTTATTTTTGGTTTTTTGGCTACCTGAGTGTGTTGGGGTCCTGTTTGACTGGGAGTTTGCCTTCGTCCTTTGGTTGTTTGATTTTCTCCATCGATTTCACGTTTTAAGCCCTAGGGCATCTAGTGGCTTTGTGTGTCGAGCCCTCCTTAGGAGTTTTGGTGTTTTGTTAGCCCAGTCAATTCTCTGATTGCTCCTCCGCATTCTCTTGGTGGTTGTTCACCGTTTCGTTGTGATTTTTGAGTGATTGTTCTTCTCTTCACTCAAATTTCGTTTGGTCTTGCTTTAGGCCTAGATCACACGGTCCATTGGAGCCTTCGGGAATTTTTCTTGGTTTTGAGAGACTTTTGTCGATTTGAGATCTGATTGTTTGTGCCATTGAGTGAAATTCGCTTGTTTTACTCTCTTAATATCATTTCTTGGATTGCTTTTCGTTTTTTTTCGGTTTGTTTAGTGCATCTAGCTATCAAACATTGAAAATAAAAAATCTCTTTTGCTTTTGGTTGATTAGTGAAAATTGAAATCTTTTCATTTTACTAGTAATTAGTGAATCTGAAAGAAAAGTTTTTAGTTTCATTAGTTGCATTAGAGATATCATTGATTGTCTTTTGATCATTTTGTTTGTGTAAAAAACTCTCAACTCTTCTATAGCTAGCTTTCATCAAACGAAATGATGTACTGTGGCATGCAGTTTTGCATTTAGGAGATTTTTGAGACAACACATTCGTTAGTGCCTGAAAACTGAAATGTAATTGAAGATCAACTTTAAAATCTACTCAATTTACACTAAGGCAGCATTGAAATCTAACGAAACACATTTAGAGGTCTAGGCTAGAGACATGTTCCGGCGTCTTTAAACCTAGTAGCTGTCGCTCGCCTTTTGGCTTTAGACAGTGCTAGTACGGACTTGTGCTCCCTGTACCGTCGCGTATATAAAGGGAGACCACTCTAGGTTTCAATCCTTTATCCGTAGGAAGCTGATTTTGTCGCCCTATACCCGTGATACACCGAACACAACATTCAGGGAGATTGCCTGCACGTACGGAAAGTCCTTGGTTGATTTCTCTTTCATTTTTGAAACCAAAGTGTATATTGTAGTTCATGGTTATTTGGTACACCCTTTTGCCTAGTATTCCTGAGCAGTCATTTGATCTTTTCTGACTCCCTAAATTTGAAGAGATCGCCAAGCGCTTGTCCTTTCACGCTTGTGTCAAATCTGAAAGAGATAGAGTCATCTTTTTTACCGTTTCTCGACTCTTAAAACATGAAACGGTGAAGTTTCTTATTTTTCAATGTGGTAAAAATTAATACCCACGATTACACGCCCTGTTAGATTTTGTTTGTTGACCGTTTGATCATGTGTCTTGACTCTTTTTCAGCCCATGTGTGTCTTTGTTCTTTTTTCTCTTGTCGTTTGCCACAGTGGCGGAACCTTCGGTTTCGTCTACTGGTAGTCCTTACACGGACGATTCTTCAGAGGTGTCACAATCCTCTGCTGAACCACAACAGCCTACTGTTTCCGAGTTTCCTGACAGGGGACCGGTTCTTTCTGAGAAACCCTTTGGGGGGCCAGTTGAGTTCGATTGGCCCTTTTCGGACCCTGTGTCTGAATTGAGATTAGGAGTTGATTTCCTTTCTCTTACATCGGGTTCGCCCTTTATAGCTGCTGTCTTTCCTCCTAGTCCTCGCCGTCTATTGCGAGATCTAGTGGCAGGCTCGACCATGAGTGATTCTGGTGAGGAAATTCTCACGTCCGGTGAAGACTATCAGCTCTTCCCGTGAAGATTATTTCCAGGAGACAACTCTGAACTGGCTGATATGTCAACAGCCAGTCCCTCATTACCACCGGGATACAGGTCTTTGGGTCAGATCATTTCCTCCGCAGCCTCTATGGGAGTGTCAGCTCCTTCTCCGAGGCCAGCTGCTCCTTCGCCAAGGGTGTCTCCTCAGACACCTGTCACTTCTGTACCCACTCGGCCCACTGTTTGTGTGGCCGCCTCTGTACCCGCTGTCACGGCACCCTCTGTAAGGGCTATGCCACCTCCTGAAGATGTTTATTTAGCAACTGCTATACTGGAGAACATTTCTCCAGAGGAGTATCGGTTATTACTACAACAGCCGAACCCCGAGGTTGGATCATCCTCCCAAGATCCTAACCGCTCTTATTTTTCGCACTATGCACAGGATGGTACACCCGTGTATGCTTTTCCAGGTCAGTATGATGAGCACAGGGACATTTTGCATCTACCCGCTCCTGAGGCTCATCTCCATGCTCAAGGTTTACCTTATAACCAGGCTTATAACCCGCAAGGGCAACCTTTCCAAGGCCAACCTGCGGGCCAACCTGGCTATCCTTATGACCCACAGGGATAGCCCATGCAAGGCTATCCTGCGAGTTAGCAAGGGCTATCGTACAGTCTGCAAGGACAGTATTACAACCCTTTTGGTCAACCTATGCAGCCTCAACTGGGGTACCAACCGGGACCAGTCTATGGTCCTGGGGGGAAAATCCAGCCTTCTCAACCTATGCAACCGCAATATCCTATTGTTTCTAACGTTGCATATCAGCCAGGACCATCCTATGGTTCTGCTCCAGGTCAAACCGGTTACCAGCAACCACCTGGCCCCATTCCTCCACCAGGCCAACCGGCCCATCCGGTACAACCTGGTGTTCCGCCTCCAGGCCAACCGGTCCATCCGGTACAACCTAGTGTTCCGCCTCCAGGCCAACCGGTCCATCCGATACAACCTGGGGCTCCTTTACAGCCAGGTCAACCTATGCAACCGGCGCCGCCTGTCTACCCGGGTCAACCTGTTCATTCAGGTCAGCCCTCTCAGCCAGGTCAACCTTTTCATTCAGGGTAGCCCGCTCATTCTATTAAACCTGCCCAGCATCCGATTCATTCGATGTCGCAGCCAAATCAATAGCTGCGCCCTAGTTATCAGGCTCCGTAGGGTTCCACCTATCAGCAGCCGACTCATCCTCAGGGCGGTTATTATCCTCATGGTCAATCTTAACCGAATTATAACCATCCCTGAGGCTCTCAGTATTATCTTCCTCCACCCGGTTTTACCTATACTCAGTAGCCAAATCCAAATGCTGCTTACACCAGGCCGACACATAATCAGGGTCCGTACTCTGGTTATCAAGCCCCACACACTGGTTACCAACAGCCAAATTAGTCTAGTTATACAACCTACACCCCCTACAGCCAGAATCCTACGGGACAGAACCCATGGGGGCAAGGATATTCACAACCATTGTGGAGTACAGGTACTGGTCCTCATCCTGGGCCTGGCATGCCAGTTAATCCGCCATTGCCGTTCCTGGCCACCTTGGAGTTGCCGGATGTTTCAAAACTGACCAATGATCTGATTTTGCATAATTCTTATTGGCCTCCGGTTCCTACCAAGATACCAGGTGACTGCCCCAAGTTTGAGGGTAAAGCTGGAGAGGACCCCCAAGTGCATGTGATGACATATCATCTTTGGTGCTTGTCTAACTCTTGGGTCGATGATTCAATTCGTCTGCACCTCTTCCAGCGCACTTTGACTGGAGCTGTTGCTAAATGGTACATAGAGTTATCCCGTGGCATTTTCCAAGATTTCAATTCCTTAGCCATGGCTTTTCTGACGCACTTTCAGTTACCGGTTCGTTATGAAGCCGGGACGCACCTCCTGACTTCTTTGAAGCAGGACAAGGCCACTCACATTTCTGATCACATTCACGAGCGGCGGCGCCGTCGTAGACTGATCAAGTTTCATATACCTAATCAGATATTGACTCACTGGTTCACCACCTCCTTTGTGAATAAGATCGCTCAAGATATTACGATGGGAGCATGTGTGACGGAAGAGCAAGCCATTGTGCATGCCCAATATCTGGATCTTGTATATTCTCAGTCCGGCACGCTTTATGATATCTTGCCTGATGCTCCACGGTCCGGAACCTCTAAGGCTCCACCTACCCCTGCGGTGGATGGTGTCATTGGTTCCGTATCTCAGAATTCGAAGAAATTTTCGAATGGGAAGTAGAAGTCTAATTCTTCCAACAATACTCCTGCTAATCCCTCCCCATCCGATTCTGGAAAAATCGCGGAGGTGAACGCCGTTCAGGCCAATCCTACAGAGAAAACTTCCAAGGGGAAAAAGAAGGGAAAAGGAAAATCTAAATTCGACGCCCCAAAGCCAGAATCTAAACCCCGCACTGAGGATGGTTCTCAACGTAAACCGAAGTACCCCTGCCTCATTTGTGAAGGAGACCATTATACCAAATATTGTCCACGACGATCCGAGGTTAGTCAACTTCTCAAAGGCTCTAAAGGGACTCTGACAATTGTAAAAGAGCCATTCCCATCTCAGCAGACCCAGATTGTTGAACAGTCGTCACCATCTGCACCATTTGGGTCCCAAGTTTTTATGATGAATGGTGCTGCACCTATCTCTATCGCTATGCATTCGAAGGATTACAATGAATCGCGGCAGGCACCCAGGAAGGCGGTTGCTGATGGACCACCTCCCCCACCTACCTCTAGTTCCTTGGAAATCGAGAAGCCTACTCCTAAACCCGTTGTGAAGCCACCTTCTAAATGTGTCTTACGAAGATCTTCTTATAATCCAAATGCTCGTGCCGCTCAACACTACAGTATTGTTGAGGATTTGGCACAGGCACCCTCTACTATGTCTACACTAGAATTTCTTCAAAGTTGTCCTTCGCAACGGAAGGCTTTATTGTCTGCAATCAGTGGCATTGATCCCGCCGATTTGAGTCTTCTCACCTTCGATTTAGATAATTTCACTCCCCGGCTTCCACATCAGATTGCTCTTGTTATCCAAGTCGGGATTAACGGTCTAAACATCCATAGGGCCATTGTGGATGAAGGTGCTTCTACCTGCATCATGTCATCTTCTTGCTGGAAGGCCATTGGCTCTCCAGCCCTTTCGTCCTCTCCCAATGCCCTTGAGGCATTTGATGGTTGGGAATCCAAGCCCCTAGGTGTTCTCGAGAGTTTGGCGATCACTTTATAGGGGAATACTGTCAACGTGGAAGTAGAAGTAGTCGACGCCAGACTCAACTACAATATACTTCTTGGTCGTAGCTGGACCCATGCCATGCTATGCGTGTCATCCACCATCTTTCGACTTCTTAAGTTCCCTCACGAGGGCAAAATAGTCACGGTGGATCAGTTGTCCTTCTTCACCTCTACCTCCGAGAACAACATACCATACGTGGATCAGATTCCGAATCCCCCCGACAGTGTAGGACCTGGTCTCTTCAAAGACCCTGTCCTCATGGGTATCTTTCTCGCACCACCACCGCACACCGCTCAAGTTAACATGATTTCCAGGTCTGATGACCCCTGGCTTATTCCTATGCCTGAGCAGGTGTTTGAGTTTGGAGAATCAATGCCTTTGACTCTAGTAGAGATCAGCTACTGTGAAATTGTTTCCGCATCTGATCCTCCACCTCCTCAGCATGCTCCTTTGAGCATGGCTCTAGACGTCTACTCTCAATCCCCCTGGCTTGGTCAGGCCGATTCACCTGATCCTCTCAAAGAGACTTTTCCTTCCAATGAAGCCATCATTGAAACTATGTCTCTTGAGGAGCTACCTTGGGGCGATGGACATCATCGCTCCTCTTTTATGCCTAGCTTAGGGGCAATGACAGATTGTATGGAGCGTTATGCATCTCAGGTTCCTACCCCTCCTCTTCAAACTCCCATCTTGACGCATAAGGTTTTTTCAGAGGGAAACCTGAGTAATATCACTCAAACCATCCTAATCAACATCTCCATTAAACCGGGGATCATTGAGAATATACACGTGGGAGTGACTTGTTCTCCTGATGAGATTCAAGTCTATACTGATCTTTTTAAATAATTCAGAGATGTGTTCGCCTGGTCCTACAAGGAAATGTCGGGGATTGATCCCAGTATCGTGGTGCATGAGATTCCAACCTACCCCGATGCGAAACCCATACGCCAACGCTTATGCCCCATGCATCCTTGGAAAGCTGCTGCAATCAAGGCAAAAGTTGAAAAAATTCTGAACGCGGGCTTTATTTATCCCATCCCCCTCACAGAATGGGTTTCTAATATTGTTCCTGTTGATAAAAAGCAGGGTACTATTAGGGTCTGTGTTGATTACCGCGATATTAATCACGCCTGTCCGAAAGATAACTCTCCCACTCTGTTCATAGACCAGATTATCGACGAATGTGCCGGAAGTGAGATTTATTCCTTAATGGACGGTTTCTCAAGGTATACTCAGATCAATATTTCACCTGAGGATCAACACAAGATTACTTTCATCTGTCCGTGGGGTACTTTCGCGTATAAAAAGCTCCCGTTCGGCTTGAAGAATGTTGGAGCCACTTTCTAGCATGCGATGTCTTATGCTTTCCATGACATTCACCATATCATTCATCCTTATCTGGACAACATGCCAGCTCATTCAGCTAGGCGAGAGGACCACCCTGAACACCTCTGCCAGATCTTCCTTCGCTGTAAGCGCTACAATATTAGGCTTAATCCTCATAAATGTGTCTTTTCCGTGGATTCTGGCCGTCTATTTGGAATCATAGTCTCCAAAGACGGAATTCACCTTGACCCTTTAAAATTTGAGGCTATCATTAACCTCCCATCACCCTCCTCACTATATCAGTTGCAGAGTCTGCAGGGAAAAGAAAACTTCCTTCGACGCTTTATCCCGAACTACGCGGAGGTGGCCAAAGGATTCACACGCCTATTAAAGCAAAACGTTCCCTTCCATTGGGATGAAATTTCTCAACAATCCTTTGAGAGGCTGAAGACGT
Source organism: Pinus albicaulis (assembly GCA_034641835.2). NCBI lineage: Eukaryota > Viridiplantae > Streptophyta > Pinopsida > Pinales > Pinaceae > Pinus > Pinus albicaulis. Next base: position 1,160,135,650 of record CM076580.1, on the reverse strand, counting down.
TACTTGTTAATGCTCCTTTTCTTCGCCCTCCTGATTATCGCCGCGATTTCACTTTGTATCTTGCCGCCACGTTTAGCACCATTGCTATGGTTCTGGTGCAGGATGGCGATGAAGGTAATGAACATTTTGTTTATTATCTGTCACAGAACCTCCTCGACACGGAAACATGCTATGCTCACGTCGAGAAGTTGGCTTTAGCCGCTGTACACGCTGTGCAGTGCTTTCACCATTACATCTTGCTGTGCACGATTACCGTGGTTTCAGACTGTAACCCCATGACGTATATTCTCTCTCGACAATTACTGGGGGGAAAGTACTCCAAATGGATCGTTATCTTGCAGGAGTTTGACTTAGAGTTCACCACCGCTAAGTCAACTAAATCACTGGTTTTCGTGGATCTTATATGCTCTCTGCCTACAGACTCCGCTCCTTCACACTCTGAAGACCATATACCGAACGAAACTCTTTTCCTCATCAGTACTCGTGACCCTTGGTATGGCGATATCATTGTGTATCTTCAGACCTCCACGTTTCGGTCTGAGTTGACTAAAGATGCCCGACGCCGAATTTGGCATCAGTCTCAACCCTACCGTATCGTAGGAGATACCTTATACCATGTTGGAGTAGATTCGGTGCTCCGCCAGTGCCTTACCTTGGAAGAGGCTGAAAAGGTCCTCAATGACTGCCAGAGTGGCGCCTGTGGTGGTCATATGTCTGGATATGCTACTTCTCAAAAGATTTTGCGAGTAGGATACTTCTGGCCATCAATATTCAAAGACTGTATTACGGCAGTCCGAAAATGTCACGCGTGCTAGGTGTTTCAGCGCAAGATGCGCGTGCCACCTCTTCCTTTGCATCCTGTTGTTACCGTTGGCCCGTTTGCGAAGTGGGGCGTAGATTTTATGACGTGTAACCCTCATTCGGCTGGGGGGCATGCGTATATAATCGTAGCTGTCGACTACTTCACCAAGTGGGCCGAAGCGATGCCTACACTTGCGGCCGACAGTAAAACAACTGCTCAATTCATCTTCAACCACATCATCGCGCGTTTCGGGGTTCCTCAGGGCATCGTTACCGACCATGGTACTCATTTCTAAGATTATATGATGGTCGAGCTGACATTGAGGTTGGGCTTATGCCACGATAGCTCAACGCCATATTACCCTCAGGAAAATGGCCAAGTTGAAGCAGTGAACAAGGTTTTGGTCACCATGCTTCAACGAACGGTTGGGATTCATAAAACAAATTGGCACCTCCAACTGTTCTCAGCTCTTTGGGCTTACCAAACGTCTGCTAAGAGTGCAACTGGATTCACACCATTTCAACTGGTGTATGGTCTGGAAGCCACTCTTTCGGTTGAGTGCGAGATTCCTTCTTTGAAATTAGCTATATAACTTCTACCCGAAACTTCTGCTGAAGAAGAGCATCTCCTGTATCTTGAACGGTTAGATGAAACCCGCCGCTTAGCTGCCTTAGTGATTGAGGCACAAAAAAAGCGGGTCAAAGCTCATTTCGATCAATCTGTTTCACCATGTTCCTTCATTGAAGGGGACCTTGTCCTCCTGTATGATCAAGCACACGATAAGCTTGGGGAAGGGAAGTTCCAACCCATGTGGCATGGGCCCTATATAGTTAAACGGGTATTAAAGAATGGGGCCTACGAGCTTATAGATTATGAAGGAGTTCCGCTGGCGCAGCCCAAAAATGGGATGTACCTGAAGAAATACTACGCTTAAAGTCATTTTTTGTGTGGTGTGTGTACATAGGTGTGTTTATTCATTTGTGTGCACGTGTGGTGTGGTGTGCAGTGTAAACATCTTTCTGTTGATCAGGTCTTCCTGATTGTGTAGATGTCTATCAATCCGTTTGTTGGGTTCGCGGATGGTGCCTCCCGCAGTACCAGGAATCTGTCTTCGGCAGCCTGGGTAATCTATGATCCTGCTGGTGAGTTGATGAACTTGCTAGGTGTGTGTCTGGGACGTGCTACAAATAATGTCGCAGAATATAGTGTTGTGTTAAAATTATTAACTGAGGCTGTAAACCTTGGTATCCGTGAATTGCTTGTATATCTAGACTCACAACTTGTAGTATCACAACTCAATGGTCACTATTCAGTAAGAAATCCACACATTTTACGTCTGTATCTACGTGTTCATTTACTAGAGAGAAATTTTGACTATATTACATATCAACATATACCCCGATACATGAATACACTAACAGATGCAGTAGCTAACATGGTTTTAGACAAACATTCGCACAATTTATAAGAACATCATCACATGTGAAAGGAAAATCCATCCAGAAATAGATATGTATATAGATAGATATCGAAATGTTTACATAGCACGTGTCACATAAGATCAAAAAATATACATGTTCGTCTTATTACATCCAGAGACGACACGTCTCTCAAAAATATGCATGAAATAAAACCCTAGGAGGCTAGTCTGCGTGGTGCTCATGATAAAAAGTCACCGCACGCACTAGGCATCTCAGTAGGCGGTGGAGGCGACTAGGCACTCCCACCGTATGTCTCTGATATGCTAACGGTACATCTGCCAGTCGGGCGTAGTCCGGAATCCCTCGGGCAATTCCCTCAAGGTTCTGAACCAACTCTCCTCCTTCCGCACCCTCCTCATGAGGATCAACTGCGAGCTAAGTTCTCCATGCAATAGGAGACATCCCGGCTGGTCTCTCTGGCCCGACATCTGCATACACATGTAACTGCTGTCAGAACGGACATGTATTAACAAAAAAATCATAAAACATAAAAAATAAAAAACAGATCATACCCAGCTCTTCATCCCAATCCTCTCCCTCCGGCAGTGGGAGATCTGGGTCTCCAGTAAAGTCTGTCCTGGCATAAGGCCAGTCCTCAACTACAATCAACTGGCGCCGCAACCACCCAAAAAATTCTGGCCTCCAGGACATCTGATGGCCTCCTCCTGCTCTAGGCATTAGTGCTGCCCAGCGAGCCATTCTCGGCTCTCGTGGTATCAGCTCTGCTACAACGGCCCCTTGGCCCTGGAAGATTGGTAATCGTTCCAGAATGAACGATACCAGGATAGACCCATAGCCAAACTACTTCAGCTTGGCTTGTTTGCATCTCGTCAGTTGTCTCTTGATGTTGATCGTTACTGCTGTGGCCCAGTCAAACAGTATGGGACTCATGCACTCTGAAGCCAATAAGAGTTGGGCTTTCGTCGCTTCGTGCGGTGCCTGCAATCCCGCGGCCCGCGTGATGGTATGTAGTACTACTCGTAGTGCTAGATCGGGGATAGTGTGGATATCCACTTTTTTACTCCCTGATCCCATTTGTGCCTGTGGGCACACTCATGCCATCACTTCCTCCATTTTTTCACCTGACGGTCTGCTCCCTGTCAGTATGGGTACCGGACCTCTGCACGATAGTTCGGTTATGAAGTACACATCAGAAACGTCCAGTTCTAACACCTGGTCTCGTAACTTGAATACTTGTTCTTGTTCGTCCCAAATACTCACCAGGTACTGAAGTAGCTCAGGTTGAGCTCGTAAACAAGGTGTCAGGAAGAATTTCTTGAGCCCACAGTTTCTGAGGGCATTCATGCAAGCCTCATTTTCCATGGCCATTTCGTCCTCTTCCCCATGCTCTCTTTCTTTCCACTCAATCACCATTTTGCTCGGTTTCCTGCATCAACATGGTCACAAACCTTTAATTAGATCTCTGTTGAGCTTCAAAATTCATTCAAATTGATTAAAATGTCGAATTTTTAGGCGGAAAATTGGGTTCGGCCGCTGGTGCGGCTGTTTTAGGAATAGTCACGCCAGTTGGCGCGATCCTTTTGCATATAAAAGCCCATTGGCGCGGGTCCGTGCCCGATACCCGTGCCAATGAGCAGAGCCCTAAAAATTCAAAGAGTTGCCACAGAAGTCTATTGCATGATGGAAAACTACTAAAAAACAGATTGAAATGGAGTATGAGAAAGCGCCTTTTACCTGGAACTGACGGAACTCTGAATGGTAGCCCGGATCGGTCGTAATCGCCGTCAGAAGTTTGCAGAGTAAATGGACCAATGTTGCTCTTCACTCAGGTAAAAAGTAAAAGTAATTTTATTTTTACCATTTAGACTTATTTATAACTTTTTGAGCTCTATTTAGGTTTAAAAAGTCATTTTTTCATTAATATTTCGTATGTTTTGTCGAAAATGGATTTTACACTTGCTTTTCTGTGCAGCAACAGGTTTTTATGCAACGTAAACGGCGAAACGAGTTGGATTTTATACTTTTTCGAACTCGATAAAAATACGAAAAAGTCACTATGGAGTCATCTTTCAGCTCTTTTTTGACTCTCTAAACATGAAAAGATTGTTGAGGCCCTTGTCATTTCGATCTCGTTAAAGTGGCTACGAAACGACATCTACCCAGTATACGTTTACCCCTTTTTCGGGCTGGGATGGATTATTTACGAAAAAGGAATACCCTAGCCTATCGCGACTAGGAGGTTTTCTCGGATATTGTTTTCTACCTTTTCGGGTCTGAGGAACTATTTACGAAAAGGGACCTTTGGAGTTTACTTTTCTGATATCTTTTCAAACTCTTTAAACATGAAAAGACGCCGAGTTCTTCCTTTGTCAGACTTGTTAAACCCTGATGACATCGGATTCAGTCGAAATGACGTTCTCCGAGTTCTTCCTTCCTAGGGCTCGTTAAATATACTAGGATGGATTCGCCCAAAGGGCAGACTTATATTACAAGCATATGTTATCCCCTTCAATCTTGTTATCAAAAATAATTGGGGTACTCGCCAGAAATGGTGGGGAAAAAATGGAACCATCATCATTGTCGTGTCGGCAGTATGTCGCTCTTGAGCATGGCACTTGTCTGCATTTGTGTCGGGTTGGGGATATCTCATCTCGTTCTTTCACTTGCCTCTGTGGGTTTGGATAATCCCTTTTGGCCTCTCCTCTGCTCATTGCCTCGTCACCATGACCTCTGATCCGTTGATGTAAAATACTTCCAAAACCACTATTTGTGTCGTTATGTGTTCAAGAGAAGTTGACCTCTGCAAATATCAACCTTCCTCTGATTCTCATATGATCCTAATTCACAAAAAAAACATCATGTTCCTCTATCTCGTGTCGATGATGTGGGAAACATCATGGCCCACCTTCGATCAAGGTCACTTCCTATCGACTTCAGCTCATTATCCAGGAAGCTGATCTAGAGACTCCCTTATGGTACCTTGGAGCCTGCATGCCTCAATGGCAGGTTCGTCGCATTCGACGTGAGGTTTTCATCATTGGCCTCCGATTGAGTGATTCTACGGGTGTTCGACACCAGCTCATTAATTCATATGCCGTATATTGTACCTGTAGTACCTTGAGGGCCATCGTCATTATTGGTGGTTCCTCTCGCGTTTGTTAATAGCTTTCATCATTGGCTAGTAATCAGACGATGTTCTTGCATGTTCGACTTCAGCTCACATATTCGCATGCCTGAACTTATACTTTGTTCGGGTCGAGATGGAGCACAAGACCCTGGATTGTGTCTGTTGTAATCCAGGCTGCGATTTTGTGGATTATTTACATGACTTATTCAATGGATGGCTGCGACCATACTTGAGTCTATTTATCGATCCTCACTGGATGGTTGCGTCCATACCTTGGATCTGGATTATTGTATACTCTGTTTTGGATGGCTGCGTCCATACCACATATACATCATGTACTTGAGATATCAGTTGTATTTCTTCACGCAGGTTTTCCGATGGCGGAGTTTCAGTTGGACACGTTCTCGTAAATCATTTCACCCCTCTCTCTCTCTCGGGCCTCATGCTTTAGGGGGAATCTGTTACACAGTAATTTGTCACCGTCCCTACCATTCCCCGTCCCGCACATTGGAGGGCCCATTCTGTGACCTGTGAACAATGACATGCCTTGAAACCACTATCATTGCATTCCTCTAAATATGAGCTTCAATTGCCCTGAAGACATCTCCTTGCAAAAAACCATAAAAACATCCCTTTTTGCATTGGCGCGGGTAGCCAGTTCATCACTCGTGCCAATGGGGAAAATCCTACAAAGAGGCCGTGCCAACTGGCGCTCTGTCCTAGAGTCGCAGTCGCGCCAGCCAATTTAAGGAGTGTTTTTTAAAATAAAATGGCAGAAATTTCGTTTCAACAGACTCAGAAAATGTTATCTATCTTGAGTTGGGAGGTTTAGCTCCGAAAGTTCCATGGAGGGGAAGTGGTTTGCCACCTCTCATGGAATCTTCCTTGAAGATAGGGCCAATCCCACAATTATAGGGGTCCCAACTCCCCTTCCTCCATCTATAAAAGCTTGCCCATTGCCATTGCAAGCTAGTCTTGAAGTGCCCAAGCCTTGAATCTCCCAGTTCTCAAATTCCCAAGAGCCTTAATGCTGCAAGAGCCCTCATTCTTCCCTTAAAGCCAAACTCAAGCAAGGAGACTATCGTCGAGAGACTCTAAGAGAGGCTTGTCCCATCCTTGGCAGGCTTTGCGAGACGTGTACTACTGGAGACCCGTCTGAAGGAGACCTCAGCGTCAGAACATTGGTTGTACTCTCTTTTGATTGTTTATTAATGAATGACTACTGGTTATGGTTCCACTCTGTTTTTCACTTATGATAATGATGAGTTATATCCTTTCTGACTGATATATAGTTGTGTATTCTGGATTTTATGCTTGTATTCGTATTGTTTCTTGCATGTGCAGGTGTCCATTCACGGAGATCGTGGGGATCGTGATCTGCCGAAGCTGAGGAACGGGAACACTGTCTCTTCTACGAATCATAGCGTTGGACTCCAGGTAGGCCTCCATCGTTGGTCTGTTTATTCGCAATTAGGAACTTGCACTGTAGCATTTGATGATTGTTGCTAGACCCATTCTGGGCTAGTAGGGATCGCCTCTATCCGCAGAGGGGATTTACCTCTTCAACAAAGGCCAAATCCATTATTTTAGAAAGGTACAATCTTTGTTTGTGAAGATAAGCATGTACTTCTATTTAATGCAGTGGAAGAGATATTAAAACATAGAACTATAAGTTATACAAGGGGAGCATGTAAAAACAATGGAAAATTAAAATTTATAGAATTGCAAATTAGAATTCATTCAAAAAGGACATCAAGAATACACTTCCACAATGAATTTTACTGTCAAAGGTTGACCTATATCACAAACTACTATTTTTACTGGCCTTGGAAGCAATGCTAGAGTCTCTAGATTTTCATTCCATGCCAATGATTTGTTTGCATTATTGCTTGTAAAATTTAATTCAATGATTGAATAAGGTCTTGAGTCTGCTTGCAAATAGCTAATGAAACCTTAACCAACTACTATATCATCCAATTGAATTTTAGACTAATAAACATTAATTTTTTTTTGTTCTAAAATTGTTAGACACTTGTAGTTTTGGTCTAAGTTTAATAGAGAAGTTCAACCAGGACTCTTTCATCACCTCAACCTAAATGTTAATATTTTTTTTTTTTTTCCAACAATGACAGACCCTAAGTTTGTTTCCAATTGGGGGATTTAATAATTCCTTGTTAGTAAAGCCATGTTGAACATCTCCTGGTTAAAAGGAGACTAGAAACAAGGAAAGGAGTGCTAGTGGTACAAGAAAAGAAATATTGCACTCACACTTTACACGTTTATGTTATTTGAAAATGGTTTCTATGACTATGAAAAAAATATTAAATAACATCTCAGACTTCCCTAGATGATAGGGATTATCCAAGAATTAACACAATACCATCACAGTCACCAACAAGAAAGAAACACAGGAACACAAGAACGAGTTGAAGTTGGTAAACCAATATTGTTTACAAGACACTAGGATTTCAAGGATATATCAATCTAAATTAATAGACAAAAGATCATAAATGAAAAACATGAAGTTTCCTTTACTTTCAGAGAATAAATCTTGAAAATATTTTACATGCAAGTAGGTGTGTGGATGACAATACACACTTTGAAGGGACAACTAGAAGTGGGTATTTTGCCTCCACACTTACAGGTTTAATTCCTTTTCTCCAAGGAATCCTCATATATGCTTTTTTGGAAGTGAACTATGTTTCACGGGCCAATATATTTAGAGGGAGACGATCCACTTCCTACAATAGAATTTTTCTAAATTGTTGGTGATGTTGTACCAGAGAATACATTGCAAGCATATGGAAGAGTAGCATGATTATTGTACACAATTTTGGTAATACTATGAATATATAAAAAACCATGATAACAAATGCAACTAATACAAATAAATTTTCCCCTTAAGTAAATGCCCAACTATAAAAAGGTGAATGGAAATTGCAGAGATATATAAAATGCAACTATTTTTCATTCATTTTTTCTTACAACACTTCATTCATGATGTTTGCAACATTATTGCTATTGTGTGTTGGATGTAGGATACAATGGTGATGTGTTTCATGCAGTTCTACATAGTTATTGGCCAGGAATTGAAAAGGAGTATGCTCAACAAGTGGAGAACAAAGTTATCACCTAAAGAAGTTGTAGAAAGTGATGTTATGTTGCCTGACATTGAAGAAGATCATCTATATTTTTCAGCTATAAATAATGAAATATACCATGGGCATACAAACCAGAGTACATGGTTTTTTCAAGAATATGGGCACTGGCTTGTTTATCTCCTTTCTATAAATAGTTTTTGTTGCATTGACAGAGGTTATAAGAATCAAGGGAGCAAAGAATAATGGACTCATACATATTCTCAAGGAAAAAATTCCATTGGGAATTTCCCTATTGCTTCCACAATATATATTATTGGGCATAACTAATGTATTTACGATGACAGAGACCATCCAAATTTGACATCTTCAAAATCAACTCTGAGAAAAAAATCCTATTCGATGGAAACCATTCAGAACAATAGAAGGAAAAATTGTTGGAGGATGTGTGGCCTCTTGACCCATATCAATCAACCGCTCAACTATAGTACCTCAACATCCAAGTCACTAAGAATTTGACCACTTATAGGGAATCAAAGAGGTGAGTCAATCCCTTGTTTCCACATTGCACAGGAACACAAGAGCCAAAAAATTGCTGCATTGGGAGTTTAGAGGTATGCTCCAATATCTTGAATTAGAAAAAAATGATCATGGTAATGTTCAACAGATTTTAGAATGTGCGACATAGGCATGACAGTTTAGAGTAATAAACAAGGTAAATCATGTGAGAATTAAAAAGTGTGCATGACATCTTCAACAAAGAAGAAAGTTTCATAGGGAACAAGCATACGAAATTTCTATCAATGGAACTTCTCTTTGTGTTTTTCAGTGGATTTCTGCATTCTATGGCTTGGTGCACCACATTGAGGGGGAAGCTCAAACTGAATATACAATTAGAGTAACTAACAAATTGACACCAAATTTGACATGCCAAAAGAAAGATGAACTGACATTATGTAGTGGTAGTATGCCATATTTCTATCAAGAACTAACAAAATATTGTCCATTTATGTTTCCATTCGGGATGAGGAGGAAATATTTATATTCTATTGCATTGGGATTACCCTATGCATTGAAGAAATTTCAATAGTAGTAGAGTGCTAAAAATCCAAATTTGGTAAACAATTGTGGGTGTAATTTTGTTAGACTATAATTACAAAAGGTTAAAGCATCAAGACAACGTATATTGGACTCAGCTGTGAAGGTGATGGAAATGTTTTATGCTCGTAAATTACTTAATATTACCTAACTTTTACTACTGATAAAAAACATAAAAAGAAGAGTAACATGATTATCATGCACAATTGTGATAGGACTATGAATATATACAAAAACATGATAACAAATGCAACTAATACAAAGAAATTTTACCCTTAAGTAAATTACCAACTATAAAAAGGTGAATGGAAATTGAAGAGATATAGAAAATGCAACTCTTTTACATTCATTGTTTCTTACAACACTTCATTCATGACGTTTGCAACATTATTGCTATTATGTGTTATATGTAGGATACAATGGTGATGTGTTGCATGCATTTCTACACACTTGTTGGCCACGAATTACAAAGAAGTATGCTTTGCATGTAGAGAAAAAAGAATGTCATATTTCTCTGTCAGCTACAAAGCATGAAAGAGACCATGGGTATGCAAACCAAAGTACATGGTTTGTTCAAGCATATAGGCATTGACCTGTCTATCTCCTTTTTTTCAATGATTGTTGATGCTTTGAAAAAGGTTAGAAGAATATCAGGAGCAAAGGATAATGGACTCATAGAATTCTCAAGGAAAAAATTTCATATTGTGTGTTGGATGTAGGATACAATGGTGATGCGTTGCATGCAGTTATACACACTTGTTCGCTAGGAATTGCAAAGGAGTATGCTCAGCATGTAGAGAACAAAAAAGATCATTTGTCTCTAACATCTAAAAATAATGAAAGAGACCATGGGTATACAAACTAGAGTCCATGGTTTTTTCAAGCATATAGGCCCTGGCCTATTTATCTCCTTTCTATAAATGTTTGTTGTTGTGTTGATAGAGGTTAGAAGAATCAAGGGAGAAAAGGATAATGGACTCATATATATACTCAAGGCAACATTTCCATTGAGAATTTCCATGTTCCTTCCACAATATATATTATTGGGAATAACTGATGTATTTACGATGGTAGGGACCATTTAAAGTTGGCATCTTCAAAATCATCTCTGATCCGAGTAAATTCTTGATACCCTTAACCAAGACCTTTTACTTCATCTGATGTGTTATAATTTCATACAATTAAAGCATTAATGAACATAATGAACAACTGCATGTTGTAAAGAAGAGGAACATAAACAAGCATGAGAAACATAATACATTGATAACGGAGTTCATCCAAGAGGGACTACGTCTTCGGGCCTTGGTGTCAAGATGGTGCAGGTCGCTACATTAAGTGTTGTAAAGAGTGAAGATGTACATGGATGGTGTTTTCTCTATCATATAAGGAAAATTCCATCACACGGGAGTGGCTAGACCTCTCTACGAGATGTTCCACTACAATAACTCTCACTCTAAAAAATTACTCCTGTCAGTATGCCAATAACTCACACATAATAACTATGAGTATCCAGCCAACATGGAAAAAAAAGGGATCTCAAACAACATACATGTGACAATGAGTATCCACCAACATGGTATGAAAGGGATCTCAAACATAATACAAATACATGATAGAAAATACATCTCACATCGAGAACAAAACAAGATCCCACATCAAACATCAATAGGGATTTGTACAGCACAGTTCATATCATAGCAAAAAGAGACAAATAAGTACATGAAATCAACTCATCATATACCTCACGCTGAAGATGACTGAATCATGATTTTCTCTGTTGTTGGATCTGAAATCACCATCACGATCGTGGCGTCGAAAGGTGTGAAATCGACTGCTCACTCACTAAATGTTGACACCTACATCTCCACTTTGAAAAGTGGCCACAAAATATAACGCTCAGATGGAAAATCTAAATATGCCATCAGATTCCTGACGTCGAATAGTGTAAAATCGTCTGGAAAATTTTTAAATTTTGACAAAGTGAAAATTTGGGGCAAAAATGAATCTTTTAGATTCCCCCTAGATTCCTCAGAGACGCTGCTCCACGAGTGGACTAGAAATCTACAACTCAAAAGGTGATTCTGACCTCGTCATTGCATTCCCTACAGAAAACCGTGAAAAATGACTGTAAACTTGACTATATTCTGACATGGAGAAAAATTACCTCTCTAGGAAAATTTCAAGGATCATGGTTATGCTCCCTATTTTTGGGCTTGCTCATGGTTCCACCTACAAATACAAAATCACTGCCTCAATCTGCGTGCACGCTCCCCTCTAGTCTAGCCTGGGCACACTGATGAAATGCGGGTCCTTAAATAAAAAAATGTGCGGACTTTACAAGACAAGCTCATTGGGCTATTGGCAAATGGATGAGTTTGGACGCGGGGTGGTCGGGGTTCCAACCCCACTGACCCCCATACTTGGCACTTTAATGGAACGCTTTGTTTTAAATATGAAACGTTTGAACGTTGGGCGGACGGGGTCCGCAACCCACAACCCCGACCTGACCCATTTGGCATGACGGTTATATGTGATGACATATGTTGTGTTCGGTGTTTGGTGGGGTTGTCGTGTGGGCGGGGTCGATCGAAGGTTCAACTCCCGCCCAACTTCAGAATATATATATATATATATGTGTGTGTGTGTGTGTGTGTGTGTGTGTGTGTGTGTGTGTGTGTGTGTGTGGCATTTGGTTGGGGTGGCAGGGTTGACTGCCGACCACCCCACCATTAATATGACTATGGTTGCCATGGGATCCGGTGGGTGTCACGGCCTATCAAATCTTTAATACATTTTTTTTATATTTGTTTTATTAAAACTAATATTCATTTTAAAATTTCTCGAAAATAGGCCGAAGGAGTCTTTTTAACGAGGCCAAAAATTTGCTCGGAATCTAGCCAGAGCTGGCTGGAATCCGGTGGCTAGATTTCAGTGAAATTATGCCTTCCTTAAGCTTGCCTAGTCACAAAGTCAACCCAAAACTTTGATTACTCCTAACTTTCTCATATGAGCTCAGTTTGACGAACCGTTCACACCATTGCGATCATGATGACGAGATATTTAACTTGAACCTCGTTCGAAAGAAGCACACACTTTGATTTTTGAGCTTCTATAAGCCCTCTTTGTCTTGTGTGTGTCTCTGGAGCCACTTGTATCAATCCTCCCCACTGAGGAGTTTTGTTCCTCCAAAATAATCAACAAGAATCTACAACGACTGTGTACTATGTCTGCACCATAAGTGTCCTGAAAAGGTCACCCTTCCATCTCTTTCACCTTTTTTCTTTGAAGCCTTAAGCGATGAACCAACACCTACACCCTCTACAAATATGTAGTACAATCTCCTGCAAATTACATGCTCAAATTGACCAAATATGACCCAAATATTCCCATACTTGCCACAAGTTTATAACAGCTACTCGGTGGGAAATTTTACATTGTATGTAAATCACACCCTAGCTATCATTACAATACAAGATATCATTGTTACATTTCAAAGTGATGGCAAACACATCATCACTTTTACATGAAAGAAATGTATCACACAATTTATAACACAAGGCCAAACTATCAGTGTTGCTTAAACAAGTGATGGAAAAACACATCATCACTTTTACATTTAGAAATGCAACATATGATTTACAAACATGGCCATGACATGCTAACATATCTAGAAAAAATATCTATAAAAACCCCTCTTTAGCAAAGTGAATGGTTCATTCCCTTGTGGGAAATTTTCTTGTCGATCAGCTATTTCGATTAGTTCATGCATGGGCGCTTTGTCTTTAAGGCACTACTCTAGATGGAGTCTTCAACATGTGCCTCTTTGATGTCCACTTTGATCGCAATGGGTGCAAAAGGTATTTTCCCTCCAAACCTGCTTGACCAATTTCTTTCCCTGTTGTGGAGGAGGCTTTCCATGCCTCATCCTCCTTTGTGCTGCCATCCTTTTCCAACACTTAGAAAACACATGTTTATGTAAACCACAAAAATTACACATGTTTCAATGCCATGATTTACGACCATGGTTATACACATTATTATAATCAAAATGCACTCTGGAATATCGAGACTTATTGTACCTTCTCTTGCAGTCTCTGGTGCAATCATGGTGATGGGAGCTTGCTTCAGCTCTGCAACATGCACCACCATGGAATGATGGTGAAATGTTCACATCAATCCTGTTCTCTGGTGAGTTTAACAATTTTTTTTTTCCTTTGATGTCCTTCGATCATCCTCCTTCACTGTACCCCAAACCTACACATTAAGGTCTCTGCACAACCTCCAATGGTTGGATTATGCCTTGGCCACGAATGCCAAGTCCTCCTCCTTTGTACCCCATCTTGGTGAGGAGTCTCATGCTGGTTCTTGTAATGGGTATCTCCACAGTTCCAATAGAAATGATATCAGGTGAAGATGAAACTGAAGAGAAATCAACATTGTTTACCTCAGCTGGAAATTTTGACACAAGTGAAGAAGGCTTCTCTAAGCCTTCGTTGCGCTTCACTTCCTCCAAGGCCTCTATCGTGGCTTGTAGATGAAGCTGCAATCACTGCTTCTCCTCCTTCTCTTCCTATAGGAGTGCCTTCAATGCATCATGATCTACTTGAAGCCTTTCGTTGTTGCACTTCAATTCTTCCAGCGCTTTTGTTGTGGCTTGCAACTGAAGCTGCAATCGATGTTTTTCCTCCTTTTCTTCCTTTGGGAGTGACTTCAATTTGGCGTTCTCTGTTGCTTGTCTTTCATAAGCTTTGTACAAAATGTCCACTTCCTCGGACACCCTGAGCATGGTCTCGTAAATGTCCTTGACATTCTCCATGGCTCAACTTAGTGAACATTCAATAGTTCACGCCTGAAATCCAAATAAGTAAGAAGACCGCTCTGATGCCACTTGATCCGGGTAAATTCCTGATACCCTTAACCAAGACCTTTTACTTTGGTTGATGTGTTAGAATTGCATTGAATTAAAGCATTAATGAACATAAATAAAAAACTGCATGTTGTAAAGAAGAGGAACCTAAACAAGCATGAGCAACATAAGACATTGATAGCAGAGTTCGTCCAGGAGGGACTATGTCTCTAGGCCTCGGTGTCAAGATGGTGTAGGCCACTGCATTAAGTGTTGTAAAGAGTGAAGATGTACATGGATGGTGTTTTCCCTGTGGTACAAGGAAAATGCCTTCACGGAGGAGTGGATGGACCTCTCTACGATATGTTCCACTATAGGAACTCTCACTCCAAAAAATTACTCCTCTCAGTATGAAAATAACTCACACATAATTACTATGAGTATCTCACTAACATGGAAAAAAAAGCGATCTCAAACAACATATATGTGACAATGAGTATCCCGTCAACATGGCATCAAAGGGATTTCAAACATAATACAAATCCATGATAAAAAGTACATCTCACATCGAGAACAAAACAAGATCCCACATCAAATATCAAGAAAAGGGACAGGGTGCACAAACAAATCAAGAGCAGGATGAGCAGAAGGAAAAAAGAGCAAGCTGATATCGACAAAAAATAGGGAGGTGGAGATCATACAAGCATTTCCATTGAGCCAGGGTGGCACCAAAAAATAAGATATCAATTTAGGGAGAGGGCTTGGCATCTCTAGTTCGGCCGCCTACTCAATATTGATTGTAGAGTTCGAAGTGGTGATATCTTGCTCACCCTTAAATAAATAAATGGGGGGTGGGTATAAATGACAGCTTCAACTAGGCTTCTTTCATGAATTTTTCCCTTTCAATGATGACTTGATCAAGTGCAAGAATCCCAACCAATTGGAAACAGGTAGGTGGTTACTCCTGTAGCTTTTGAATCACACCCCATCCAACTATACCCTTCATAAAGGGATCTGTACAACACAATGCATCTCATATCAAAGAGACAAAGAAGTACATGAAATCAACTCATCATATACCTCACGCTAAAGATGAATGAATCATGAGTTGCTTTGCTGCTGGATCTGAAATCACCATCACGATCGTGGCGTCAAAATGTGTGAAATCGACTACTCACTCACTGAATGCTGACACCTGCATCTCCACTTTGAAAAGTGGCCAAAAAATTTAAATCTCAGATGGAAAATTTGAATATGCCATCAGATTCGTGACGTCGAATAGTGTAAAATTGACTAGCAAATTTATGAATTCTGACAAAGTGAAAATCTGGGGCAAAAAGGAATCTTTTAGATTCCCCCTAGATTCCTCAAAGATGTTGCTCCACGAGCAGACTGGAAATATACAACTCAAAAGGCGAATATGACCTCGCCATTGCGTTCCTTGCAAAAAACCATGAAAAATTATTGTAAACTTGACTATATTCCGACATGGAGAAAAATTACCTTCCCAGGAAAATTTCAAGGATCATGGTTTCGCTCCCTGTTTTGGGCCTGATCATGGTTCCACCTAAAAATACAAAATCACTACCTCGATCTACATGCATGCTCCCCTCTGGTCTAGCCTGGGCGCACTGATGAAATGTAGGTTTTTAAATAAAAATCTGCACGAACTTTACAAGACAATCCCATTGGGCTGTTGGCAAATGGATGAGTTTAGACGGTAGGTGGTCAAGGTTCCAACCCCACCGACCCCCATACTTGGAACTTTAATGACGCATTTTGTTTTAAATATGAAACATTTTAATGTTGGGTGGCCAGGGTCCACAGCCCAGGGCCATGACCCGACCCATTTGGCACGACGGTTATATGTGATGACATATGTTGCGTTTGGTGTTTGGCAGGGTTGTCCCATGGGCAGGGCCGGCCGCAGGTTCAACTCCTGCCAACTTCATAATGTGTGTGTGTGTGTGTGGAATTTGGTTGGGGTGGTGGGGTTGACCACCGACCAGCCCACCATTAATATGACTATGGTTGCCGTGGGATCCGGCGGGTGTCCCGACCCGTTGGATCTTTAATACATTTTTTTATATATTTGTTTTATTATAACTAATAGTCATTTTAAAATTTCTCAAAAATAGGCCGAAGGAGTCTTTTTAACGAGGTCACAACTTTTCCTGGAATCTGGCTGGAGCTAGCAACCCAAAACTTTGATTGCTCCTAACTTTCACATATGAGCTTGGTTTGACGAACCGTTCACGCCATTATGATCAAGACGAAGAGATATTTAACTTGAACCTAGTTCAGGAGAAATCTAAACACTTTGATTTTTGAGCTTCTATAAGCCCTCTTTGTCCTATGTGTGTCTCTAGAGCCATCTAGATCAAGATCTGAGAAAAAAATCCTATTCGGTGGATATCCTTCAGAACAAAAGAAGAACAAATTATCAAAGGATGTTTGGCCTCTTAATGCAAGGGAATTAGGCTAAAACAAATTCCATGTAGTTTATAGGTTTAGGAGTTTTAATTCTTCAAAGGGGTTATATTTTATGAAATGAGATCAGTAGGTTTTAATTAATTTTGATTAAATATAGAGAGAGAGTTGTAACTGCCCTCGAATGATTAGAGGATAGGAGAAGTTGATTAGGTGGAGTCAGTTTCAGTAATTTAGGGAGTTAGGCTAAATTTAGGGTTTGAGGATTCCAAGAGTTTTTGAGTCATCGAGGGAACTGAATCGATTGACTATCCATTTTGTATAATTGTAAGCCTAAAAGGCATTTGGGACAGACCTGGAGATTGGCAAAACATGGTAGAGTAGTGAGGTAGAAGGGCCATTTGATTTGAAGATATGGCCAAGGACCAGTAAGTTGTAAGTAATTTCATTCGATATATATGAAAGACGTTAGTCCTGAATTCTGTGAGATGTACATTGTTTTATTTATTCTGTACGAAGAATATTTTGAGTTCCTGTGATTATCTGTGGGAATAGAACTCTGAAAGTTGAGGGTTAACATGGTACTCTATATGAAATGAAGGAATCAATGCAATTTGTCACATTTGAATTTTATTGAGCTTGTAATCGATTACAAACCACAGAAATCAAATACAGAGGGGGATTGGAATTGACCCTGTTCAATTGGATACGCAGGGGTTTAAGGACTGATAAACAATGAAGGCTATATATTTGTCATGCATATACAGTGAATAGAAGTTCGGCTTTAAGCCACACATGGAGGCCTTACGCCATTCATAGAGAATGGATTTGTGTTACAATAACCGAGTATAGGGAAATGGTTATGCACTGTCTATGTGCCAGAGAGGGTCATAGTGGTTCGGTGAGTTCATAAATGTACAAGTCAAAAGAGGAACGGTGAGTTAACTAAAGAAGCGAAGATTGGGTTTTATTGCAAGACATGGTGGAATGAAACCATAGTATTTTAGAATCTGAGTTAAGGATACAAGGTTGAAGGCAGAGCTTATAGAATAAAGGCGTTGAAGAGTGACGGAACCTTGAGTCAAGAATGGAACCGGGAGCATGAATAGTGAAGGCAGTTTCAAAGGCAAAAACCAATGGTCTCGCATTATTAAAAAGTGGTAAGTTGGTTATTGAAAAAAACGAGATAGTGCTCTCTGCCCGACGCGTTTCTTGAGGTGGCAAGTTAAAACCACTTTCATCGCATTCTTTTTTAGCGTTAAAGTTCGGCGGATAAAAAAACGTGATATTCATTTATGTTCGTTGGATCATTGGTGTTGATGCGATGAGGCATCAACCATTGGATGTGAAGGGGGAGTTAAAGGCTGGGACCCACTTTTATTGCACGGGGTTGATGAATTAAGCCTCGAGCAGGTTCATAGCGTGATGTCCGTAGGATCGCTGAAGTCAAACGCGATGATATGTCCATCGTTGGATGGAGATGTACGTTAGATGCGGGGCCCAATGCATTATAAAATCATTGCGATAGTTGTTTTATGTGTGTCAAAGTTACGCAGGCCAAATTAAATAAATATTGATGGCAGATATATGCATTGGGGTCTCGTAAGATGAGTGCATAATTGGGTTCACCCAAGGTTGGTGATATCAATAGTCACATTGATATTTGATTAATTAAAGCTCGAAATTATATAATGTGAGCCGATACACATAAAGGGAAAGTATGGGTCAAATAACGCTAGTGGTTATCGATGCAAATGGCGGTAGGGCCAACATAAAGAAGGTCAGTACGTTGTGACTATTATAATTATATGCTTTGGTATTATAATACGGTGAATTTCTATGCATACATTGATGTATGTGTTGGTCGAGGAATGTATATTGGGTAATATTACAAAGTTGAAATATACATTTGATGAGCTCGTGAAGTGGGTCGGACTATGGTCTAACCATAGGGTTGGAAAAAGGTAAAGCTTCCTCGTAGAGTGAGTGAAAGCATGGTTTTAACCACTGAGACTTCAAGTGGATACTAAAGCTTCCGCGTTGTCTATTTAAATTTCCAGTCTAGCAACTAAAGTAGTGTGAAATTGCCTAAGCATTGAGGTTAATGGGGACATGAATTTGAATTGCAATTATATGCATAGAAAGTGAAATTTAGGGGGACTGTGGGTTTTACCCTGTGTCATGTGGTATCAGAGCTGGAATAGCTCTATTTGAAAGTTCAAGTTTTTTTGAATTAATTGCATGTATGAAAAGAAATCAGTTTTTTTTGAAAACTGGTAAAGATTGCAGCATATAGAGATGCAGTGCAGGTGAGAGAAGAAGCAAGCTTATACAAAATCTTGAAGGTGAGTTGATGAGCAGTGTTTAACTCTGGTTTGAAGTATGGAAGGAATCTCAACAAAAGCAGATCACAGCTTTGAGAGTAGTGATGAAAGAGTCCAACAGAGGATTCTAAAGTGAAAAATAAGGTGTGGCAGAACCTAGAGAATTCCCAACAGAGGTTGGATGAAAGAAGAATAGATGTGTTCTTGAAAAGCTGCAGAGTGAAGCCTAGAGAGCAGAAGAGAGTGCTCAGAAGGTTCCAGCAGAAGGGGACCAGTACTTGCCAAAAGCCCAGATCCGGAGGAAAGGATTGGTGAGGTAAGTTGTAGCAAGAGAGCTTGTTGTTGCAGAGGCTTAGTGCAGCTTGTGAGTGAAGAACTCATGAAGGATAAAATGGATACTGATAGCCATAACAGATACTGCAGAGGTTTTGAGAGAGGCCACAACAGAAGAGTGAAGGAAGATGCCAAAGAAAATGGCATGAGGAAGAAATTCACTGATGAATAATACTGGAAAGTGGTAGCTGAGATCTGGGAGCAGTTCAAAAAATTGGAACTGATGGTAAAGGAAAGCCAGAGAGTTGGTTGGCTCATGAAGAAGAAAGTAAATTGGCAGAGGCTACAGATGAAGAGAGAGAAAATGATAAATGCTCAGCTGAAAGAGAGACTACTAAGGATGATTGAGTATTTGGAGCAGGACTTAAAGACTGAAACTTCAAGTGAGACCAAGAGGTCTAATGACTTTACTTCTGATGACACTTGTATGTTTGCAGGAAAGCTGAGAAAGCTTGAATAGAGGATGGATGTACAGGTGAGATGTGTAGAACTTAGAGCAGCTGAGTTGAGAAGAGAAGTTTCTATTTGTGAAGCAGAACAGAGTACAAATGAAGAATGGGGATCTGCAAAAGATCTTGTGAACCATGGTGAAGGTTTAAGATAGCAAGAAGTTTGTCTTGCTGAAGAGGAAATTATTGATGATTTCCTGAGTTATTGGACAAGTCCAGATTAGCTAGATGATGTAGAACCTTGTATTTTTGTGACTGACCATTGTGAGGTGATTACAGGTTTTACTGAGGAGAATGAGCAATCTTATGGAGCTATCACAAGTAGGAAGAAGTATCTCTCAGAAGATAAATACTCTGGAGTAAAATGCAATGTTGGAGAAGGTCTCTTGACTGAAGGGAACAGTGATACATTTATGATGGAAGCTGTTGCATCACAGGAAGAAATTCTTGTGGATGAAGAAGGAGAGAATCAGTTTAAAGAACTGATATGTGAAACACCAGTTGAGACTGTTGAAGCCCCTGGCCTACAAACTGACAGTTTGTGTATGAATGCAGGGACTGTAAGTGATGATGAATTTCTTAAAGAATGCCAGAGAGAAATTTCATTGTTGGAATACTTGTTGGAGAATTCAGAGTATGAAAGAGAGATTGCAGAAGGTAGAGTTCATCATAGTGAACAGGAAAACATCATGGGAGAAGATGGTGTGGAAAGAAGACTAGTTGACAGTCTTGGGAATTCTTCAGAGAATTCTTTGGAAAGTTTGGATTAGCATACTGATGAGCTGATAGAGAAGGAAGGAATTTCAGGACAGCATACTGAAATTCTGGCAGAGGAAGGAAAGGCACTGAGGCCTTATGATTTTTGTTTTAACAATTGTTTTATGAGTGCAGATTTTGTTGATGCTGAAGAAAGGTTGACACCATTGGGCAGTCAATTGAAAGAGGAGGAAAATCCCGTGGAAGACTTCAATCCATGGAATGAAGAAATTAAGTTGTTGGATACTATGCTGAATAAGCCAGATTCAATGCGGGAAGGAGAACCTCAATTTCAAAACTGGGGATTGCATAATGTGAAGATGCAAGAGAATGATGACAAGGAAGATTTTCTGAGTCTTGGAAAGGACTTAGAACTGCAGAAAGAAGAATTGGTGACTAGATCATAAATGGAGGCCATTAGGCCTTGTGATTTTGAAACTGACAAGTTGGCTGTGTCGACAGGTATTGTAGAAGACAATCCATCACTTTGGGTTGTCTTGAATGGAGATGGGTTGTTGAAAGAATGTGAGATAGACATGTCTCATGTAAAGGAACTTGTTGTTCCTGATAATGACAAGAAGGAGCTGATTTTCCTGATGAACAAAGAGAAGACCGGAGGACAAAATTTGGGACTGCTACAGTGGTGGAGAATCAAAATTTTATTCTGACAGAAGATGAAAATGCAGAGCTTGAAGAACTTGATTTGATTGTTAGAATCAATCAAGATGATGATGGACAATTACTGAAGATTGGCAAGAAAGAAGAAGAAGAACATGCTGAAACAAGTTTGCAGCATATTGATGGAATGTTTGAAATTAGATGGCTAAATTATTTGCTAAAAACATTCAGAGAAGAGAAGGAAATGGCAGAGAAACAGATTGAAGTATTTCCAGAAGAAATGTTAGAGGAACAATTTGAAGTGTTGCCAAAGGAGGAAGAGACACAAAGACTTCATAACTTTGATGTTTGTTTTATGATTGTAGGTACTAAAGGAAGGACTAAAGGAGGTTTAGTCCAGGAGAAGAAAGGAGATGATGACAGAGACTGGTAATTTAAATACTATTCCAGAGAATTGCTAAAGTCAAAGAATGAAGAAAATGTCATGGAGGACAATCAGAAAGAGTCTTACTGTTGCAGAAAACAAGAGGGTATGGATGATTGGGTGGCAGCTAGCACAGGAGCTAGAGGTAGAGTTAAAGCAATGGCTCAGAAATTAAGAGCTAGGGAAGCAATAAGAACTAAACGAGTAAGGAATGAGCAAGTTAAAGCTGGGGCTAAAGCTACAGCAAAGGTGGCAGCAAGAGTTCAGCAAGTAAGAACTTAGAAAGCAGAAGCAGAAGTAGAAGTTCAACAATCAAGATGGAGCAGTGCCCAGCAATCAGAAGACATATTAGACAGAGAAATTGAATTTATGAGAAAGCTGATGGTGAAAGTGTCTCAAAGGAAGGCAGCAGTAAGAAAACCAAGAAGCAGAAGCAGTAGCAGAAGAAAGACAGAAAGAGATTGTAAAAGTGCAGCCAGTGGAGCAAGATAGAATAAGATATGGAAGCCTGGAGAAGTGAAGAATAAGAATATTGCAACAGATGATCAGTTGCAGAACAAAGTGTGGGATCCAAGAGGACAAGACTGCAAGCACATGATCAGGAGATCATGATTAAATTAACTTGGGGAGTCTGATGCAGGGGCATTAGGCTAAAACAAATTCCATGTAGTTTTATAGGCTTAGGAGTTTTAAGTCTTCAAAGGGGTTATATTTTATGAAATGAGATCAGTAGGTTTTAATTAATTTTGATTAAATGTAGAGAGAGTTGTAACTGCCCTCGAATGATTAGAGGACAGAAGAAGTTGATTAGGTGGAGTCAGTTTCAGTAATTTAGGGAGTTAGGCTAAATTTAGGGTTTGAGGATTCCAAGAGTTTTTGAGTCATCGAGGGAACTGAATCGATTGACTATCCATTTTGTATAATTGTAAGCCTAAAAGGCATTAGGGACAGACCTAGAGATTGGCAGAACGGGGTAGAGTAGTGAGGTAGAAGGGCCATTTGATTTGAAGATCTGGCCAAGGACCAGTAAGTTGTAAGTAATTTCGTTCGATATATATATGAAAGAAGTTAGTCCTGAATTCTGTGAGATGTACATTGTTTGATTTATTCTGTATGAAGAATATTTTGAGTTCCTATGATTATCTATGGGAATAGAACTCTGAAAGTTGAGGGTTAACATGGTACTCTATATGAAATGAAGGAATCAATGAAATTTGTCACATTTGAATGTTATTGAGCTTGTAATCGATTACAAACCACATAAATTGAATACAGAGGGGGATTAGAATCGACCCTGTTCAATTGGATACTACAGTACCTCAACATCCAAGTCACTAAGACTCTAACCACTTATAGGGAGTCAAAGAGGTGAGCCAATCCCTTGCTACCACATTGCATAGGAAAATAGGAGCCAAAAAATTGTTGCATTGGGAGTTTAGAGGTCTGATCCAAACTCCTGACTTAGAATAAATAGATCAAGATAATGTTCAACATATTTTAGAATGTGAAACATACGCATGACAATTTAGAGCAATAAACAAGGTAAATCATGTGAGATTTAAAATGTATGCATGAAATCTTCAACAGTGAAGAAAGTTTCATAGGGAGCAAGCATATGGAATTCATATCAATGGAAATTATTTCTGTGTTTTTCAGTGGATTTCTACGTTTTATGGCTCAATGCACCACATTGAAGGGGAAGCTCAAACTGAATATACAATTAGAGTAACTAACAAATTAACACCAAAGTTGACATGCCAAAAGAAAGATGAACTGGCATTATGTAGTGGTATTATGCCAACTTGCTATCAAGAACTAACAAAATCTTGTCCATTTATGTTTCCATTTGAGATGAGGAGGAAATATTTCTATTCCATTGCATTAGGATTACCCTGTGCATTGCAGAAATTTCAGCAGTAGTAGAGTGCTAAAAATCCAAATTCAATAAACAATTATGGGTGTAATGTTGTTAGACTATAATGCCAAAGGGTCAAAGCATCAAGACAACGTATATTGGACTCGACTGTGAAGGTAATGGAAATGTTTTATGCTCGTAAATTAATTAATATTTCCTAACTTTAACCACTGATAAAAAAACATAAAAATAAGAGTAACATGATTATTGTGCACAATGGTGATAGGAATATGAATATATACAAAACCATGATAACAAATGAAACTAATACAAAGAAATTTTTCCCTTAAGTAAATGCCCAACTATAAAAAGGTGAACTGAAATTGCAGAGATATCGAAAATGAAACTCTTTTACATTCATTGTTTCTTACAACACTTCATATATGACATTTGTAACACTATTGCTATTGTGTGTTGGATGTAGGATATAATGGTGATGTGTTTCTTGCCATTCCACACACTTGTTGGCCAGGAATTGAAAAGGAGTATGCTCGGAATGTGAACAAAAAAGAAGACCATATGTCTCTTTCAGCCATAAATAATGAAAGAGACCATGGGTATACAAACCAAAGTACATGGTTTGTTCAAGCATATAGGCATTGACCTGTTTATGTCCTTTCCGTTAATGATTGTTGTTGTGTTGATAGAGGTTAGAATAATCAAGAGAGAAATGGATAATGGACTCATAGATATGGTTAAGGAAACAATTCCATATTGTGTGTTGGATGTAGCATACAATGGTGATGTGCTGCATTCATTTCTACACACTTGTTCGCTGGGAATTGCAAAGGAGCATGCTCGGCATGTGGATAAAAAATAAAATCATTTGTCTATGTCAACTACAAAGAATGAAAGAGACCATGGGTATACAAACCAAAGCACATGGTTTGTTCAAGCATATAGGCACTGCCCTGTTTATCTCCATTCTATCAATGATTGTTGTTGCGTTGACAGAGGTTATAAGAATCAGGGGAGCAAAGGATAATGGACTCATAGATATGCTCAAGACAACAATTATATTGAGAATTTCCTTATTACTTCCACAATATATATTATTGGGAATTTGACCACTTATAGGGGATCAAAGAGGTGAGCCAATCCCTTAATGCCCCATTGCACATGAACATAGGAGCCAAAAAGTTGTTGCATTGAGAGTTTAGAGGTCCTGACTTAGAATAAATAGATCAAGATAATGTTCAACAAATTTTAGAATGTGCAACATAGGCACGGAAATTTAAAGCAATAAACAAGGTAAATCATGTGAGATATAAAATGTGCACATGACATCTTCAACAGAGAATATAGTTTCATAGGGAATGCATTGAGCACCACTCATATTTGAGTAGTTCTACCTATAAATTTCAAGTAGATCGAGTTATCCTAGGGTTGGAGAATCAGTATACTCTCATTGTCAACATTTTGTGTCTACATGCTAAGTTTTCTTTATTCGCAATTGACATCGAATATAATGCATAAGTTATATGTACAAAAGTATCATGGTTGTTGTCAAGGAAAGTTAGTGGGAATGATGGTTACTTCAGAGGTTGTTCAACAAATACTATGAAATGTATGCAACGACTGCAATTAGGTGACTCAAAATATTTACCAAGTACAGAAGTATCATGGTTATTGTCTAGGAAAGTTAGTGGGAGGGTGCTTATTGATTCATAATTTCCAATGATCTTGCTAACACTTTTGATGGCATCTTTGAGGATATTCGAGTTTACCACGCTATCCACTGGGACATTGGTACTCAAATTGAGTGTATGCATTGTCAATTTGAATCGATTCACGATTTTGCGGAGACTAACCCTGGATTGTTTATACTTCCCCTGTTTGTTTCAAGTTCCCTCTCGACTATGAAGTCTCATGGTGGACATAGGGCAAAGTATGAGGTGTGAATGCGAAAAATTAATGTGGATAAAAAAGGTTACATAGGTTGTAAATATTTACCAAGTACAGAAGTATCATGGCTATTTTCCATGAAAGTTAGTGGGAAGGGTGCTTACTGATTCAGGCTTGCCAATGATTCTGGCCACACTTTTGTTAGTATCCTTGAGGATATCTGAGCTGACCACGCTATCGAACGATACACTGGTACTCAAATTGAGTGTAGGCATTGTCAATTCGAAACGATTCAAGATTTTGTGGAGACTAACACTGAACTGTTTATACTTCCCCTATTTGTTTCAACTGCCCTCTTGATTACAAAGTCTCGTGGCAAACGTAGGGCAAAGTATGAGGTGTGAATGCAAAAAAATAATTTAGATAAACAAGGTTACATGGGTTAATTCTCCTAAACAACTCAGAAGAAAGGGCGAAAAATTCATTTAAATGACATTTATGAAAACAATAACCGTATTACATACTTTAACAACTCAGAAGCAAGGGATATAAAATAATTTCAATGGCATTGTATTACAAAAATGGAAATGCATACTACCCACCTAGAGAATGTCCTTGAAGCAGAAGGATGTCCTTCTAGTGGAAGGGATCTTCAATGCTAGTTGAGTTCTCAATTTGAAATCACAATAAATGAAACATAGAATTGAGTAGAATATCCTTGCAGCGAAAGGGATCTTCACTTTGAAACATAGAATTGTTGTGCCGATGAGGATAGATTTTATGTCGTTTCCAGTTCATAGACCTGGTGCAATTTTCAGTTGATCGTGCATCATGGAGTTCTAAATTTGAAATCACAATAAATGAAACATAGAATCGCTCTGTCGATGAGGATTGATTCAGTGTAGTTTTCAGTTGATAGATCTGGTGCAGTTTTCAATTGATAGATCTGGTGCCATAAGGATAGATACAATGCAATTTTCAGTTGATAGTTCCGTTGTGGTTTTTAGTTGATATATCTTGTGCCACGAGGATAGATCTGATGTAGTTTTCAATTGATAGATCTAGTGTTGTGTTCAGTTGATCACGCATCATCAAAGTGAATGGGCATAGTAAAATTCATTTGATAGATACTCGTGAAAACAGAGGGAATAAATGAAGCATGAGGGAATAAATGGTGAGGAGATATTAATAAAGGACATATGTCGTTCTCAAGCAATAGGACAAATGTCAAATTAATATAAAAAGGGTAGAAAAAATTTGTCCAAACCATTTTTCAAGAAGAAACGCCTATTGGCGTAATTAATAATATGGAATCACACATTTCCCTCATACTTAGTCGTAGAATTCTCCTCTCCTGCAATCACAAGTTTGTTGTGAATTCTCCAAAATATAATTTATGTGTCTTAAAATATAGGCCTTTATTTCTTTATGTTTTCTTCTTATAAATTTATCACGAGGAAAATTTATTTAAGAGTTTGGAGAAGCACAAATAGCACCTACAAATAGTACTACAAACTCTACGAGACCATCAATACAGTAAGTGTGAATTATTTAAGGATCAAATGCAATACTTAGGGAATTTAATGACCCAAGAAGGAATAGTTGTGACCCCGAAAAATATAAGAACCATTATGGAATGGCCCATTCCAAAGAATGTTGTATACATTAGGTGATTTATGGGACTAGCAGGCTACTACCATCTTTATAGAAGGATTTTCGAAAGTAACCTACCCCATTACCTCACTGTAAAAGAAAGGGAAGTCATTTAATTAGACCCCAACAAGCCAGGAAACTTTAGATCAACTGAAGCATTTGTTAACTTTAGCCCCTATTTTGAGAAATTCCGACCCTAAGAAGGAATTTGTAGTTTGTATAGACGCTCGTCAGGAGGGTGCAGGGGGTGTATTGATGCAAGGAGTGAGGGTAGTAGCCTATGAGTTTTAGAAGTTAAAAGAGCATGGAAAATGTATTCAACATCTGATCTTGAGTTGACAACAATAATTCACACCTTAAAGGTATGGTGACACTATATTTTGGGGCAGAAGTTCATCCTGATGGTTGACCATAGTAGTTTGACAAAAAGAAAAGAAAAGGAAACCTACACTTAATGTCAGGCAAGCCTAATGGACTGCCTTTTTAAGTTAATTTTAATTTGACATTAACCATTTGAAGGGAAAATAAAATTGAGTAGCAGATGCATTAAGTAGGAAGGTAAACTGTGTTTATGAGATTTCATTCAATTAAGTAAAAATTGATGTTTCAGACCCTATGAAAGATGAAACATTAAAATATCAAGGGTACCAATCCTTATTGCATAGAATTAAACAAGAAAATAGTACTGAGAGACAGTAAGGATATGACTGTAATAAGAATGACTTGTTGATTTATAAAAATAAATTTTATTTACCAAATAAAAAATCTATCAAATAGTTAATTTTGGACAAATACCGTAAAATCCCTTATGTTTCCCACCCTAGATACCAGAAATTAATTACAAAAATAAGAAAGGATTATTTTTGGCTAGGTATAAAGAAAGAAACAGTTGAATACTTGGCCAAATATTTGGAGTGTTAGCAAGTACAAGAAGAGCGCCAAAATCTAGCCCATTTACTCCACCCTTTTCCCATTCCTGAGTGGAAATGGGAGACTATCAATATAGAATTTATAACTAACCTTCCTAAATCAAAGAGACAAAACGACTTAATAATGGTGGTAGTTGATAAATCACGCAAAACTGCATATTTCATTCTAGTGCTATCTACTTATAAGGCAGTCCAAATTGTTGTTATAGTAATGAGATAAATTTTCGCTTACATGGCATACCTAAAATAGTAATTTCTTATCAAGATGTAAAATTCACTTCAACCTTTTGGAAGGATTTATTTACAGGATTGGGTACCCAGGTGCAATTCAACACTGCCTATCACCCGCAGACTAATGAGAAAACAAAGAGAGTGAATCAGGTATTAGAATACATGCTAATAATGTATATTATGTAGCAACCTACCAAGTGGGAAGAGTACCTTCATTTGGTAGAATTTTCATATAATAACAATTATCATGCTCCATTAAGGATGAGCCACTTTGAAGTTCTATATGGGTGACAATGAGAGACCCTTATTAATTGGAGTCATCCCGAAGACAAACTAGTATTGGGAATCGACATGTTAAAATAAATCGTATAGTCTATAAATAAGGTACGAGGAAATCTAAAAACAACCAAGACCGACATAAATCTTATCCTGATAAGAGACAAATCTATAGGAATTTTCAAATAGGAAATCATGTCTACGTAAGCATTAAGCCAAAGAAAAACACTCTAAGAGGAGGAACTTGTGAAAAGTTGCCCTCCCCGTTATTGTGGCCCCTTTGAAATACTTGCTAGGGTCGAGCATGTATATTACCAATTATCCTTACCAAATTACACACATGTACATAATGTATTTCATGTTTCATTGCTTAAAAAAATTTCCATGACCCTAAGCATGATATTGACTAGCATAATGTTTAGGTAGGAGATGTAAACTCAAATGTTATATGTTCTTTTCATTAGTAGCATTCAGTAATAGAATAATGTTTGATATGTGGTTGTGGATGTAGGTTGAGCTAGACGAATAATTCATGGTCGAGCCATTACACATACTATACCAGAGAGAAACTATGCTACGGAAGTGAGCAATCACCCAAGTTAAAGTGCAGTGGAAGCACTTTAGCCTAAAAGAGACCACCTGGGAAGCTAAAGCCCTCATGCATGAGGTTTACCCTAATCTATTCCAAGGGCTAAGAAACACCGAAGAAAATGTTTGGTCCGGGGGGGGTAGATGTAACACTCCCTAGCAAATATGTAAATATTCCCTTTATGATTTTTTTATGTAGTTTGACTTTTTTTACAAACTTCGAAACCATGTTGAGTGTCAGATACGAATTTTGATGTGTATAAATAATTTTTATGATTGAATGTTAATATTAAGAAACTTAATGTGATGTTAGCTAAAGAATTACAAAGGGAAAATGCACTAAAATATGATTTCACATTTCAGGAATTTATAGGCAGTTTGGCCAGAGGCAGTTCCCTAATCAAATTTCCTCTCCTAAGGGATACTTATCCCAAAAAAGGAAGAAGGAGATTAACAAAAGGTGAGAGGGGGGAATCCTGAAGCTAACCTTGGGAATGGGAAGTTGTTGAAGGAGGCCCCATTAAAACAAACTATTTATGGAAGCTCAATTCTACTCTATAGGATGTTGTTAAAGGAAAGGTAAGACATTGTCTTCTAGGAAATCATGTGTTGAGCCAGAGGGCTACTGTTAGGATGACTGCTTGAGATGTGAACTGGCTTGAGGGAAGATTGGATTTCTGAAGTCATTGGTTGGGAGGAGTGTACTAAGTCCTTATCCCATTTTTAATCGTTCGTGTCAGACCCAGTTACATTATTCAGATAAGTGCCTATAGTAAATGAAATTGTTTATTTATGTACTCTTTGTAAGTTAGGAGAAATAATTATGTTCCTAAGTCCTTTCTTTGAGATTCAACAAACTAAAACAAAAAATACCAAGGAAAATACTGAATATCGACCAAGATATATATGCAAGATTATTCTTTTAAAATATGTAAGAAACAATGTTTGTGCAAAGAAATCATTTTCATCATTTTCTTCTTTTAATTGAGTAGGAAGGAAAACCAGAACAAATATAGGTTTTCACACACACACACACAAGTGTGTGTGTGTGTGTGTGTGTGTGTGTGAACAAGAATAACCATTGTAAGGGTTTTAGAAATAAAAAAAATAGAAAAATAGAAGTTCCAAGTCGACTGTAAAATAACTATAGAGCCCTAAAATGAAAATAAAATTACGAATGAATCATAATTGGAAAACAAAGTTCCATATATGGTATAGTGGAACCCTTAGTGTTATACAGAATTCTAATCTACGGATAAACTAGATTCCATGAACAATAGAAGAAATACAACTATTCTTTTCTCTAAGACAAATAGATAGACAGAAAGGAAAGAAACCTACTTGTGATCCTTTCACTCTCTTTCTCCTTTCATTGTTGTCGTCACTCTCAATCCAACTAAAGTCGCTAGATCGATACTTGCAATAAAAGACATATAACAACAAACAACATACAAATATACAAGTATCTACTTATCTTAACCAAAATGAACTAATTAGATTTGAGAATACATACACAATTGAGAATGAAATTCACAAGATATAATCATAAATATGAGAAAATGAACATATATCTTTATTAAGTAGGAGGAGAAGATTACAACCAATGGATAGATTCATCTTCAACCTACTCCAACTTCATTTAGTCTTCATCACACCAAGCATCATCTCAGTAGCATAACAGTACTTCAAACTCTCATCAATTGAGAATCCAACAACATAACATTACACAAATTTCTCCCTCCCTAGCACTTATATGGGTGCTCAATTTATAGGGAAATTGAAGGTATTTTCTCAATAAATGGAATTGAATGGCTTTCTAATAATAGGTGAGACATGTTTCCGAGTTCAATGGTGATGTATGAACACTTGTATTCGAAGTATGACACCTATGAGCTATTCTAGAAAGCACTGGACATGTGGAGATTCGCGGAACAATGATTGTTTAGCTCACAGGAGACCAATGCACCCTTAAGTGTCGGGAAGTGCACAGCAGGGCACCCTTGCATGGAGATAAGTGCACTACAGTGCACTTAGTCCCATGCAAAGGAGCGTTGATGAGTCATTGGGTCATATAATCTATACTTCAAATATTGGAAATCTCACAATTGAAGCCATTAATGGAATGAATTCTCTTAGGGCATATAGAAACTGAATTAGGGGATGATAGACCCTATTCATATTGGTCTTGGGGGATGATTCCCAATTTGACCAAGTCTTGGGGGATGATGCCCAAATTGACCTGTAACACTTAGAGGGTCTAAAAAACTTATAAAATAGAACTATTCTTGTTTAATAAATAACAACTAGAATGGTTCAACATATATCACTCTTTGTTAACAAAGGAAGACAAAAAATTAGGTTACATGCCATAATTTATATTAAAACCTTGCGACTATGAATATAACATGTGGAGTTGAGTCAAATAATTGGAGCAACACAAAAATTGCACTAGGGTATCAATATCAATTATACAAGAACATACCAGTCACACTGTGTAATCCAAAATTTAAGCTTGAAGGAAATAAAAATCAAACCCTACGTTAGGGTTTGCTTCCCAGCAGAAGCCATTAAAAAATTTACAGGTGAAGTGTGTCAACCTGGTAAAAGAACAACGACCATAAGCAACAAAACTGGAAATGGACTAGAAATGGGTGTGACATCTAATGAACCAGCCTTGGGAACAATGTGTTGTACTTGTGACCACGACAAGGAAACAAGAATAACAATGATCAATATTAAGTCTTCCTGTGAGTGAAAGAACATTAAAGAAAGACATTCGCTTAATTAAAACTCTACCGAGGAAAAAAAAATTATAACCTGGACATGGAAGAGCTACAATTTCTCTTTACATTGGAGAGTCGAGTTGGCCAAACATAAAAGAGTAAGAAATACTCTAGTAACACATATTTAATGAGTAGAAAAGGATAACAAGATGAAAACAATTGTGCTTGTTACAAAAAAATCGACCACATTTTACGTGCAAACTTAGTAAATCGAGAGTACCTAGAGAGAGAAACCCTATAACCCTAAACTAATGTTGAGAGCTCTCGCTGAAAATGTAACACCTTTTTCTATTATTCCTAACCAAAAATAGGACAATAAATTAAGAAAACCCTCGGTGAGCAACTAAATAAAATACTACTATAAAAATTCTAAATTCTGCAAAACATTGGGAATTTGGAAGTGCTCTTTTACTTGTGTAATAGGATTGGAATGTTGGGCGATGGTGGTATCCACGTCGACACCAAAAACCTTACAATTTTGGCAGGGTTGATATGCTGAGAGGATTCTAAAAGAATAGTAAACCTTAACCCTATCGAAATCACCAGGTGTTGGAGCTCTAGAACCGTCGGCAAAAATGAGAGTGCAAAATTTAGGTGGGGGTAGGTGGTTACCCTAACCACACTCCCGCCCGTCCTCGCCATCAATTTCCCTAGCCTATCCTTCACCATTGATTAATGTATTGGCGATATTAATGTGACCACTGGTGGTAAGGCCACTCGACAAGGTGATGAAGCGTATATGTGGAGATATTCTAACGAAATATAAAGTATTAACGCCAAAGAAGTTAGGATAGAATCGTAACCCAACTTTTTATATAACCTTTGGGAGACCTATTTAAAGAAGTAAAGAAAAAGGGGAAAATTACTTACATCATTCATAACCTTTTATTTCTGAAAAAAATGTAATATAATACAAATTGAAGGTAAATTCTAGCTTTGAAGAATGTTACACTTATTCGAAGCAGGTGGAAGATGAAAAACACTTCTTTTTAGACTATCTGACTCTTACTCACATTTGCCCTCAATTCCCTACCATCTTCCACACTCCCAATCTTCTTGACCTATTAAGCCAACCCACCTATAACAATCTTGGAGCATTTATTTCCCTTCTCTTTGACCATAGAAACAAGATTTTGAAGAATCAAACTTAAATTCTTTCTCCTCTCTTAAGGTCCAATGGTCCGCATAAATCTTAACAGACAGTAACCATCATCATCATCATCATCATCATCATTATTGATATCAAGTATAGTTATATAATATTTTTATTATAATTTAATTTTTTTTTTAAATTTATTTCATTTTCTTAAGCTTAAACCAAATTTTGTATAAAAAAAAATTATTTAGGTAATATAAATAAATGGTTTTTATTTTTAAAAATAATTATATAATAATAAAATGAATGTATATTAATATTTTTTTTCTACGTAAAGCTAAATTCTATTATATAATACAAAAAATACAATCTATCTTTATGACAAGGGTTGAATTAGCCAATCCCTGTTGGAAGAAGACATTTCAAAAATTCAAAAATTTGGCTTCCCTTTTGGGGGAATCCAGCCCTTAGAGAGTTCAATATGACATTGTGAGAGCTGCCCTTCTTGGGGAAACTAGCTATTAACTTAGAATCAAAAGACCGAGTTTGCTGGAAAATGGAAAGATAAACAGAGAAACAATAGAGAAGCAAGTAAATACTGGAAAAGAGGAGAGCCATGGCTCTACAGTTGCTAGTCTTGTGCGTCATGGTGCTCCATGAGAGGTGTTTCTTCAACGATGAAGCAACCATAATTTGACAGGGTGTCATCCTTCTTGGAGAGTTGGGGAACCAACTCTAGAGTAGAAGTTGAGCATGCTCCTTTGTCCGCTTCATTGTCATTTCATTGAGCTCCTTTGATCGAGCTTCTCCCTCCACTATGTGAAGTGTCCTCCAATGTATAATAATATTTTTAAATGTGTAACTATTTTTAATATACATCAAATAAAACTTTATAGCTTGAATCAATTTTCACTTAATTATTAATGAGTTTATCCCATTACCCGGATGCGGGTGATGGCTGTTGACAAAGAAATTCGGGTCGGCGCGTGCCAAACCCATAGGGACGCCGGCCATCCGCATTCAATACACTATGGCTGTATTTACTCCAAGGCACACCACCCTACTTGGCATTCAAGCCGGTGGGGAAGCCGAGGACTCTCTCATTATTCTCTGCCGTCCTCCACCTGCAGGAGCTTAACCGCCTTCTCGATGCTTCGAAGCTGCATTTTGCCTTACTTCTGGGCTGTTACAATGCTTATCTCCATTGCGCCTCTCGGCTCTGGCTGTTCTCAGGAAGCCACGATCGCCAGCACTCGAACTGCCTTGGGAAGAAGATGTAGCATCCACTGCTGCGTGGAATTCACACCGGGCTCTCATTTCTCTCAGAGCTCTTTTTGC
Organism: Pinus albicaulis; assembly: GCA_034641835.2. Lineage (NCBI taxonomy): Eukaryota > Viridiplantae > Streptophyta > Pinopsida > Pinales > Pinaceae > Pinus > Pinus albicaulis. The sequence continues at coordinate 1,160,101,249 of CM076580.1, read as the reverse complement.
CTTCTTGCAGGTCCGCCTCTGAACTTCACGCCCAGCACGTCTCTGCAAAATTCGCAGCGCTTCTCTCCGCCTCTGTTGCATTCTCCTCGCTTGATCATGCCTAGGCTCAGGCACCGGCTCAGATGCCGTAGAGGCAGCACCCGAGCCAGGTCTGCCTCCAGGCGCCGGTCTCCTTCCTTCTCAGGCTCTCCGGTCTCTGTTTCTCCTCAGCGCGCTTCCCCTCGAGCCTCGAACAGGCGCCGCACCTTGCCGCTCCGTCGCCCTCCCTCTCCTCCGCCTGGTCTCCCTCTTCCCCCTTCACCCACCGAACCTCGCGCTGCTGAAGCTGCCCACCTTGCTAATCCAGAGACGGCCCTGTTTCACTTTCCTTGCCTCACCTCTCAGCCCATGGTGGTCGCCACAATTACAGTGAAGTTCAAGGAGCTCCCTCAGTTCGGTTCTTCTTCAATTTCTCCGGGTCCTCAGCTCCGCCCTCCTGAAGCTGACCGCGCTCTCCGCTCAGAGGTGCAGATAGGCTCACGCGAGGCAGAGGGAGACAAGCATGGTGGCAGCAGCACTGGTCGCCCAAGCATGCACATGGCGCAGAACGACGGAGCTGCAATAGCAAATCAAGCCCAGGACGATGAGGATTATGAATTTGGATGCCGTATCGAAGAAGAACCTCCCTCCGATGATTATGGTATTTAGAATTCTCAGTTTTTTTGTCTCTTTCATGCCAGAGTTTTGGTCCAGATGGAATATTCAGAATTTCTGGCCTGTGGGCCTATATACTCACTGTTATTGTCATAGGTCTCAGTTAACTGAGGGTCCAAAATGTTACACTTATAATGTCTTTTGTGCAATGCTGGTTTCCTCCTGTGAGGCAGCAAACAAACTCCTATCACGCTGGTTTCCCCCTGTGGGCAGCGCATATTTTGTTATTTTGCTGAAACTCATCCGGCCTGAGAAGGCTCACCTCTGTATGTACCATATCTTCTTACAGTAATAGAACTTAGTCTTATTTAGAAAAAAAAAAAATGAGTTTATCCCATTGTATTTGTTTATAAATAAATTTGCTTAATTCAACTAATAAAATTTTAAACATCTTAATTAACAATATTTATTAATTTTGAAATTATTGAATTTAGGCTTTTGTGATCCATATCGTGAACTAATTGATAATATTTATTATAAAGTAATTTGAATATTATAAAATAATTAAGTTACATTTTAATTAATTAATGGTTAATAAGATTTCATTTTGTTATTATTAGTCTTTGGAAAGACATACTTTAATAATTGGTTTGCTTGCTTATCACTATTAGTTTAACATTGACCTATGCAACTTATAATGTTTAACTTAAAAAATTTAAAAATTATTTTTCAATATTATTTAAAAACTATTTTTCAAACATTTGATTGAACCATAACTTGAAGGTCTTATTACAACCTTTGCATGAGATAATGCCAAGTAAATAACACATTTACCATGAGTTACTTCCCAACATAATTTAAACAAGTCTAAATAACAAGTTTAGCATCAGTTACTTCCCAACATAATTTAAACAAGTCTTTGCATAAAAATGGATAATAGCAAGCATTGCAGGGAAGCATAATCCTTTCCATTTAAGTGTCCATTTAAGTGGAAATTATGCTTTCAGAAAAAATTTCAAATTGATATATGAAAAAAAATTAATTACCTAGGGGAAAATATTTGTATATGGATAAGAACAAGCATTGTGGGGAAGCATAATCTTTGCCATTTAAGTGTATTTATTAACAACTTTCCATTTTAGTTTTTGGTGTTTTTCTATGAAGAAAAATCTAAAAGTTCTTGGCATAAATATTGCAACTACTTCCAAAAATTATGGCCGAAAAATAAGGCAGCTATCCACGTGACATCGTGTTGTGAATAAAAATTATTAAAGAATAAGACCTGAACTAATCATATTGTAGATAAATAATTCTAAATATTAATAAAAAATAATAAAATTCCATCCGTAATGTTAAACTACGGAGAAAAATAAAGTAAGATTAGTCAAAGGAAAAATCAAATGCATAATACCATGCCTAAGATAGGTAGCATAATACCATATATATAGAGAAACCATCTTAGCCAAGGAGAGAGATCAAATCTTTCAAGTAAACTCTTTTAAAATGAAAAATAGTAAAAGGGTTTGCAGTTTTGGACCCTTCTAGGCCTTTGTTAGTTTATATATATATATATATATATTGGTCGAATAATAAAACTACTTGAAATTTCTTAACTATAAGATATTTTTTCAATTAATTTAAATATTTTATTTATGACCTACATTGGATTTATTATTATTATTATTTACATGCTACATATCAATTGGGTTGAGAGACACTCTCCAGCATAGTATGGAAGAGATGTTATAATATCACGTTATGTTAACTAAAACTAAAATAAAATAAAAATAATAATAATAATTTACAGAGAGTTTCTCCCATGGTATTTGTTAAGATCAAGCTCATTTAAAGACTTGAGTAAATCCATTATGGAATGTAAGAGTGTTAGATGCAACTTAACTCAAGACATACTCTTGTCACTTGGTAGATCCAATTGAGGATACATATTAAGAAATAAATGAATCATACATATCCTTTTATATATATATGAAATTATATTGAAATAAATTAGTTAAAATGGATGTTTATTTAATTCCTATATTAAAATACTTTTAAAAAACATAAGAGTTATACATCTTCCTCACACTTAAAAGTGAAAATATAATTTATTTATTTATACTTTTATTGCTTTATTTTTCTTTAAAGTTGAAATAAAATCATGTGACTTCATAGAGGCATATATATATATATATATATATATATATATATATATATATATATATATACTTACTTTTAATTATTTTATTTTTCTTTAAAGTTGATATAAAATTATGTGGTTAGACATACATATCATAATATTTTTATTTATAGTTGAGAGTGAGAGTGAGAGTGAGAGAGAAAATATTGATGTTTTTATAATTAATTAGAATTAATTGGTGAAATAAATTTTTGTATTACTAAAAAAATAGAGATACACATTTTTTCCAAATTACTCCCTGAGGAGTCTGCTTCTCCTAAAAACACTTCGACTGGGGAAACACAGACTGCAAAGTCCCCATACAAGCTCAGATACAAATGAACCCATACACAGTTGTGCACTTAGGCCTGCAGTAAATCCATTAACCCATAATACATTTCATAGCAACATGTATAATTATCAATAAAAGACCCATAAATACACCATAGTTGACTCCATAATAACAAAAACACATAGCAATATGTTGAGATGAGAAAGTAAACAAACAAAATTCAAGACCTTCATAAAAACACATGCCTCTGATTGATCAGGCTGAAGACAGATGGATAAGCCACCACACTTCAAAGCCACTCTATTGGGTCATTGCCACTGTTCGAAGATGAGATTGTTGCAGGAACCCTCACACTTGAGCCTCAAGGGTCCATTAGATCACCACTATCTAATTCACAAACAATATGACCTTCCACATGCACCAAGTAGGAGTCAATCTTGTTTAGGAATAAACACTAGTTTTTAAGCATCATTTTAATGTCTTCTAGGGTGGCAAATACATTATACCAATCCACTTGCTTATAATTTAAGACCAAGCCCTACAAGGTCTTCATCTGTCAATGCAAAGCCACATAGTTCAAATATTGCTTCTTCTTGCCCCTGGTGTGCCCAAGGTCGGGAACCCATGCTGACACATCCTCTATGATTTCAGAGTCCAAACGGGGTTGTCTTTCAACCCCAGCTTGATTTTTAAGCTTATGAATAAATATTTCCTAGTCTTTGATGGAACACATTGAAATAGCTAGAAATCGATTCATGAGCAAAGAGTATTGCTCCTCTCTAACCCTGAGGAGCACTTCCACCTCCCCCTTGTCTATAGTACATTCTCTACCTCAAAGACATAGCTAAGACCTGAGGTACACACCTAGAAAAATTATTGTGAATTCCTCTCCCTGCAAAGAAACAAGAGAATAAATCAGACCCACCTACTATAGGACCAAGATGCCAGCCTAATATATCATCCCAAAAACCCAATACAAAAGCCTCAAACTCGAAATAGACCCCATCATGGAAAACATAGGGCTCAACTATCTCTATAAAGGATTCACACCCTGACACCATTAAACAAAGGACGAATCACAAATGTAGTTGATAGCCTAGAAAACCTATGTGATGCAAGAAACCCTAATACACAACCCACGAGTACCTTACTGAACTCACTATAAACTTAGCACAACAACACCTTAAATCATTATCCCATACAATACTAGCCTTCCCATACTTTAATCAATGCAAGGGGACCCAAACCAAGAGATGCATACAAATTAATAAACCACCCGAGTCCTTATCCTGAACCTAAGATTGGTGCTTTAGACACAAAGGCAAAACTGGTAAGACCTCAAACCTAGGCACAACATTGTAAATAAGCAAAATAACCAGACGCAAAAAGGAAGCGGCCTGAAATTCTGCGATAGAAGAAGCAAATGACATCCATGCTAACCCACCATAATTCCAAATTCCTAGTGACAATGCATGGACCAAGACGCCCAAGAAATTTTGTCACTTCCTCTACGCCCTTTCTAGGCCAGCGCCTACACCTCTCTCTACCACAATTCCAGGCTTAAGTCCAAATGTTGAGCTCTTCAATAACATAGGCAAGACATAATACACGCAACAGGAGGTCGAAGACCAACCCTTGCCTCCACTCTATCCACAACCAACAAAGCCCAAACCTGCCATGCAACCTAAATTAATAGAAAATTCCAACTAGAGCACTGCATACCAATGCATGTGATGACAGGTCGCTTCCTCCTCCCTTAAATTCTCATCACGTTCGGGGGGAGGGGTGGTGGGCCCCAATTTCAATCTCATTAACACCCCCATTGGGGGTATAGCCGACATTATTTTGAGAAATATATTCCTTTTATTTTATAAAGAACATATGTCAAATCAAGGTTGAGCAATGAAAGAATTACATAGCTCCGTCATACTAAGCTCTGGAGTGCACCTATCAAAGTAATAAAGAATTGATGGGCATTGATCACTAAAAACATTATTTTTTTAATTATATATATATATATATATATATATATATGAAATTTGATTTATTTATAATGGTTTTTAATGTTTATGTTTTCTTTTTCTTGTCGATAGAATATACATTTTGGAAAAACTCTTTAAGTACCTCTCTTCATTAGAATATGATATTTAAGGTAAACTAACCTACATCCATCCTAATTTTGAAGCTACCAAGTGCCAAGAGGGAGAAAAATTAATGTCTTTTCACTCTAAGCTACATTTGCACCTCAGAGATGTCTTTTCACTCTAAAATAGTTTTTCACATCAAGAGATTTGATCCCTCTGTACTAGGTAGATCTAGAGTTAAAAAGGATCTAGGCTAGTTTAACACACACACATATAGAATATTTCTTCTTACATATGAATGTCATTGACAAAACCATGTGTTGCTAAAAATTTGAGGGGAAAAACCACCAATTATAAATGACTATTTTACTTCAATTTTATTTTAATTATTAATTTATTTAATTTATTTTTGTTTTTATGCAATTTGATCGATTCAAAATGGTTAGATGATAGGACAAGACATTATAACATCTCTTCAATATTAAACTCAAAAAACTAATTACACTTTTAATAACCTAACTCAATGTAAAAGAAAATAAAATTCAATAATATCTAACCACTCAAACCAACCTAATAAACCACTGTTATTATTTAAAAAAACAAACAAACAAACAAAAACAACAAACTTTATCATTTATTAATTTATAATAATTCATAATCAAACCTCTAGCATATTCTAAACGCTTGTATATATGATAAAACTTAAATTGTATATATTACACAAACAAAATCAATATCAAACATATTCCGTATATATGAGGATAGTCAAAATCATAATACAGAAGAATTTGTTCATATTTAGTGATCTATGGATACGTTTTTTTTTATTTTGATTTATTTATATTTATTGATGTCGGAATATGTAATATGTAAGCACATGATTTTAAGTTTTATTATATATTAGTATTTTAAATATTTTTTAAGTTTGATTATTAATTATTATAAATAAGTAAACTATTAAATAAATAATTTTTTTTAAATAATAAAAAAGATAAAATAATTATTTAATTTAAAATTTATTGTTGTATTTAATATTTTATCTCTCCACATTATTAACTCCATGATTTAACACTAAACTCAAGTGGAAATTAAAATTAATTTGGTTATAATTAGAATTTAATTTCGAAATAGAATGTTACAATAAATATCAGTATAAAATTTGAAATTATATGTCGCAAGTGCTTCACTGCACCCGCTTTCAGATTTCAGAAAATTAACTCTATGAGAATTGGCTTGAACTACATCAGATTTCAGAAAATAAAAATTGTTGCGTCAATTATTTAAAGTTGGAAGTGCGAGTGTGGAGGTGCACACCTCCCGCACTTCATCATTTGATGGATCCATAAGAAGGTCATAAGAAGCTTGAGACAAAAAAATGGCTCATGGAATTTATTCTATCATATAAACTAATGGGACAGCGAAATTCCAAACCTTTGTTGTTTGGTATTACTATAGGTGAAATGGTTTTAAATTGGAATTTATGGCTCCCACGCTCCCTACTTATTTGTAAATGCCTACTTATTTCTATTTACATGTATTATGATTCCCATAAATATCTTGGAATTTGAAGGTGTGGTTGACATGGCGAGCCTGGGCACTGATTCATCACGCCATGTTCAAAGTGATTGAATTATTGGAGAGTGCCAATGGACACAAATCATGTTTATGGCTCTCATGGATACCTCATATAGTGAAACTTCCATAGTTTATAACTTATAACCCTATTTAAAAGGTGTTAAAAATTTTAAGACAAGGGAAATTCTTTTCCTCAATACATAGAGTTCTGGAGAGGTTTTAATCGAGACAACATAGTTGCAGAAATCAAATCATCACAATCTTCCTTTTAATACAAAGAGGCAGAGATTAAAATCGCAACTATAATGAAACAAAGGAAATCAAACAGATTTGCTCATGGTCAAACATAGTAAAACAAAGTGGTGGCCGTAAAATTCACTCGTGAAATCTCCAGAAACATATAGCGACAAACCAAACTATATATTATAACTTCAACACATGAAATACATTCATATATGGAGGTTGCGGCTCCTTCACCATTAAAACATTACCCACTGAGATTTACATTCCCCAGGAGTTGCGAAGTAACGCACGGTAAAACCCTGTAACTGTTGCTTTCATGCACCCACCAAAATTCACTCCATGATTTTCTCCCCTTATTTTTCCAGACTTACTTTCGCCACACTTCATTCAACATCTACATGATTGTTAATTCAAAACATATATATCTAAGACATTAATACATAACAGAGTCAAAAATTAATACAACGCATGGGTGAATTAATACACAACATGGGCGATTATACAAAAATGATTTTCTGTGTTGCGGAGTTAATGTGCGCCCATACGATTTTAACAATCATGAATTAAATTTCCATTTGACTTTGATTCTTTAATCTATTGCGGAATGGGTAATTTTCCTCGTGTTCTGAACTCCATTTAACCTATATCCTTACTTGCAAGCTCAATTTGCAACTTGCAAAACATTTACTGAGGTGTTGTTGCTGCCAGTTCATTTAAAGCGGTAGTTGAGATTAATTTTCCAATACTCCCCCTTAATCGCAATTGCCGCCATTGACCATTCCCAAACAATCTCTGAGATAAACAAAATTTCCACGTGCCAATGTCTTTGTGAAGATGTCTGCAAATTGTTCTTCTGACCTGCAGTGTTGCAACACAATCTCACCATTGTTAACTACTTCTCTTATGAAATGATATTTAGCATCAATGTGCTTTGTCCTCTTGTGAAAAACAAAATTCTTTGATAGTTCAATTGTGGAACTATTTTCGTAGAAAATAGTTGTTGTTCCATCTTGTTTATGGCATAAATCTCTCAACATTCCTCTCATCCAAGCTTCTTGACACATTGTTGTTGTTGTGATGACATACTCAACTTCTACTGTTGACAATGATACTATCGGTTGCTTCTTGGAGGCTCATGAAATGCCTCCCAAACCCAAATGAAAAACATATCCTAACGTGCTCTTTTTGTCATCAATACTTATTGCCCAGTCACTGTCAGTGTAACCAACCAGCGTAAAATCATATGTTGCGATGTACAAAACACCATACTCCTTTGTCCCATTGACATAATTGAAAATCATTTTGGCTTCTTGCCAATGTGTCTCCTTGGGTGTCTCCATGAACCTTGACACCAAACTCACTGCATACATTATATCGGGCCTAGTTGCAGCCAAATAAATTAGGTTTCCCACCATACTTTGTATAATGTCGGATTGACTTTGTTGCTGCAATATTCCTTGCTCAACTTCAACCCTACAGTTGGAGTTGGTGATGGCTTGTTGTTTTGCATATTAAACCTCTCTAAAATGTATGCAACATACTTTTCCTGAGAGATAAAAATGTTGTTTATTGTTTGCTTCACTTCTATGCCCAAAAAATATCTTAACAACCCCAAGTCAGTCATTTCAAACTCACTTTTCATGACTTCTTTGAAATCAACGATGAGGAAATCATGAGTCCCTGGAAAAATCAAATCATCTACATACAAAACAACAATAAGAAGCTTACTATCACTTTCTTTGATGTAGAGAGTAGGCTCATTGTCACATTTTTCAAACCCATTGTCCATCAAGGAACCATCTAACCTGCTATACCATGCCTGTGGTACTTTCTTCAACACATAAAGAGATTTTCTCAACCTATACGCCTTGTCTTCTTGGCCTTCTACCTCATAACCAGGAGGTTGCACAACATATACCTCCTCTTTAATACTCCATTCAATAACATTGATTTTATGTCCATTTGATACACTTTCCATTTATGTTGCGTAGCAATTGACAACACTGAACACATTGTCTCCATCCTCGCGACAGGCGCAAATGTCTCTGCATAATCTCTTCCATGCTGCTGCTTCTATCCTTTGACAACTAACCTTGATTTATGCCTTTCAATATTTCCTTCAATATTGCTCTTGGTCTTATAGACCCACTTCACTCCATTGAGTTCTTTTCCTTGGAAGGTTCACTAGCTCCCATCTATCATTCTTTTCTATTGCTCATATTTGTTCATACATTGCCACAACCCATTTCTCTTCTTTGACTACATCCTCAAAATGTATTGGGTCATCTACATGGCAAAGTAATGCAAATAAGGAATACAGACCAACGCTACTACCTACTTCATTTTTATCATAAATTTCACTTAAATTTATGAATTTTGGTCTTCTTATGCTTGCAGAAGATGGGCTTGATATGTCACTCGGTGTTGCACTTGAAGTACTTGGAGTTGTGTATCTTTGTGTTGTGCTTGGTGAAGGACTTCCTTGACTGTGTGATGTTGTCTTGTTATTTGTTGACGGTGTCACTTGTTGACGTTGAGCTTGTGTAGGTGTAGGAGGAGTCACCGTTGAGGAATTACCTGTTGCAGTCAATTCCTCTTTGTCTTCATGTGGTGTACATGTTTTCACATTGACTGTCTTCTCTAAACTTCCATCCCATACTTCCTCTTCTATGAACTGAACATCTCTGTTGATTATGAATTTATTGGTTGACGGATTGTAGAGCTTGTATGCCTTGGATTCATCACTGTATCCAACAAATATACATTTCTCTCCCTTTTTGTCCATCTTCTTCCTCAACTCATTCGAGACATGTGCATATGCCACACATCCAAACACTCTCATGTGAGTGACACTATGCTTTCTTCCACTCCATGCCTCTTCAAGAAAAATATTCATAACACTTTTGGTTGGACACATATTAATGATATATGTTGCACAAGCGACAACTTCAGTCCAATAATCATTTGGAAAACTATTTTCCTTCAACATAATCGTTGTCATTTCCATAATGGTCATGTTCTTCCTTTCTGCAACACCATTTTACTGAGGTGTATACCTTGTTGTAAACTGCTTGTGAATTCCATGCTCCCTACAAAAACTTAGGAAGTCACTTGAGATGTATTTGCCACCTCTATCAATCCTCAACACTTTGATGTAGTGTCCACTTTGCTTCTCAAACAGAGCTTTGTATTGGCGGAAGCAGTCAAACACTTCACTTTTCTATTTTAAGAAGTAGACCCATGTCTTCCTTATATAATCATCTATGGAAGTCAAGATATAATAGCTTCCCCCAATTGATGGTGTTTGTATTGGTCCACATAAATCTGAATGGAAAATCTCCAAAGGTGCCTTTTCCCTTATTGATTTCCCTGTTGGAAATTATTCTCTATGTTATTTTCCAAGATGCATCCTTCACATTGGTTGTTCAGTTTTTATATGAGTGGAAATCCTTTCACCATGCCTTTCCTATGCAACAAATTCAAACCTCCAAAATTGAGATGACCAAATCTCAAATGCCATAACCAATTTTCATCTTTGACCTATGCTTGAAAGTCTACTTGTGTGACAGCTGCAACTTTTCTTTCATTCTCTTGTGAATTCATTGATAGTTGTGCTTGAGCACTTTCTTCCTTCAAATCTGGTTTTATCTTTAGGGGAAACATTCTATTGCCTATCATCTGAACTTTTGGAATTAGTTGTCTGCTTGGAGACTTATCCAAAATTGTGCACTTATCATTCTTGAAAAAGACAGTGTAGCCCTTTTGCATGAGTTTTCTAATGCTTATGTGGTTAAGCTTCAAACCAAGGACAAAGTAAACATCTGAAATGTATTTCTTCTTTCCCTTCTTGGTTATAATATCGACTCTTCCTTTTCCCATGATAGATACTTTTCTATCAGTCACTAATGTCACTTCAGATTTCACACTTCCATCTAAATTGGAAAACATTTCTATGTTCCCAGTGATGTGGTTGCTACACTCTAAATCTAGAAACCATACATCTCCTTGTTTTTCTTGTGCTACATTACAAGCTAAAAACATGCTATAATGGTTTTGATTTTCCTTTATGAAATTTGCACTTAGTTTGTTACTTATGTCATATTGCTTCTTTCTACATTCATTTGCACAATGACCATACTTCTTACAATAATGACATTGAACTTGAGATTTATCATACCTCTCACCTTGTGCTTGATTTTGGATTGAGCCTTGACTTGAATTTTTATTATTGCCCCTTCCACTTGAGCTTGAAGGGATGCTTCTTTCATCTTTGTGTGGGCTTCTTCCTCTTCCTCTTTAATTTGTTCTTCCTCGACCTATACCTTGACCAAATGATCCAGGTGGATATTGGTGGCCACCCGCCTATTCCACTTGGGGCCCCACCATTGTCTCTTTCAGTTTTTTCACAACTTACTATTTTTAGTAGTTTTTCGGGTCCTAAACTTCCGGAGCCGTTTTGAAGCCCCAAACAGAGACAGTATGCTGAAGTTACGTCCCTGGGAAGTTGAAACACCAATTTACCCAAACGGGGCCCATAGTTTTGGCGCTTCATCTCCTAGGGTTAGGTTTTTGGACGTTTAGAGTTTTCCATTGTTTCTCCATAATAAATAGGCCCTCGAGCCTCATTATAACATAGTTCAAAGGTCTGTATCCGCCACATCTCTTCTCAAAGATTCACTACCAGCACCCTAGCTATTTTATTTCCATCATGTTTGTAAGAATATTTCTGTGATTTGATATTAATGAAATGAAACCTTATTTCCGATGTATTTCTATGTTTGTGGTTATTTCTATATTCTGTTGTGTTCCTGCATAAATCAAGATCAGTGGTATCAGAGCGGTTTGCTTTTTCTCGATCTTTCTTTGCATGTCCCCAACGAGGTCGGGGTATAAGGAGTTAGGGCTCGATCTGGTGGAACCTTTGCAAGATCAGCCTCGCAAACCCCGACGAACGCCCAGGGGGGACGAAAAGAAAGATGAGGGAGCAGGAGATCCTATCAAAATATTACTAGAGGAGGCCCTCGAAAAACAAAGGAACACGATGATGGATAACTTTGCCCAGATCCTTCAACGACTGCCCATCGGCGGCTCATCTGCATCCAACAGCCACTCTGGAGGTGTGACTCCCTTTAAGGTACAAGTAAACTTTGACATTCCCATATTTGAGGGTCAAATAGATGCAGATGCCGTAGATATGTGGTTGAATCTATTAGAAGGATATTTCTCAGTTCATGACTTTTCCGACCAGGAGAAGATTATTTTTGCACTCCTCAAAGCTACCCCCCATGTTAAGGACTGGTAGGAAACCTACTGTGAGAAAAAGGACGAGACAGAATCCTCTCTGTTCTCAGCCGTACCCACTTGGAATTCTTTCCGAGATGCCATCAAGGAACAATACTATCCCGTGGGGAGCTATGAGGACAAGTACATACAATGGACCACGCAGTGGCAACAAAGGGATCAAGATGTGCATGAGCTAACGAATTTGTTCCATACCCTGCGCACAAAGTTTGGTATCAAAGATTTAGAGAAACATTTGGTGCTAAAGTATCGCGGTTGTCTGCACAGATACATTTAGGAGGAAATGGAGTTCCTCGACATCTCCTCGCTTGGTACGGCATACCGATATGCTGCCAAGATTGAGTAGAAATTCAAACAAAAGAAGCGAGACTTTGGATCTACCAATCAAAATCAAGGGAAAGGTGCCCCCAAACCGCAGAAAAAAGGACAAATCCAAGGCATGGCGGCCCAAGACAACCTGCCAAAGACACAAGCAAAGAACAACACCGCGAAGCCAAATAAGGACACGGGAAAGTGGTGTGAGTTCCATAAGAGCTCCACTCACAACACAAGTGAGTGTCAAGCCAAGTAGTCACTGGTGGCCGAGATGAGGGCTTCTAAATCAGATGCATGCTTCGACTCTAAATCAAAACCTGACAAGGTGAATTGCAAAGGGAAGCAGATTATTGATGTAGAGCCCAACGCCACTGTTGCCACTACGAAGATCCAGAAGGAGGAACCAGAAGATCCAGAGGAGGCAGAGCGTCTCTTCCACTCCCAAATGTGGGTACAGGGTTCCCCGCTACGACTCATTATTGACAATGGGAGCCAAAAGAACCTCATTTCAGCAAATGTCGTGAAGCAGTTGGGCTTGCCAACCACAACGCACCCATAACCATACACCATCGGGTGGCTTCACCAACGACGGGATCTCCGCATCAGCCAGCAGTGCCGCCTTCCCTATAGCATCAAGCCCTTCACGGATGAGGTATTGTGTGACATTGCTCCTATTGATGTTTCTGATGTATTATTAGGCCAACCATACTTGTGGAAGTGACATGATGTGTATGAGTCTCGGCCTCGTGCTGTTATTGTTACTTTGGGAAATAAATTGTACAGGATACCAGAGGTACCCCCGCCTCCCACTATCTCTTTGGTTACTACAAAACAATGCAGTAAGCTCATTTCCCAAACCAGGAAAATTGTTTTCCTGATGATCCGCCCCCAAGGCAAGAAGAAGACTATGGTCACGACCTCCAGACATGGCTCTTCTGCACGACAACAACAAATGGACAAGGTTGTGGAGGAGTACAGGGACATCTTCACCTCACCCACAAGGGTGCCTCTACACTATCAGGTCAAGCACCCCATTGACCTGACCATAGGTGTGCCGCTACCCAATGGAACGATCTATAGGCACTCTGTTTCTAGAGAATGATGAAATCAAGAGGCAGATTTAGGAGCTGCTGCAGAAAGGTCACATCCGGCCAAGTTCATCACCCTGTGGGAGCCTGATCGTGTTGGTACAGAAGAAGGATGGGACTTGGAGACTCTGTATTGATTATCGGGCGCTGAACAAGATCACTGTCCAGAATAGGTACCTAATCCCACGGATTGATGACTTTCTGGACCAACTCAAAGGGGAAAAATATTTTAGCAAGATCGACTTGAAGTCTGGGTATCACCAGGTACCAATCGAACCCTCTGATGTGTGGAAGACTTCCTTCAAAGCCAAGGAGTGCCTTTTCGAATGGCTCGTCATGCCTTTTGGATTGACAAATGCTCCCACAACCTTCATGATGTTGATGGATGACATCTTGCGTCCATTCACCAACTCATTTGTAGTGGTATACTTGGATGACATTATGATCTTCAGCGAGACTTGAGAAGAGCACCTCCACCACATCCGAGAAGTCCTCCAAACACTGCGGCAACACAAGTTGTGTGCCAATTTGGAGAAGTGCAATTTTGGCATGACCCAGGTTCAATATCTGGGACACATTATTGATGAAAGGGGGATCCAGCACATGTGGATCCAGCCAAGATCCAAGCCATTCGGGATTGGCCAGCCCCAACCACCCTAATAGAGCTTCTCAGCTTTTTGTGTCTTGCTAATTTCTACCGCAGGTTCGTGTTGGGATTCTCTCATATCACTTGGCCCTTGAGTCAAGTCACCAAGGAAGGATTGAAAGTAAAATTCTATTGGTCAGAATCTCAACAGAAGGTGTTTGTAGAATTGAAACATCACCTCTGATCTGCCCCAGTGCTCACATTACCAGACTTGCAACAACCATATGAGATAGAGACAAATGCCTCTGACTATGATATTGGGGCAATTCTTACTCAACAAGGGCATCCAGTGGCATATCGCAATGAGAAATTGTCTGACACAATTCGAAAGTATCCCACTTATGACAAAGAAATGTATTCCATTGTGCAAGCTTGTCGACAATGGAAGCATTACATTTTAGGAAGGAGACAATCATCCACACAGACCACCGACCCCTGCAGTTCATACAGACACAAGGGAAGTTGCAGAACGATCGCCATCAGAAGTGGTCCACATATCTGCAACAATTTCATTTGAACATCAAGTACAAGAAGGGTAGCACCAATAATGTTGCAAACTGCCTCAGCCGACCACCAATCGTGGGCATAACCATCGTTCTCAACTCTTATGGGCATGAGACTTCTGATTGACTGCTTCTCTACAAGAGCGATCCAGAATTCAGCTACACATACAAGGCACTCTTGGGGGGTTATGTAAGTTCCAAATTTTCACCTCCAAGATGCACTATTATGTCACATGGGACGCCTTTGTGTTCCTTCAAGTGAGCATGCCAAGATGATATGGGAAGCACACTACATTCGAGTCACTGGGCATTTTGGGGTCGAGAAAACAGTGGCAGTACTGCAGAGGTCATCAACAGGATGATTGTACACATTTTGCGCATGTACAATTCAAAGCATCCATGCACATGGGATGAAAGCCTTCCCTATGTACAACACAGTTATAACTGAGCTCTCCACAGCTCAATTGGCCACAGCCCCTTTCAGGTGGGCTTGGGATTCTAGCCACTATGTCCCATTGATGTAGCCATGCCATTTGCAGCTACTCAGGTCGATTAGGCTCATGTCCAATATGAAGCTGACAAAGCAAACAACTTCATCGAGTGCATTCAGCACATCCGCCAATAGGTTCATGACATATTGGACAAAGCCAATGCTAAGTACAAGCAATGATATGATCAACATTGGGTGCCACACAACTTCTAGGTGGGCAAAAAAGTGTGGCTACATTTGCAAAAGGAGTGCCTCACTGGACCCCACCGCAAGATTTTCCCACTCCGATATGGGCCGTACACCATCACCAAGGCTGTAGGGAATAATGCCTTCAAGCTCAATATTCCACCATTCCTTGGTTTGCACCCAGTATTCAATGTAGATCGAATTCATCCCTACTTCCCACCTCTATTGGACACCTCTGACATTGCAGAAGAACTCACACCAAAAGAGTTAAACCTAGACTGCATGGAACATGCCACCACAGATTGTATCATGGACATGCAAATCAAGAACACTCGCTGACAGAAGATCCAACTGTATCGGGTTGTCAAAGCTGGCCAACTCTTGCACCAAGGCAAGTGGTTCACCAGGGACCAAGTTCAACAGAAGTTTCCTCATTTCATGGAGGAACTCAACGCAATGGGGACCATTACTTCCTAAGGGGAGAGGAATGATCCAGGTGGATATTGGTGGCCACCCGCCTATTCCACTTGGGGCCCCACCATTGTCTATTTCAGTTTTTTCACAACTTACTATTTTTAGCAGTTTTTCGGGTCCTGAACTTCCGGAGCCATTTTGAAGCCCCAAACGGAGATAGTATGTCGAAGTTACGTCCCCGGGAAGTTGAAACACCAATTTACCCAAACGGGGCCCATATTTTTGGCGCTTCATCTCCTAGGGTTAGGTTTTTGGACGTTTAGAGTTCTCCATTGTTTCTCCATAATAAATAGGCCTTTGAGCCTCATTGTAACATAGTTCAGAGGTATGTAGCCGCCACATCTCTTCTCAGAGATTCGCTACCAACACCCTAGCTATTTTATTTCCATCATGTTTGTAAGCATATTTCTATGATTTGATATTAATGAAATGAAACCTTATTTCTGTTGTATTTCTATGTTTATGGTTATTTCTGTATTATGTTGCGTTCCTGCATAAATCCGTATCAGCAAATGAAACTTGTGCCTTGAAAGCATGCTGTAATGAGGATTTTGTTGCTCTGTTCAACCTATGTTCATGAGAAATCAGTGATACATGAAGCTCATCCACTAAAAACAGTGAGAGATCCTTTGTATCTTCTATGGCCACAACTATGGCATCAAATCTTGTTGGAAGACTTCTCAAAAGTTTCTCAAGTAGTCTCTTTTCCTCAAGTGTCTCATCATGAGACCTGATTTGAGTAACCAACCCAATTACATGTGTAAAAAATGAGTCTACATTCTCAGACTCTTTCATACAAATTGTCTCAAAATCTCTTCTATAGTTTTGTTGTCTTCACCTTTGCCATGCTTGGTAGGCTGTCTGGAGAGTATACCATGCTTACTTGGACTTTGTTGCTACTACAATCCTTGGGAAGATACTTTCACGAACTACTTCAAAAATGTAGAAGAGGGCTTTTGCGTCCTTCTTCTTACTGTCCCTCAACAAATACCTTTCTGTTTGTGTCAAAGCATTGTATGTTGTAGCATCTGTTGGTTCTTGGAAACCATTCTCCATGAATTCCCAAATGTCTTGTGAAGAAAACAAAGCCTTCATTGTAATAGCCTAATAATTGTAATTTTTCCCATTAAACTGAGGTATTTGTGGATTAGTCAAGCTTGTGCTTGCTGCAGCCAATTTTTTCCATTAAACTGAGGTATTTGTGGACTAGTCAAGCTTGTGCTTGTTGCTACCAATTTTTTCCATTAAACTAAGTTATTTGTGGATTAGTCAAGCTTGTGCTTGTTGCTGCCTTTTAATAGTGTAAAAAAACTTTCTCACCATGCAAAAACTTTCTCCCTGTTGGAGAATACACTGCCAATAGAATGCCTTTAAAAACAACTTTTCACTTGCAGTAAAAACACTTGTGGTAATGAAAGATTAAACATTCTCTGATACCATGTTAAAATTTTTAAGACAAGAGAAATTATCTTCCTCAACACAGAGTTGTGGAATGGTCTTAATCAAGACAACACAATTGGGGAAATCAAATCATAACAACCTTAGTCAAGCTTGTGCTCGTTGCTGCCATTTTAACAGCGTAAAAAAACTTTCTAATTGTGCAAAAAATTTCTCCCCACTGAGAATACACTACCAATAGAATGCCTTCAAAAACAACTTTTCACTTGCAGTAAAAACACTTGTAGTAATGAAAGTTAAAACATGCCCTGATACCATGTTAAATTTTTTAAGACAAGGGAAATTATTTTCCTCAACACGGATTTGGGGAGAGGTCTTAATCGAGACAACACAGTTGGGGAAATCAAATCATAACAATCTTCCTTTTAATACTGAGTGACGGAGATTAAAATCACAACTATAATGGAACAAAGGAAATCAAACAGATTTAGTCACGGTGAAACAAAGTAAAACAAAGTGGTGGCTATAAAATTCACTCGTGAAATCTCCAGAAACATAGCCACAAACCAAACTTTATATTATAACTTCAAAACATGAAATACATTCATATATGGAGGTTGCGGCTCCTTCACCAATAAAACACTACCATTCACTGAGATTTACATTCACCTGGGGTTGCAGAGTAATGCACTGTAACTATTGTTTTCACCACCAAAATTCCCTCCATGATTTTCTCTCACTTCCACCATGCTTCATTCAACATCTACATGCTTATTAATTCAAAACATATATAAGGCTAAGACATTAATACATGACAGAGTCAAAAATTAATACAATGCAAGGGTGAATTAATACACAACATGGGTGATTATACAAAAATGATTTTTTGTGTTGCAGAGTTAATGTTTGCCCATAAGCTTTTACCAATCATGAATTAAATTTCCATTTGACTTTGATTCTTTAATCTGTTGTGGAATGTGTAATTGTCCTTCTGTTCTAAACTCCATTTAACCCATGTCCTTGTCTGCAAACTCAAATCGTAACCTACAAAACATTTACTGAAGTATGGTTGTTGCTAGTTCATTTAACTAGTTGGTTGAGATTAATTTTCCAAAAAAATAAAAGAAAAAAGAGAGAGTAAAAAGATGAACTTTGGACTATTATCAATTTCATGAGTTAATATGAATGAATTTATTGAGAATTGCAATTCCAACGAAAGTGGCTGAAAAATTGATAGCACATTTATATGCAATTGAGATTGTATTTGTAAGGTTCATATTGTAGATTAAGTTACATAAATTAAGCAGAATGTGGATATGCGATGGTAACGAAAGTTTATAATTTTATTTTATTTTAAAGTCATAGATGTTTTTATCAACTACACTTGTTTCTTCTAAAGTTATTTAACATTACGACTTGTAATGTGATATTATTTTAATAAACACGTTGGTGCTCAAATCAATCCACTATATGATGGAAGTGATCGTATGCAGCAGAGAGAGTTTTCCAGAAGTGCGAAGATATGAGAGTGCAGGAGTGTGGAAGGTGCCCATACATACCTCCTCTTACTTCAGAGCATTTTGAACAAAGCATAAGGGTTTCAATTTCAATATTCAAATACTAGGATGGTTGTCACGTCGATGACATTGTTGCTCAAATGGTGGTTGTGGGAAATGCAGCTGTAGTATATCAAAATATTTAACTCATTTTCAAATTGACACTGGATGCCTTGTCTAGTTAATCATAAATGACTTTATCCCCCATCTTAATATATGATAGCTATAACATTTCTAATATATGTCAGATATTGCAAAGTTGAGATGGAAGAGAAATGCCTCCAAAATGAATGTATATATAGCATATTCCCATTGAAAAAATGACATGTATATAAGTTACAATGCACCAAAATGATTATTGACACACTTATGGCATGGCAGACAACAAGGTTTGATGGAAATTTCCCAAGCAAGAATCCCATGAGTTCATCATTGTTGGAGAATTTAGTCTTAAGTTTTCTCTAGACACATAATAATATTTCAAAGGATTTATTAGATTTTTTGATCTTAGGTTGTGGTTGTTGCTCAAAAACAGGGTGTGCAGAGATGTGTGAGGAGTGCAGGAGAAAGGGTGTGCGGGGAAGTTTATGTCTCTTGTTCCGCACAATTACTTCTACACTTGATTTAAACAACTCACAAGGACTTCAGACACCCACCCCCGTTAGATTATTCTGAACAAAGCGTAAGGGTTTCATTTTCAATATTCAAACCCTAGGATGGTTGTGACCTTAATGACATTGTGGCTCAAATGGTGGTTTTGGTTGCCTCCATTAAGAAGTGTAGCAATAGTAGATCAAAATATGTAGCTCATTTTCATATTGCCACTAGATGTCTTATTAATCATGAATAATTTATCCACCATCTCAATCTATGATGGGCATAACATTTTCTGATATATGTTGGATATTGCAAAGTTAAGATGGAAGAGAAATACCTCCATAATGAATGGATATATAACATATTCCCATTGAAAAAATGACTTGCATAAAAGTCACAATGCTCCAAAATGATTATCGACACACTTGTGGCATGACAAACAACAAGACTCGATGGAAATTTCCCAAGCAAGAGTCTCATGAGTTCATGATTGTTCGATAAGTTAGTTGCAAGCTTTCTTTAGACACACACCAATATTTCGTGGGATTTTATAAATTTCCTAATCACATAAGTAGCGATTGTTGCTCAGAAAGAGGGTGTGCAGGGAAGGATTGTGCGAGGAGTGTGGGAGAAAAGTTGTGTGGGGTAGTTTGTGTCCCTTGTTTCGCACAACTACTTAGGTACTTGATTTAGACAACTCACAAGGACTATGAATGCCCCCCCTCTCACTTATGTAAAGGACATGGGTAGATGAATATCAATGAAAATGTCAGGAAGAGCACTAGCAGTGTCCGGTATAACAGTGTCAGTGTTAGATCACTCATCGATCAAATGGTTAGTTACAAAATTAGCCTTTTTTCATTTTAAAATGATTTGTCAGGCATTGACAAATAGGAAAATAAAAATGCACCCCCCTAGGGCTATGATGTCCCATCAAAGTGCTCTAGGCCAATCAAAAAATCATAAATACATTTTTAAAAAATTATAAAATTGTTTTAATAATTTAAATAAAAAAGATCTTGAAATTTTGGTTAAAGTTACAAAAAAGTTGCAAAAATTAATCGAGAGTCAAGCTTGGACATTGAGCATGTGGCGAGAGCTATAGTCCTTGGCTAGGTAAACACTAAAAAACACATAACCAAATACAAAAGAAAGCATTTCTAAACTATTTGTGGGCCTTCTTTAGTTAGTTAATAAGTTATTGGGTATTTAGAGGTAAAGGTTAAATTTGTGGAAACAAATGGTATTAACTTTATCAAAATGAAGTACAAATCACACATCTTGATGATACACATGAAGTTTATGTAAGATTATTAATTAAAAATAATTTGGATTGATGTTTTTTTTAAAGGTATTTTATTCTATGAGAACGTTTTTCTGATTAATCACATCATCAATTGTTGGTCGACGTTTCAAACCATCTAACATTTTGAACTATCTTTGTTGCGAGAATGAACCACATTAGATGGTTCGAAATGTCGACCAACAATTAATGATGTGATTAATCAGAAAGACATTCTCAAAAATAATATAGATCACAGAACTCTGAAATCAAAGATTTTAGTCAAATTTAATTAATAAATGATTTTTTTTTTTTTTTTTGTGATTTTTTTTAAAGACGAGTAGAGATTATATAAAATAATAACTTTAAATTGTGTAAGTTATAAAATCCAAGTTCCAATTTTTTTTAATGCATTGAATCTACTTATATATTTAAAAATACATTTTAAATAACAAATAATCACAATCTTATCTAAAATTATATCATTAGATTAAATTTTAAAAAGACTACAAAAATATCTATTAATTAATTAAATTACACCCTAAAATTTTCATTTATCCTTTTGTTAAATAAATTGCAATCAAAACCCAAGTGTACTTCCTCAATAACATCATGTTGGGCTACCAGAATAAAATTATTGTCCTATGTTGTGAGAAGATGACCCGCAACATTATTACAAAACTGTTTTAAAATTATATACAGAAAATCCTAACACTCGCGCATCTGGTGTAGTGGTATCATAGTACCCTCCCATGCTACTGACCAGCGTTCGATTCCCTGGATGCGCATACTTTACAAAGTAGTCGATATTTTGAAATATGCGTTTTGTATTATGTTTTATTCAATATCAAATGACACAGCACGCAGTCACCTACATGGATACTTGAGTTGGGAAATGAAAATGACTTTATCAGATCTAGTGTTCGTTTAAAATGGTAGGTTTATATGGTTGGTTATCACATCACTGTGACGCATTAAGGTTCCTGGTTCGAATGTTGTCTCAGACAATACTCTAATTTTTATTAAAGTTTTGGGTTTCCTATTGTTAAATCAGCTATTTAATACCCCGGCTATTGTTAAATCAGCTATTTATTAAAGTTAAATTAAAATTTGAATATGTGCAGTGGTTTTCAGAAATTTAGCGTAGTCCCTAATCTGTGTAGCGATTCAAACTTGAATCTGTGTAATGATTTTCAGAAATTTAGCGTAGTCCCTAATCTGTGCAGCAGTGCAAACTTGAATCTATGTAATGATTTTCAGAAATTTCGCTCATTCTGTGATCTGTGCAGCAATTCAAACTTTTTTTTTTTCAGAATGAAAAAAACGCTGGTTATATTGATTTATATAAACAGTACATAGTCTAATAATCTCAGCTGTAAAGAGAGACACAGCGAGAAATCCACCATCAATTGCCTCAGTGATGTCTGCTCAGAACTGATCAGAGCAAAAATTAGTGGGCATCCACATAAACAGGTCAAGATCCAACCCGTGTACAGATTACAATAATCTAAAAGAAAAACATAAGATAACAGGGGTTGTCCAATTACAACTCCAATAGCCAGATATGATTTCAAAAAAGAAAGCATAGCTCAAGAGACATCAATAATAGTTTGGAAGTAGAAAAGAATGATACTCTTGAGTATGCGATTAGATATGAAAAATTATGATATAGCAAGCCTGATCATAAAAGATTTGGGCAACATGAAAATGCAGCAATTCAAACTTGAATATGTGCAATAATTTTCAGTAGTACTTGATGTGTACCAATGTTTAATTTTTTTCAAATTTTGAGTGTCCTTCGCAAAAAATCAGAAATATGGCAGAGCACCATCCATACAACGCTCATTTAAGACTTTAGTATTGTATTTTGCAAAAAAAATCAGAAATATGGCAAAGCACCATACATATAATACTAATTTGGAGTTGGTGTGTGGGGTCTTGGTTAAATGGTGATGAGACGGGCTATTATAGCACTTATCACAGGTTCAATTCCCTTCCCCATTTGAGGTGATGTATCTAGACATAGACATGTTGATGAAGATGGAGTAATAAAAAAAAAAAAAAAAGGTGAAAAATGAAAAGTACAAAAAAAAACTAACAAACAAACAACAACATAATGTGTTAATTTCAACGGCCCTCCCCCCATGAGGATCCAATTCCCTAGCGTCAATCCAAGTACATTCACTAATCAAAACTGGTTTCTAGCAATGGATCCAGCTGTTGAGGACACCCAACTCGAAATCTGCATGGAAGATAAAAAATTGAAAATAAAATTGCCTCCAACACATATAATAGCATACCAAAATGCTTATAGTTTTTCTTCCCGTTGAGTTTTCAGTACAGACCCACAAAACAAACAAAATTTAACAATCAGGAAGGCATGCCCACAAACACAGACCCACAAAACAAACAAAATTTTACAGCAGGGACTAACACTGCAGGCATCGTCCAACTAGTGTTCAAACCAATTTAAAAATACTACAACGTTGAAGAGCTCCCAACAAAAGAAGCTTACAATGAAGCTTGTTGTTTTAAAAAGCAAGGAAGGAGGAAGAGTAATTCCGTATAATCATACGTCGAAGACGTTTTTAATGTGGAGTTCTTGCTCTCGGCGTAGTACAGATTCATCGTCATTCACTGTATAGATTCGGTGACGTTAGATGACTTTCCCTGCGATGTCAACTTGAAGTGGATAACGAATTCCATTGCTGCAACCTCCTACACCGCCAATGTAGAAGACTTAGTTCCTTTTTTTTTCTCTGCCAACATAATCATTACAGGGGATAGTGGGAGGCTATTACTTTGGAACAACAGTTTCCACTTGTGATTGGGGAGTGCAGGAGGAAATTCTGTGAGCAGACACTAGCGTTGTAAGTATTGCAGGAGGAGGAGGTGGTGGAGGTGGCAGTGGTGGCAGAGGAGGTGGTGGAGCTCCTAAGGTTGATGAATTGCAGCCCCATCCAA
Source organism: Pinus albicaulis (assembly GCA_034641835.2). Classification (NCBI taxonomy): domain Eukaryota; kingdom Viridiplantae; phylum Streptophyta; class Pinopsida; order Pinales; family Pinaceae; genus Pinus; species Pinus albicaulis. The sequence goes on along the minus strand of CM076580.1, from coordinate 1,160,077,446 downwards.
CGAAGGATCAACTTGCATGAATAGATTACTGCATAACTAATCCTCCTCAATGCAGTATCATCTCTTTAACATGATAATGATTTTTAATGATGTATGTACCCAACTGCATCTCTTCTATGTGTTTTATCTCAAACTAATAAGGTTTTCCAGTGGTGTGACGATTTATAGTTACTGTAGCCTATGATGGCTCAAGCTTGTCTATCAATGAATTTTGTGCTTGGCCCAGCCCCAAACTGCAAATCTTACTCTATCTCTTTGCCATACATTTTTCTTGTGCTCCAACTTCTAATCTTGCTCAATACTTTCTTAAATGCATTATGCCTATGACTAATTGCATCTATGTTTTCTGAAGCCATGTCTGATGTAGTTTAACTATTGTGCAACTGCATATCTTGATATGAAGTTGTTTCTGATCCATTTTGTGAAGGCCCATGCGCATAATCCCCTTAGATATGATTTTTGCCTAATTTTTCTCTGCATAACTTGTTCTGCAATTGTTTTACGTCCTAAGTTTTTTCTGCATAACTTGTTTTGCAATTGATTTCCATTCAATCAGTGAATAACTTGTTGCAAATCCTGCACTGGAGACATTTTAAATGTAAATATATTTTTCTATAACTGTTTATAATGCAATTTATCCAAGATCTATATGCATCTTCTACTCTGAAATCCCTCTCAATGTATTTTGTCACCCTTGCATATGGCTATCTTGAACTAGAACTATTTGCAGGGGATTTTTCATATTCTCCGTATGCATATATTTCTATGAAATTGATCTCACACAGTTTTTTTGTGCCTCTGGCTCTGCTGTATAATTCCCCCCTAACTATCACTAAAACATTTTACCCTTTACCCATTTGCGTGTGTGTGTCCTTCTTCGAATTTCCTTATAATTTTCTGAAACTCTCCTGAGACTAGTGATCTAATTATTTACTTATAGTGGTTTTCATATGAAGGTCCTCTAAAGAAATTTACATTATTTTTCTGCAAATACTGCTCTGGATTCATTTCTATTATTTTAAATCCAATCTTAGACCAACCACCAAGTATTTACTCACTACTTTTTCCATAATAAAGTTGTATGAAGCATTTTTCCCATTACCCATCTTCGTATCCTTCTATGAATTTATTTCTGATAAGGTTCTTTCAGAGTGGTGACGTAAGTTTACTTATAGTTTTTTCATATTAAGTTCCTACAAAGCATGTTGCTGATTACCCATGTCCATAGCGTGCTTGGAAAATGCTTCTTTTCTGTTAAAGGTCCTCTTAGACTCGCTACTAAGTATTTACTTACAACGCTTTTCATATTAAGGCCCTCTTGTTTTGGATCTAGTGCTATTAGCTTTTTAGTTCATTGTGTTTTTCACTGGTTGATATTTACCGAAAATTTTTGACCGAGAAATTTTCTCCATCTTTTATGAGCACGTTTTGCTCTGCATTTGTTTCAAATGCATTTTACCTTCAAGTTGTATGCATATTTACCTTTGTAAGCTTCAAATTGGATGCTCATATTGATTCTTTTCATATTTCTTGTTGGCATTTAGACATAATCAAAATTTTGACTGCTTTTGTTTCAGCGGAAGCCATTTTATTAGGTTTCCAACACTATTTGGTGATGTTGGGTACCACTATTTTCATCCCTTGATGCTTGTTCCTATGATGGCTGGCAGTAATGTAAGTAGAAAGCACAACCCACTTCACATTTTTGTCCATGACAATGGAACTCTAAAATTTGATTACAGCAGGACATGTAAGCAATCCATTCTGATACGCTTTGAGTTCTATTCAATTGTGGAAAAATGTGTGGTTCACCTTCTTGGACTTCACCTTAGGTTAGACTCCAACTTCTGTTGACTGAAATTTATATGTTTGTGTAGGCGGATAAGGCTAAAGTTATCTAGACATTATTATTAGTAGTAGGTCTTAATGCACTATTCCAAACAACATTTGGTAGTAGGTTGCCTGCTGTTATAGGAGGCTCATATGCCTTTATCCTTCCTACAGTTTCCATCATTGGTTCCGGCAGAAACTAAAGCATTAATGTAGTAATCCTATGGGATATTGTGCAGTTAGACAGTTAATCAGTTCGACAGTTTAGCAGTTTAGTGTAGTTATTTTTCAGTTATGAGTTATAACTGTTTTAGAAAAATATATATGTAACCCTGCAGTTTAATAAAATCCCAAGCAATCACATCAATATTCCAATTTAACAATGGTATCGGAGCACATTTGAGATCCGAGGAGGCTAGCAGCAACATTGATGTTAAGGGAGTGGTTGACTATTTTTCAACCTGAAATGTGCCCCCTCTATCTTCAATGCATATGTGACTCTCCATCTGTACCACCAATTGGATTGCCGGTGCAGAAGAAGAACCAGACTGTGCCTAGGAGAGACTGTCAGTACTGCGCCAACACTACTAGCGAATTTTGTTTGCCAGCAGATTAACTTTGCAGAAGAGACATTTTTTTTTGGTGGACTAGCGTTGTGGAGGAAAGTTTGTCGTTTGCTAGAGTGACTGTTAGCGTGAACCCCCTGAGAGGATTTTTTCTGGAAAAACTGTTTTGCCAGCATCGTGTTTGATGATCTGTAAGTTTAAAAAAAAACATTGTTTTTTTTAATGGAAATATGTGCTTTGTTGAGAAAAAAAAACAATAAAAACCTCTAAATCTACAAGTTAAAACATAGTGTTTTTAAAGAGAAATACATATTTTTTTAAGGTAAATGTGTGCATGCTTGTGGTTAAAAATAGAAGCACTAAATATGTTAGTTAAAAACAAAGTTTTTTGGAGAAATCTCTGCCGGTGACTGCAGATTTTTTTTTTTTGTGGTTGAGTCAAAAAATTTTAAGATCAAATCAGAGTTTTAAGATGAATTCCTTGGTATATTTAATCGGGGTTGTTTTGAATAGAAAATAAAATTACCAGGAATGGTTTAGAAAGGTTAAAAATACTCTCATTTTTAATGATTTATGGGATGGAGTTTGTGAAGGAGAAGGAGAGAATGCACCAGTGCAGCCTGATGATCAGAAACAACTCGCAATCTGGCAAAGTAAGGATAAGAAGGCCTTTGCCTTAATATCCGCTTCAGTCTCAAAAGAGGTAAGCAGATGCATTACTCATAGTAAAACAACTTATGATGCCATAACAAAACTAAAAGAGCTTTATGATTCACATTTTGAATTGGAGATAATTCAGTTATTGTTGAAGTTATTTAATCTGGAAATGAGCGATAATGATCCTCTAAAACTTGCGTTTGAAATTAAAGCCATCAATCATGAAATTGAATGTACTGGAGTTAAAGTTGATTTGTCACTTACTGCCTTTATAAAAGCTCTTTACCCTAGTTATTCACACTAGTTGGAATCTTTCAAGGCTAGTGGGCAATTAAAAGATATAGATTTTGACAAATTAGTAGGGAAAATTGCAGAAAGAAAGAAGGATTTTGGCAAGAAAGAAGCATCACATAGTTCTAATACCGAAACCTTATGTCTTGCTCAAAAAGACCAAAAACCTCAGGACGAATCTTTCATAAATACTAGAGGTAATAGAGATCGGGGTAGGAAGAATTATAGAGGCAAGGGGGCAGAAATATTCAGGGAGATAGACAGCAGAATGATCAACAAAGAAATTTTTCTGATAAACCAGTTGTCAAATGTTTTAGATGTGGTAAACTTGGACATATTGCTGCAAATTTTAGAATTCCATGGGATAAAATTAATGAAAAAAAAGAACAATTGCTTGAAAAAGAAAGATCATATAATTCCAGACAGAGGACAGTCTTCAGAGAATGCACATTATGTTATCGCACATTGTAATTTCCACATGGAAGATGTTTTTAGTACTTATTTTTCTTCATGGTATGACAGTTGGGTTCCAGAGACAGGTGCCACGTGTCATATGACCTTTCAAAGAGATTTGTTTGATCAATTCAATGATAATATTGACGGAGTAGTGTATTTTGTTGATAAGTCCCAAATCAAACCATCAGGGATTAGTTCAATTCAGTTAAAAATTCCTGGACTTCCAAATTATATTTTGAATGATGTACTTTACATTTCGCAGTTCCAAAGAAATTTATTATCTCTTATACAAATAAGACAGTGGGGACATTCTATTCACATATTTGATGTAAAGTAGAAATTAGAAGAGCAACTGAAAATAAAACTGTAATGACTGGTGTGGAAGAAGATAAATTATTGAAGTTGCATGGTATGTCGTCTGTTGCATTGAACACAACTTATTTGGTTCAACAAAATGATACTCTGTCATCTTCTTTATTATGGCATGCACACTTCAGTCATGTTAATTATGAAAGTATTCGAATTATGAAACAATAGGGGATTAAGGGACTTCTAATAGTTCCTAGAAAATTAACCCCTTGTAATGCTTGTATATTGGGCAAGCATCACAAATAGTCTTTTCAAAATTCCAAGTCTAGAGCTACAAGAAAATTAAGCCTTATACACTCTGACTTATGTGGTCCAATGCTTGTATCTACTGCGAATGGAAATAAATACATACTCACTTTTATTGATGATTATTCGAGGATGTGTTGAGTTTATCTGCTTAAAGAAAAATCACAAGTTTTTGATATTTTAAAGAAATTTCATCTCTTGATAACAAATGAAGCACAACTTACTATTGGTACTATAAGGACTGATAATGGAGGAGAATATACTTCACATGCTTTTGAAACATATTTGCAAGAGAATGGCATCAAACGCCAGACCACAATACCATATAATCCACAACAAAACGGTGTTGTTGAACGAATGAACAGAACATTGCTTAATATGGTAAGGTCAATGATGTTTTTTAAGAATGTAAAATTAATGTTTTGGGGAGAAGTCCTGCTCCGTGCGACATACATTAGAAATTGGTGCCCTTCCTCTGTCCTTAACAACAAAACTCCATATGAAATGTGGTATAGTCATCTTCCTGCTGTTAAACATTTCCGAATTTTCAGTTGAATAAGCTGAGTGAACGAAGAAGAAAATGTATATTTTTAGGGTATTCCATGAATTCTAAGGCATACCGATTGTATGATGAAGAGAGCAAAAAGTTTATTTTGTCAAGAGATGTAATTTTTCTTGAAACTGATAAAGATTCCCTCACTATTGATAGACAACTTAATCAAAAATAAAAGTTTGTGCCTCAAAAGTTTTATTATGAATAAGATAATATACTTCCCCATCCTAAAGGGGGGATTCCTATATTAGATAAGTCTGTGGAGTTTCCTTCTTTCAATGATTAGAAATTGGTTGTGGTTGATGATGATAATTCCATTGTTTCTGATGAGGAATTAGTTGATGCAAGTGTTTCTACAGAAACAATGACAGAAATGGAAAGAGATGAGCCAGATGAAGAAGATGAACAACTTCCTGAAGAACTTCCTACACAACCTTTGCGAAGGTCAACTCATATTTGAACATTTCCAAAGAAATATGATGAGTTTAAGGCTGGAAGTTTCTTAGGTAACTATTCTCATTGTGAATTTATTTTTTCTATGGATTGTGAACCTACTTGCTTTGAAGAAGTTGTTATTTATGAATAGTGGAAAGGTGCAATGCAAAAGGAATATGATGCTCTCATAAAAAATGGTACATGGATACTGGTGGATCCTCCTGCTGGCATCAAATCTATTGGTTGCAAATCGATTTATAAAACTAAGTATAAAGTTGATGGTTCTCTAGACAAACACAAAGCAAGACTTGTAGCGAAGGGATATGCACAGAAAGAGGGTATCGACTATACAAAGACTTTTTCTCTTACAGCTAAATGGGGCACTATTAGATATTTGTTTGCTATTGCAGCTCAAAAAGAATGGAAAATTCATCATATGGATGTCAAAAATTCTTTTTTAAATGGAGATTTGAAAGAAGATGTTTACATGTTTCAACCAGAAGGTTTTTCCATTAAAGGGAAAGAACAAAATGTTTGAAAACTAATGAAGTATTTATACGGCTTGAAACAAGCGCCACCAACATGGTATGAGAAACTAACTAAACATCTTCTTAAATTAAACTGTAAACATTTTGACCTAGATGGTGCAACTCTTTTCGTTAAGAAAGTTGGAAGATCAGTTGTATATCTAGTTGTATATGTTGATGATTTAATGATCATAGGAAACAATGATGAATATATATCATCTATAAAGAAGGAATTGAAAAAGGTTTTTGATATGATAGATTTAGATTTACTTCATTATTATCTTGGTATTGAATTTGATAAAAAACCACAACATATTTTCATCTCTCAGAAGAAATATTTTGATAAGTTATTGAACAAATATGGTATGACAGAATATAATCCTGTTGCTACTCCGATGGAGTAGAACTTGAAACTCACTTCCGAAGAAGGAAAGTCGTTTGAAGATCCAACAAAGTACAAGCAACTTGTTGGAAGTTTTATTTGTTTGTCTATTACTCATCCTAATATAACCTTTGTTGTCGGAATGCTTTCCAAGTTTATGCATTATCCTTGTGAGGGGCATTGGGTAGCAGCAAAAAGAGTTTTGAAATATTTAAAAGGAACTCAAACTTACATCATCAAATATTCCAAAGTTTTAGACTTCCATCTTGCTGGTTATTCAGATTCAGATTTTGATGGAGATAAAGAAAATGGAGTCTCAACTTCTGGATATTCGATGAATCTTGGATCAGCAGCCATCAGTTGGAGATCACGGAAGCAATCTATTCCTGCTGATTCTACCACTGAGGCCGAATATGTTGCAACAACTCAAGCCACTAAGGAAATCATTTGGCTTCGGAAAATAATCGAATATTTGCAAGAGAAACAAAAAGCTTCAACTCCTCTATTTGTCGACAACTCTTTTGCAATTCAGTTGGCCAGGAATCCAAAGTTTCATGATCAAACCAAACATATCAACACCAAGTATCATTTGATTCGACATCATGTAGAGGCCAAAACAATTCATCTGACACATTGTCCAACTTCTGAACAAATTGCAGATATTTTTACCAAAGCATTAGGGCGTGAAAAGTTCGAAAAATTTAGATCCTTACTTGGTATGTCAGATGTCCCTTCGAATTAAGGGGGGAAATGTTGTAATCCTATGGGATATTGTGCAGTTAGGCAATTTTTCAGTTAGGCAGTTTAGCAATTTAGTGTAGTTATTTTTCAGTTATGAGTTATAACTTTTTTAGAGAAGTATATATGTAACCCTATGTAATGGCCTACTTGATCCCATAAGGCAAATTTTGATTAGATTTTAATTAATCTGTAAATAATGACTTATAATTTTTTAGTATTATCTACACTTGTGAAATTGTAATTTTATTTTATTTTTACTGGTATGACCTTTATTATTTAATTCATTTCTAATATGTTTTCTCAAATAAAATCTTAGATGAGGTATGGTCTTTCCTCATTTAATTCTAAAATCAAATATCTAGATTTTGTACATCCAATATGTCATCTCAATTTAACTTGTAGATAAGGTATTGTCTTCCCTCATTTAATTCTAAAATCAAATATCTAGATTTTGTACATCCAATATGTCATCTCATTTTAACTTGTAGATAAGGTATGGCCTTCCCTCATTTAATTCTAAAATCAAATATCTAGATTTTGTACATCCAATATGTCGTCTCAATTTACATTTTGGTCTTCTCCCATTTATTTGTGAATAAAATATCTATTTATGGTAGGAAAGTCAATATTAATAAATGAGAAGGATTGGGGTGGGGGGAGTGGGCGTGTAGTCATGATATTAATGGCAATTAGTTGAAGTGGATTAGAGGAAAATATATAAAAGGGAAGGAGGATGAGATGAAATGGGAGGATTTTTGGTCTTGTTTTGGCATTGAGGAGGATTCTTGGTCTTGTTTTGGTATTGAGGAGGATTTGGTCTTGTTTGGCATTGTGGAGGATTTTGGTCTTGTTTAGCATTGTGGAGGATTCTTGGTCATGTTTTGGCATTGAGGAAAGATTCTTGGTCTTGTTTGGAGTTGGAGGGTGTTGATTCCCACTTAGACACACTACAACTGGTTGGATTTGGGCTCGGAGGGCTAGGGAGCCTGTGGAGATTCCCTAGGCTAGGAAATCAATCCTAGTTGGCTGGGAGGTAAATCTAGTCGGGTAGCCCAGCAGGAGCATCTCAACAAAATCAGGAGCATCTCAACCAAGCTAGTGATATAGGTATTCTTTGATTGCTAAGTACTTATATAAATTGCTGAAATAAAAAGGAAATGAATTTTTTTAATATGTTGTAAATTAATTTTACTTGTATATTATCATCAAATACATGTTGAGATAGAAATATGTTATTCTCCTTCACGTTGTGTTTAATTTCAATAATATATTGGTTTAATTAGAAGTCTTAGCTTAGGTCTTCACATATGGTATCAGAGCTAGGTTGCAGCCCTTGAGGCTTATGAGCCTTAGCATGCATATTTGTTGAATTCTATTACGTAAGTTGAAGTGTTAACACTTATTCCTAGATTGATACCAAATATTTTATCACTACTATATTTACATATTAAAAACAAGTGCTCATTCCTACTTACACAGATGTTCAAAATAATATAAAATTTATTTTCTTCCAACATGAAGTCTAATTTTAAATTCGCAAGTCATTATCTAATTTAGATAAATGCAGATGTTTTATTTGTAAAAAAAGAAAAGAAAAATAAATTAAAAATTTACTTCCCAAATTAGTGTGAGAGCGGTTATGCTTGTATTGAAACTGTAAATTGTTTTTTTATCACGATTTGCAATTAAAACCTGGTCCTCATCTCCTTTCCATTCTTATTGGAAAATAAAACCCAACGGGAGATTATAATTGTCATATAACCCATTGAAGCAGGTTGGAGGTTGGCCCTGACTAGAGTTGAAGATTATACCTTTTTCCTCCCTATGATTTTTTTTCACACTCCTAACTTCTTTCTTGGCCGATTATTAACTGGATCCTGTCGAGGTTGGGCTGAGGGATTTGTTTTGTTTATATAACTTGAGTATATTTCCTGTAGGAATGACTCCCTTTTAGAATGCACACTGCAGTTTATCCTTGAAAGGATCTCTATGGCGTACTTTGACAACGTTTGAATCTTCCTTAGTCTCCTTTCTATTGACCTTGATTCGAACCTTTGAATGTAGCTTCCAAACTTCCAAATGACTTTGATTCCTCCAAAGGTGTCGAAAATTTTCCTGAGCCTCATGTTGTTTAGGATCAGGTTTTACAACTGGAATAGCGGAGAGGATGGAGAGGGCCAGATTGGTTGCCCTTCCTCCCTCAAAGATACAGTCGAATTAACTCAACTTTAGCGCCTTCCAAAAAGCTTATTTTTGCTAGAAACACTCATTGGTGTTTTAGGCATTTTTTCTCCTTTTTCTTTTAAGATATTGCATATTTTGGTGTTGCCATAATGCTTTGCATCAACTATTGGTGTGCTACCCTAGCGATCTCGGGCATTGACTCCTCTTCTCAGCAACAACTTAACTACCTCAACATGTCCTTCGCAGGAAGCCACATGTAGAGCCATCCTATCATCAAAATCTACACGGTTTACGTCCACCTTGCTCTCGCTCAACAAACCCACCACACCCTTCACTTCCCCATTGCAGGCCAAAAACATTCTCTGCATGGTAGCATCCAGTTGCTCCAGAACCCACGATTTGTCAATATTCAATTTGCCTATATCTTCATTATCCCTCTTATTGGGATCCAAAGAAGACTATCTCCCAAAGCTAAATCTCCTATCTATTTTCACATACCAGCTGGGCTGAAATGAGCTCTGCATCCCATGGCTGAACTTATTTCCACCCTTCCTCAATGAATCCAACGAAAATTGCCTGCTGACACTGTGCTTCAACTCCCGTACGACATCCATCGTTGTTTAGCCCATATAATTCTGAGATTTTGGGGAGTTTTATGATGTGGGTATGCCCATATTTTCACGCGGATAGGCCAAGAGTTCAGAAGATACAGCGTGGTCGCGTTTATAATTCCATGCACACCCTTCTCAAAGAATGCTTGGATGTTATTTACTTTTCGGCAATACTCTTTGTGTTTCTATATGAGCTCTACTCTAGGATTCATTACTGTATATACCCAACTACAATGGAGGCATTTATATCCTTGAGTTTAGACATCTTATTATACTGAGGAAACTTGCAAATATTCCTACCACATTGCCAAATCCATTTCCTTATACAGGACCTGCCAAATAAATGTCCGCAAGGAAGAATGTTGATGCGATAATATTTACCTAAGGTCCATGGTTCCATACAAATCGAGCAGCTTGAAGTCACGTCTGTGTCATCTACATCAACTAATTGAATTTCCATGACTCCTTTCCCTTCGCTTCCACTCTTGCCTTTATCTCTTATCCCTCTGTCTATGGAATTCCTCAGCGATGAAACCACCATAAACCCCTCTTCCATATTTCCATCCTCAACTGTGTACATAAAATCTCCTTAAGAACCCTCAAATGTAGCAACAGGAGCCTCCGGACACCCCGAAGAAAATACAAATGCTAATCCCCTCTGTAATCAGTTTTATCCATACAATGGAAATTATGCATAGTTTATCTATAATAGAAGGAAATTGTTAATATAATCTTTACTACACCTGTTCATGGGACTGGGAAAGCCCTCGAATGAGGGCCCTTAAAGCTATAACACCGCCCCTCCCCCCCCCCACATTTTCTGAAGCAGTTGCGCAGGGCTTCATCAACACGCCCATTCTAGACATAAACCGCCATCATTGCATTCCTTGTGATCGTGTTAGGCTTCTTGAATTCCATTTTCATTTGTGGAAAATTTTAAGCGCCTCGTAAAAAATTTCCATTCTGGGCATAACTTGCAATGATTATATTCCACCAAACTAGATTTCTTTGCGACATTTTGTCAAACACATTGTGTGCAAAAACCATAATCCCGCAATTTACATACAAAATTGGACACAAAAACATTTGACTCAAACCCACTCATCATTATGTAATTATGAACCTCCTTGCCCCGTTTAAGCAATCTGAGATGGGTGCAGGCATTAGAACAAAGGGAATGGTGAAATTGTCGAGCTGTATATATTTCCTTCGAATGTGAGAGAAAATTGCAAGGGTTTCCTCATAGTGCCCATTCTTGGCATGTCCTCAGATCATCCAATTCCATAAGAGCAAATCTGCTTCCGTCAATTTATCGAAAACCAAACGTGCCTCCAAAACCCATTTACTTCCCATGAATGCATGCTGCTGAAATCCATTTTGATAATGTGAGCGTGGAATCCTCATTGGCACACGCTTGCAACAGAAAGGTTGTTTATTTGTAACATATATAAAGTGCTTTGTGATGATAAGTGAAAGAGAAAATAACGAATGGACAAGAACTATATCAAACTTTATAATGTTAGACCTTTCATAAGCCAATTAATAATTAAATTTATTAATTAAAAATTTGGAATTATTAAATGTTATAATAAATAAAGTAGAGCATCATGTTATGTAATAGATAATATAATTAAAGTTATATAAAATAATATATATTTAGTAAAGGAATATATTTAATTTATTTTCATCTAAAACATTTTAGGTACGGTATCAAAATTTTTAATTATGGTATCAATATATGTTCACATTAAAAATTTTGATAAATGACATGTAAACTAGATTATATATATATATATAATCTAAGTGGAATTTTAAATTGTTCTCTTATCCATTATATTTTATACCTTCATCCTCAAAGGAAATTCTGAGTGGAAAGTATGCTCAAGGAGCCAAAGAACTATAGTCAAAGGATTGTCCTAGTAAAAGCTTAACAACCATTGGAGTTGGTTTCTCATTTTAGTTTCCAGGGTAACTATTGTGTTGATTGTGCCTTGAATGGTTTTGATATTTCTATGTCTAAGAAAGAAATATGTGTCTCATAGTTAGTTAAAAAAAGAAAAGAAAAAAAAGGTCTCTTCTTTATATTTAAACTACTACTCGAAATAGGATTAATGGTTTATTAGTGATTACACAAGAAGGGTTCCAAATTTCATTCTAGATGAGCATTTTAAAAACCAATTAGAGCGAACTAATGCTTGAGTATATTAAGCCAATTCATTAGTTATGGTAATTAAAGAAAGTAATTTGGTGTTAATAAAGCATTAGAGCATGACTGACACAGGCATTGCACCAGTAACCTAACTAGTACTAAGAGAAAAATTGTAGGAACTCACACATGAGAGGAGATCCTTCGGGATCTAATAAATTTTAGTAGGGATTATTACGAGCATAGAAAAAAAGAAAACTTATGCATATCATTTATATACATGTGTAAGTCAAATAAGGATGGACAAATCCTAAGTTGCATTAATAAGTCTCGTATGATACAGATAATTGAACATTTCAAAATGGTGAAGACATGAGGAAATCAAGGTCGAGGAGGATCATCACAAGGACCTCCTACAAATAACCAATTACCATTGCTAGAGTTAGCTCTCATATTGCAATCCATAGAAGCAATTAATGAGACTTTAAGAGGGCGCCAAACAACTGAGATGGAAGTGGAGAACCCTCCATCAGGGTTAGGAAGTCTCGAGAGGTCAAGAGACTCTGATAGAGGACCTCCAATCGAGGACATTACGAGAGAAATCCAAAATATTAAGCTCCCAGAGTTCGCTAGAGGTTGTGTTAGTGAACGAGCAAAAGCCTGGTTAGAGGGAATGAGAAGGTGCTTTGCACTAACAAATTTTAGTTCCAATTCAAAAGCTAAAATAGCAATATTCGAAATCAGAGATAGTGCCCTGAACTGGTGGGGTAACTTGGAGCGTCAACTACACCTCACTCCTGACACAGTTAATTAGGATTTATTTGAGGAAAGATTCAGGAAAAAGTACTTACCAACATATTATGAAGAACAACAAGTAGGAGCCTTCCATGCTTTGGTACAAGGAAACCACACAGTAGAGGAATATGAGATTAGATTCATGGAATTGGTCAAGTATGTCTCCTACATGGACACTGATCAGCGCCAAGCCGATCGTTTCATTTATGGATTGAACCCTAAGATTAGGGAAATGGTAGGGATGTGGAAACCATCCTTAGTTGCAGAAGCTGTTGAACATGCTCATTATGTTGAAGAGCACTTAGACTTAAAAGGTGGAAACAAAACCAATTTTCCACACCAACCAAGGTTTATGGGTGTTGTGCATACCAGTCCCCCCTATTTAAATGTTGGCCACCAGTTCCTCTTGGATTTGTTTAAAACATCTTTCGCGGCCAAAGTCCTCCATATTCGGTCTATCGTTGCCCTTTCCGCCTGAAAAATACATGTTATAAAGATTAAAACCCATAATTTAAAATTTATTAGGCCTAGCCCCTAAGGTCTTAGCCCTCCTTGTTTTGGTTCTCATGAGACTCGGGCTCGAAACCATATGCTAAGTCAAAAGGAGCTCATCGCTTTACGTTTTCGGGCACAACCCCGACTGTTAGATCCAAAGCCAGTGAACGGGGCGGAGGTTGTTTTATGTGGTGGTCCCCGCGTCCGTATCCCGTCGCAGAAAACCACTGGTTCCATTTTGCACCACCTCCACCAGGTCGGCGGTTTTCAATCAAATGCCAGCGATTCCACAAATCGCATGCTGCGTGTCCAGGAGTACGACGGTTAAACCACCCATTTCGCATGTTAAATATCTGACCGTGGACGGGTAGCAGAATTCACCTGTGCTGTTGGATCTGTCGATCTTCATCCAACAGCGGATATCCTCCGTATATGCTCGCACGTTAGCCTGTGTCTGTTGTGTCCCGTGGCCCACCATTACGTCGCCCCCAGTGCCTTCGAGCCGTTGATCTGTTTTCAAAATCCGATGGCCCAGAACACATTCTTCTCCACCTATTGACTCCACAGCCACGTCATTCTTCCACTTGTCCTTCGTACACCCATGTGTCATCATCTCGCGTGTCCGTAGTATTATTCCCCTGCAATATATATATGTGCGTTTTTCATTTATATTCATCGTTTTGTTCAGTCATCACGTTCAAACTGTTTTTACGTGGAAAATCTACATTCCATCTGTTTAACAAAGTCTCCATCGTATTTCCTTCGCCACCCTGCATGTTCTCGCCATATGGTCATGTCTGCGACGTCATCACCATCTCCACCTCCATGCCCCTTGCTCCTGAGTCTGGTTTTTCTAATGTATCTGTGGGTTTTGCAGGTTTCAAGATGGTAAGGAGGCGCTTTAACTTGTTGCCTCCATTGCAGAGGTCAAGAGCATGTCAAAGGACGATATTCTGCTGGCGAAATTTAAGAAAGGAAGCTGGAGGTAGCTGTTATGATATGACCTCATTAATGGAAATGTGGATAAGATCCATGGAATTCTAAAGATGCCTGCGGAGGGAAAGATTACACAGCAGGAAAATATTAATGGGGTTGCTCACAGATATCAGTGAAAGATCAGAAAGTGCAACACCCTGCATTAAAGATCTGGGGTTTAAATTCAAAGTCAGAGAGCCGAGAGTACTACGCACAATCACAAGCTATCCCAGGGTTTTATGGCAACAGATTTTCCTCTTCCAGTAAAGGGCAGAACATTGTATATTTTATTATTTGTGTCTTGTTCATGAGGAGATTTTCATCCTCAACATTTATTTCTGGAAGTAAATTGTAAAGTACAGTCCTTTATATTTAGTCATTCACAGTGTGGGCGCGAATGTTTTCCGCCATTTTATTCAAATCAAGTCATTAAATGTATATCACCTACTTCATTCTCTAGAGCTTTCTGTTCCTCCTATAAAACTGAAGGAAAGACATCAGAGGTTCCGTACTTCAATCGCCAAACTGCAGTGAAAGGCTCTTGTATACACCTTGTAAAAGCCAGAGGAAAGCTCGTATGATCGTAGGGTCTCAGTGAGGAGGAGTTATAACTGTAATGAGGATTCTGGTCTTTGGTATCTCACAGTATGTAATTTTCTCTTATGTGTCAATACAATATCTCATTTCATGCTATTTATCTTCTCGTATCATGTTCTAGAATGCGAGTTTCTCACTGGTCTTAAGTAAGGATTCATCCTAGTTGGTGCCCATACTTGGATTAGTCTAGCACTTTAAATAGGCCTAGTCGTGATATACTGTTCCATGTTCATTTCATCCATATTTTTTGCTATATTAGTTACTTGAGGAGGGTGCTTTTAAAACGCCATTTTCATGTATGGATTCTTAGTTGGATAAGCCCATATATGGTTCTGTTGTGTATCTGGGTATCAGCCTCATGCTAACTGATATCTCCTTCATGCTTCTTCACTGCATCCACTCTCTGATATTTGATTTCTGTGACATATTAGTTGAACTGGCCCTCTTTGCAGTAAGCTGTCTCTTAACTGTCTGAGGCTTTTGTATTGGAATTCTGCATGTTGTTCCTACATTATTCTTATCCTTGTATCAGCTTCTGAGAAAGTTTGGTCCCATTTCAATTAATTTCCTTGTTCTACAAGAGATAGTAAGAGAGCTTTTGGATTGACAACCCCAGCTATATTATGAGCTCCTTGCTATATTAAGATGTCCTAGGCACTGGTATATAGCAACTCTAGGTTGTCTCTAGGGGTGACAAAATTGTCTACAACATCTTTCTGGCGCCGTTGCCGGGGAACGAATTCAAGAATATCAGTTTCCCTGGGTCTCGACAAATCATATTCACTCTCTAATCAGGTGAGCACAGAGAGTTGAAGAGTTGCATATCTCTCACCTTGGCGACTCCACTGTTCCTTATTTGATAAATCTATTGGTAGTCCTGGCTCCTCGTAAGCCACATTTGAGGTCAGATACAGCTCAGTCAAAGACACCTTACGTGTCTGACCCGGAGAAGATCATTCATAAAAGATTTTGGAAAGAGAAGAAGTCAGTTTGTGTCGAAACTCCTGAATATTTGGTAGAAGATTATCCTCCCTCTTCTTCTCGAGAAGTTAGAACAAAAAATCTCGAATATTTCTCTGAAAGTTCACCTGGGAGAAGTGCCAGGATTGAAGAGTATTTTTTTCCTACTCCCGAGGCTGAGGAAATTAAAGAAGTTACAGAAGTAGCTGCCGTTAACCGTGAGCTATTCCCATCTACACCTCAGGCTTCTGTGCAATTTATTCCCATTGTTATACATACTCCACTTCCTCCTTCTCCTCTTCCTTCATCTGTACCTCAGACTGTTGCACAACCCCCACCTCCTCCAATGGCCAATGTACCGGCTTTTCTATTGAACAAATATGCACCACTGGCCTTACCCCAAGTGATAAATGATATGCCACAGGATTATTTGAAGATTCTGCCTAGATTTAATGGAGAAAATGAGGTTGATGCTCAGAAACATCTTGAGACTTTCTGCTCCTTTGCAGAAAACTTAAACGTAGAACATTTGGATGTGGTCTTAAGATTGTTTGTTCAGTCTCTTGATGGTGAAGCTAGAAAATGGTTCAAGACATTAGCAGACCGCTCTGTAAATACTTGGGAAAGAATGGAAGAGGATTTTCTCAAGAAGTGGGGAGAAAAGAAAGATTATGGTCAGTGCCTTACTAAGTTTAATACCTTGAATAAGAAGCCTAACGAAGGAGTATCAGAGTTTATTAAAAGATTTAACAAGTTATATTTGAACCTACCTCATGAAATGAAGCCTCATGAAGCAGCTGCTAAGATATTTTTCATAGCAGCCTTTGATTTTGACTTTGGCTTCTCTTTGAGGGAAAGAAAGCCTGCCACTTTAGATGATGCTTAGTCAGATGCTCTGGAGCTGGAAGCAAACTTTGCCTCCACTGGGAAAATGAAAGCAAAAGTTGAACAGGATACTAGGAGGAGAGGAAAAGAAGAGGTTTCTACCTCCAATCAAGACAAAGACTTCGATAAAATGGATGAAATAAGAAAAATGATTAAAAAGATGGTCAAGCTTGAATTGGAGGCTAAGAGTTCAGCCCCCAAGAATTTTTATAATGCTCCAAACAGAGGATACAATCCTCAGTACAAAAGACCACCACTGCAAATATTGCCTAGGGAAGCAAAAGAGCAGCAAGATCAGGTACCACATCCCTTGTACCTGGAAGGTCCAGCAAATGACTCCACTGGAGATGCTTCTTATCAATTAGAAGATTAAAATCTTGCTTTTTAAAATAATGATGATATAGAATGTCCACTACAAGAATAAGAAGAAGAAGCAGAGATTGATCATTATTGTAAACAATTTGCTGATTTCATGCAAGCACAATTCAATGTAAAATATGATCTCAGGCCTTCAAGGAAGAGGACTCAAACTCAAGATCAAGAAGAGGAGCCACCTCAGAAAGAAGCACCTGCTCAGAAGGAGTCAACAATAAAGAGAAACATAGAAAAAGGTAAGAGTCCTCTAAACGCTCCCTCGTAGCCTAATGATCAGATTCCCTCTTCTTCAAAAATAGTCAGTCCTCCTAATGCTGAGTCAGTGTCAAAAGAGATTAAACTTCCAGCTGAAAATAAAGAGTTAAAAGAAGTTGTGATAGAAAAGCCTCCCCCTGCTTTTAGTTTGCAAAAAGAACTTGAGAAAATTAAGATTCCAGTCCCCCTGACCGAACTATTAAAACAGCCTGTATATCAGTCTCAAGTTACTTCCTTCATGCTTCCTCCTGAAATACCAATTGTGCCTGATAGTTTAAACCTCCAAGAAGAAAGACCCATGGTAGTCTTCGGCCCACATGTCGAGGAGGTAGATCCTTCTACTCCTCCTTTTTATGTGTCTCTAGTTATTCATGACCTGCTGTTACACAATTGTATGTTAGATTCTGGGGCTTCCCATAATCTTATGCCTATGTCTGTCATGGAACAACTAGGACTACAAATTACAAGGCCATATAAAGACCTATATTCATTTGATTCTAAAAGAGTTAAATGCTTGGGAATGATTAAAGATTTAGTGGTCAATTTGGCCCAAATTCCAGCAAAGAGTGTGGTCATGGACATTGTGGTTGCTTACATCCCAGCCCGCTTCGGCATGCTACTGTCAAGGTCCTGGGGTACAAAAATTGGTGGGTCAATAAAAATGGATTTAACATATGCTACTGTCCCAGTCTTTGGAGGTCAAGAGAGGAGGTTATACAGGGAGACTAGATTTGTTAAAATGGTAACTAAGGCTGACTGCTCAGAGAATTCCCCAGTTTATAACAAAGAGGGAGACTTCTCATGTTTGATGCTAGAAGAAAATCAAAATTATGCCCATGAGTCCCTCTTTGGTCAAATCCAAGCTGAGCAGCCTAAAGAAGATCAGGAATCAGAAATTTGGATTTTGCATTTTGACGGAGCAAATTCAAGAGAAGGCAATGGGGCTGGGGTGTTGTTGATCTCTCCTACAGGAAAATGGGTCCCACTATCCTTTAAATTGGAATATGAGGCTACCAATAATGTAGCTGAATATGAAGCACTTTTATTGGGACTACAGACAGCTAAAAGCATGGGCATTCAAAGCCTAAAAGTCATGGGAGACTCTGAGCTGGTGGTAAGGCAGATCAGAAATCAATGTCAAACTAAGCATTCACGACTGAGAGCTTACAAAAATGAAGTATGGGACATGGTGGAGAATTTCTTCTCAGCATTTAACATACAGTTCATGCCCCGGGAGCAGAACAGAATAGCAGATTCTCTTGCTGTAGCTACCAGTACATTCCGTCCTCCTTAGAATCCACTTTTAAGATATGAAGTAGAGGTACGCTACAGGCCATCCATCCCAGATAATATTAAGCACTGGCAGGTATTTGAAGATGATGAACAAATGAAAAGATTCATGGAGACAGTGGGATAATTATCTAACGTGGAGATTGATGACAATGAAGAAGAGGAAGCTGAAAATATTGCAGAAAACATATGGGAAGAGAAGATAGCAGGTAATAAAGTGCTGCAGCTGAAAGGAAATGTTATCCCTAGAGGGCTAGTGCCTCTAGAAAGATTATTTAACAAAGATGATATTCCATTGCAGCCAAACAAAGTTGTAGGAGAAGATCAAGTGGAAGATTTAAATCTGGGTACTTATGCTGATCCCAAAATTGTAAAATTATCTAAAAGGGTCCCAGAGGAATATAAGGAAAAATATTTGAAATTGTTTCAATCCTATAAAGATGTATTTGCGTGGTCCTATCAGGACCTAAAAACTTTTGATGTTAATATAATGCAACATAAAATTCCTTTGAGGGAAGGCACAAAACCTTACAAGCAGAAGCTCAGACAGATAAATCCTCTGCTGCTTCCCTCTATCGAAAAAGAAATCAAGAAGCTACTGAAGGCCAAAATAATTGTGCCATTGAGATACTCAGAATGGGTAGCAAACCTTGTTCTTGTTCGAAAGAAGAATGGAGAAATACGACTGTGTGTGGATTTAAGAAATTTAAATAGAGCATCATTAAAAGATAATTATCCATTACCTAAGATGGACTACATCCTACAGAAAGTGGTCGGAGCCTCCAGAATGTCAGTGATGCATGGTTTTTCTGGTTATAATCAGGTGGCTGTGCTTCCAGAAGATCAGAAGAAAACTGCATTTACAACACCATGGGGAACATTTATGTATGCCAGGATGCCATTTGGATTAATTAATGCAGGAGCTACTTTTCAGAGGGCGATGGACATAGCCTTTGTTGGAGAGAAGGGCAAGTTTTTGGTGGTTTATCTGGATGATATTACAGTATTTTCCAAGAATGATGATGAGCATATTGAGCATTTACGAAGAACTTTTGAAAAATGCAGAAGGTATGGCCTTTCCCTCAATCCTCAAAAATCTTTATTTGCATTAGATGAGGGGAAACTCTTAGGGCACATTGTAACTAAAGATGGTGTGAAAATAGACCCTAAGAGGGTTGAAGTTATAAATAGTATTCCTTTACCCAGGAACAAGAAAGAAGTGCAGGTGTTTCTAGGATGAATCAATTTTCTAAGAAGATTTATTCCTAACTATGCTGAGATAGTTAGGCATATAACTGATATGTTGAAAAAGGATAATGAAGTAAAGTGGTCCCAAGAATCTAGAGGTGCATTTACAAGGATAAAACAGGCATTTGCGGAAGCTCCTGTGCTAGCTGGGCCAGATTATACAAAGCCATTTATGATATTTTCATTTGCTTCACCCCATACAGTAGCAGGAGTCTTGTTGCAAAGAAATGAAGATAGATATGAGCAGCCTATAGCTTTCTTCAGTCAAGTGCTTCATGATGCTGAATTAAAATATAATATATTGGAGAAGTAGGCATATGCACTGGTAAAGTCCCTCAAAGCCTATAGGACATATATTTTACAATCCCACATTACTGCATATGTTCCTACAGCAGTTGTCAAAGACATCCTCGTCCAAGGAGATAGTGAAGGTAAAAGAGGAAGATGGATTGCAAAAATACAGGAGTATGATTTGGACATAAGGCCTACTAGGCTGATTAAAGGACAGGGATTTGCTAAAATGTTATCTGAATCAAATCATCAGGCCTTGGTCATTAATTTATCCATGATAGCAAATGAAGAATTTGAGAAAGGAGAAGAACAACAAGGTCTAAAGATGGCCACTCAGAAGGTACACATGAAATATCTCATTAGTCCTTGGTATAAAGAAATAGTTGAATATCTTTTAACACTTAGCTGTCCCCCAAGTTGTGATAAGGTAAAATATAGAGCTGTAAGAATGAAATCACAGAAGTATATAGTTGCCAATGGTCAGTTATACTAGAGAGACCCTTCAGGTATATTACTATTATGCCTTACAGAAAATGAAGTGGAGAATATAATGACAGAATTTCATGAGGGAATATGTGGAGGACATTACAGCTGGAGGGCTACAGCTCATAAGATCCTGAAGGCTGGTTTCTACTGGCCAAAATTATTTACAGATGATTTTTCTTGGGTTAGAGCATGTGACAAGTGTCAAAGATTTACAGAAAGACAGAAATTAGCAGCTTTGCCCTTGATTCCTATTCATGTGAACGAACCATTTCAGAAATGGGGATTAGATTTCATAGGGGAAATAAATCCCCCGTCAAGTGGCCAATATAAATGGATACTAACAGCCACGGATTATTTTACAAAATGGGTGGAAGCCATACCTACAAGAAATGCTACAGATGTTGTGATAATCAAATTTATGGAAGAAAATATCATATCCAGGTTTGGCTGTCCCGCTAGAATTGTAACTGATAATGCGCAGGCCTTCAAGTCTGCCAGGTTTGTGAATTTTTGCCAACAATATAACATCATATTGAGTCACTCCACAACTTACTATCCATAGGGAAATGGCTTAGTAGAGTCTTCTAATAAAACCCTGGTGAGGGCCTTGAAGAAAACAATAAATGAGAATCAGAAGAATTGGGACTCCCAATTAAAATTTGCTCTATGGGCGAATAGGATAACCAGCAAAAGAGAAATAGGGAAATCTCCTTACGAGTTGGTGTATGGGCGAGCAGCTGTGTTTCCTGTGCAATTGGTGTTGCCAGTAGCACGTTTTATGCAAGAAAATCAGGAGGAATCAGATGACATGGTCAGAAGAATTAATCAATTGGTCGAATTAGAGGAAACACGGAACCAGGTGAATCAGAGATTAATGGAGTATCAGGAGAAAATGAAAAATGTATTTGATCAGCATGCAAAGGATAGGAAATTTCAGATTGGAGACCTGGTTCTTAGATGGGACGTTCGAAGAGCAGAAAAGGGCAAACATGCTAAATTCGATCCACTGTGGTTTGGCCCATTCAAAATTGTGAATCAAGGGGGAAATAATACTTTCATTTTAGAAAATTTGCAGGGTGATTTGTTAGATGCCCCTGTGAATGGCCAATTCCTCAAGCCCTACTTCCAATTCTGATCCAGGCTGAGAGTGCCTGTTGTATTATATTGTATATAATTTGTTTTAGTTTTTATTTTCATAAAGAAAGGGTGCGGGTGAATTATCAGAAGAAACGCGGAGGAATTGAAAAACATAATGTACATACAGAAATGTTCAGTGGTCTGCGTGTTCTCGACATGTCCAAGGATGAACATGCCGTCCCCAGATGGAGCCGATGTTGTGCATACCAGTCCCCCCTATTTAAATGTTGGCCACCAGTTCCTCTTGGGTCTGTTTAAAACATCTTTCGCGGCCAAAGTCCTCCATATTCGGTCTATCGTTGCCCTTTCCGCCTGAAAAATACATGTTATAAAGTTTAAAACCCATAATTTAAAATTTATTAGGCCTAGCCCCTAAGGTCTTATCCCTCCTTGTTTTGGTTCTCATGAGACTCGGGCTCGAAACCATATGCTAACTCAAAAGGAGCTCGTCGCTTTACGTTTTCGAGCACAACCGTGACCGTTAGATCCAAATCCAGTCAATGAGGCGGAGGTTATTTTCTGTGGTGGTCCCCGCGTCCGTATCCCGTCGCAAAAAACCACTGGTTCCATTCCGCACCACCTCCACCAGGTCGGCGGTTTTCAATCAAATGCCAGCGATTCCACAAATCGCGTGCCGCGTGTCCAGGAGTACGGCGGTTAAACCGCCCATTTCGCGCATTAAATATCCGACAGTGGATGGGCAGCGGAATTCACCCGCGCCATTGGATCTGTCGATCTTCATCCAGCGGCAGATATCCTCTATATATGCTCGCACGTTAGCCTGTGTCTGTTGTGTCCCGTGGCCCACCATTACATTGCCCCCAGCGCCTTCGAGCCGTTGATTTGTTTTCAAAATCCAACGGCCCAGAACACATTCTTCTCCACCTGTTGACTCCACAGCCACGCCATTCTTCCACCTGTCCTTCGTACACCCATGTGTCATCATCTCGCGTGTCCGTAGTATTCTTCCCGTGCAATATATATATATATATATGTGCGTTTTTCATTTATATTCATCGTTTTATTTAGTCATCACGTTCAAACTGTTTTTACGTGGAAAATCTACATTCCATCTGTTTAACAAAGTCTCCATCATATTTCCTTCGCCACCTTGCATGTTCTCGCCGTATGGTCATGTCTGCGATGTCATCACCATCTCCACCTCCACGCCCCTTGCTCCTGAGTCTGGTTTTTCTAATGTATCTGTGGGTTTTGCAGGTTTCAAGATGGTAAGGAGGCGCTTTAACTTGTTGCCTCCATTGCAGAGGTCAAGAGCATGTCAAAGGACGATATTCTGCTGGCGAAATTTAAGAAAGGAAGCTGGAGGTAGCTGTTATGATATGACCTCATTAATGGAAATGTGGATAAGATCCATGGAATTCTAAAGACGCCTGTAGAGGGAAAGATTACACAGCGAGAAAATATTAATGGGGTTGCTCACAGATATCGGTGAAAGATCAGAAAGTGCAACACCCTGCATTAAAGATCTGGAGTTTAAATTCAAAGTCAGAGAGCCGAGAGTACTACGCACAATCACAAGCTATCCCAGGGTTTTATGGCAACAGATTTTCCTCTTCCAGTAAAGGGCAGAACATTTTATATTTTATTATTTGTGTCTTGTTCATGAGGAGATTTTCATCCTCAGCATTTATTTCTGGAAGTAAATTGTAAAGTACATTCCTTTATATTTAGTCATTCACAGTGTGGGCACGAATGTTTTCTGCCATTTTATTCAAATCAAGTCATTAAATGTATATCACCTACTTCATTCTCTAGAGCTTTCTGTTCCTCCTATAAAAACTGGAAGGAAAGACATTGTAAGGGTTCCAGACTTCAATCAGCAAACTATGCAGTGAAAGGCTCTTGTATACACCTTGTAAAGTTTATGTATGAAAGCTCAGAGCCCGTAGGGTCTCAGTGAGGAGGAATTATAACTGTAATGAGGATTCTGGTCTTTGGTATCTCACAGTATGTAATTTTCTCTTATGTGTCAATACAATATCTCATTTCATGCTATTTATCTTCTTGTATCATGTTCTAGAATGCGAGTTGCTCACTGGTCTTAAGTAAGGATTCATCCTAGTTGGTGCCCATACTTGGATTAGTCTAGCACTTTAAATAGGCCTAGTCGTGATATACTGTTCCATGTTCATTTCATCCATATTTTCTGCTATATTAGTTACTTGAGGAGGGTGCTTTTAAAACGCCATTGTCATGTATGGATTCTTAGTTGGATAAGCCCATATATGGTTCTGTTGTGTATCTGGGTATCAGCCTCATGCTAACTGATATCTCCTTCATGCTTCTTCATTGCATCCACTCTCTGATATTTGATTTCTGTGACATATTAGTTGAACTGGCCCTCTTTGCAGTAAGCTGTCTCTTAACTGTCTGAGGCTTTTGTATTGGAATTCTGCATGTTGTTCCTACATTCCTCTTATCCTTGTCTCACTTTCCTGGGAGAAAGTTTGGTCCCCATTTCAATTAATTTCTCATTTTGCAAGAGATAGCAGAGAGCTTTTGGATTGACAATCCCAGGAGACATTGCTCCTTGCTATATTGGGATGTTAAAGGCATTATATTCATAGCAAATCTGAAGTCACTTTAGGTGACAAATTTCTGCAACAATGTATGTCTCTCTATACTCTTCATATAAGTTCTGTGTTACCACTCTATGGAAGACAGGGTTGTGCCCAAAATGCTTCGACATGGTATTTCTAATTCTGTTTCCATAAGAGGCCACTGAAGGGTGCCTGGTACTGCATAAACTGTAAGCTGGTGATGTTGAGCCACAAGCAAGGGTAGGGGTCTCAGGGGAAGGAACTATTTCCAAAGAACTCCACAACATTCTGTTCGGAGTCTACCTCACATCACTTGTTGGGGATGTGGGGGACCTCATTACCAGCGTGATTGTCCTGAGTTACAAATAGGTAAAAACCATAGAGAAGGAAAATCACTAATGGGGGAAGCAAGCAACCACCATTGAATCTATGCAACAGTTGATAAACACCAAGTTGAACACCATTATGTTGTGGTAGAAACTACAAGTATGATAAAAAATGTAAAAGTTAAAATTTTGTTTGATTCTGGTGCTATAGATAGTTTCATTTCACCAGTTGCATTAGAAAAATGTGGGTTGGCAGCCTATGAGCACGATGACTTTAAACAAGTCGAAATGGCTTCTGGGATAAAACAAGAAGTAGGACCTACTGTTAACCAATGTCAATGAAACTCGGGATGTGTACAACTAAGTTGAAGGCGTACATCACAAAGTTGGGGACATATGATGTAATCATTGAAATGGATTGGCTAGAAGCTCATCGAGCTTTGGTAGACTTTTTCAAAAAGAAGTTGATTTTTCTAGATGATGAAGGTAGTACAATTGAGATTTATGGTATCAAGAGAGAAGTGTCCCTACAATTCATCTCCACAATGAAGGTAAAACTTTGTCTCTGACAAGGTTGTAAACTATATGTGGTTGAGGCTATAAGTGACCAGAAAGGACCCTCCCTAGGTCAGTACCCAGTTTTGTCAGAATTCAAGGATGTTTTCCCTAAGGAATTGCCTAGATTACCACCTGTGAGGGAGATCTGTTTCACAATCGACTTGAAACTTGGAGCAGAACCAATCTCCAAGACACCCTACAGGATGACAGCCCCAGAAATTTGTGAGTTGCAGATGCAGTTAAAAGAAATTTTAGACTTGGGATTTATTAGAGCTAGCATTTCACCTTGGGGTTAACCAGTAATTTTCGTTACGAATAAGGATGGGTCCTTAAGGCTATGCATAAATAATAGGGACTTGAATCAAGCCATAATGAAGAATATGTACTCGATACCTAGAATAGATGACCTATTTGACCAAATGAAGGGAGCAACAATTTTCTCAAAGATCGATCTACGATCTGGATACCACCAATTGAGGATCAAGGAAGGTGACATCCCAAAAACTTCATTTTAGACTCAGTTTGGGCACTACGAGTTCGTAGTTGTACCATTTGGTTTGACCAATGCATCAACAATATTCATGAGTCTCATGAGTGGTGTGTTCAGGAAATATTTGGACCAACTTGTGCAAGTATTTCTAGACGATATCCTGGTCTATTCCAAGAATGAAAAAGAGAATGAAGAGCACCTAAGGGTTGTGCTAACCTGCTTAAGGGAAAATCAATTATATGTAAAATTGTTGAAATGATCCTTCTTTCAAAAGAAAATTCGTTATCTTAGGCACATCATTTCAGGAGAAGGGATTTCAGTTGACCCAAAAAAAGTAAAGGCCATAATGGATTAGCCAGTGCTGAAAAATGCTCATGAGGTGCGTAGCTTCATGGGGCTAGCAGGTTATTACCATATATTTGTGGAAGGGTTTTCAAAGATTTCAAAACCCATCACCACATTACAATGAAAAAGGGTTATGTATGAATGGACAGATGAATGTGACACTGCATTCACTGAACTAAAGAGGTTACTAACAAGTGCACCAATCCTTCGAGTGCCTAACATGGAAAAGGACTTCATTATCTGCACAGATGCTTCAAAGCAAGGATTGGGAGCAGTGTTGATGCAAGAAGGCAGAGTAATAGCTTAGCATCCAGAAAGTTAAAGAAACATGAAGAATTGTATGCTACCCATGATTTAGAATTAGCAACGGTGATGTTAGCTTTAAAACTCTGGAGACACTACCTCATTGGGAGAAGCTTTGAGTTAAGAACTGATCATCTACGCTTGAAGTGCCTCTTCACTCAGAGAGATTTGAACGCTAGACAAAGGCGGTGGAGTGAATTCATGAGTGAGTATGATTTTTGGATCTCATATATTAAGGGAGAGGAGAATGTGGTGGCAAATGCACTAAGCAGGAGGCCACGAACCTTCTCTTTAGTACCCTTGAGGGTTAATTTAAGGGAACGTGTGTTGGAAAAACTCTTTGAAGATAGTTGGTATCTGAAAGTTATATCAGCACTCCAGAGTGGGAAGAAGATAGAACCAAAGTCTGAGGGTTATGTCCCTGAACCAGATGGACTATTGAGATTTCAAGGAAGAATGTACATCCCTAAGGAAGGGAGTATAAGAAGAACCATCCTTGAAGAGTCACATAGAGCACTTTATTGTGCACATCCTGGAGTGAAGAAGATGTATGCTGACATGAAGAAACTCTTCTTTTGGGTAGGCATGAAGAACGACATAGTCTAGTTTGTCGCCAAATGTCTTGAATGTCAATGAGTGCAGGCTGATCATCACCATCCAATAGGACTCCTACAACCACATGACATCCCTATGTCTAAATGGGAGGTCATCTCTATGGATTTTGTTGTAGGTTTGCCACTCACTTCACAGAGGTACAATGCTATACTGGTTGTAGTTGATAAATTAACCAAGAGTGCCCATTTCATCTAGGTGATAGATATTTATGATGTTACTGATATGGCACGAGTTTTTATAAGTGAAGTTATTCGACTACACAATTTACCCAAAAATATCATTTTTGATAGAGACTCTCGCTTTACATCTAGGTTTTGGACAAGTTTGCAGTCAACATTGGGGACTCAGTTGAACCTGAGCACTACATATCATCTAGAAACAGACAGACAGACTGAAAGAGTAAATTAGGTTATGGAAGACATGCTCAGAATGTACGTCATGGATAATCAGACTCAATGGGAAAGGTAGTTACCATTGGCAGAGTTTGCCTATAATAATAGTTACCATAGTTCCATTGGGATGCCTCCTTATCAAGCTCTGTATGGGAGGCCATGCAGGACGCCATTGAGTTGGGAAAAGTTAGAGGACAAAGTAATAGTTGGGTCAGAGTTGGTACAAGAAATGGAGGAACAGGTAAGAAAGATTCGAGAAAGGTTAAAGGAAGCACAAGATAGGCAGAAGAGTTATGCCGATACACATAGGATTGATCGTAGTTATGAGGTAGGGGACCAAGTTTTTATTCGCATTCGACCCAACAAAAGCACCATATGGTTTGGTAAAGGGAAAAAGTTGTTACCTCGGTTTATAGGACCTTTCAAAATCAAGGAGAAGATTGGACCAGTTGCCTATCGTCTTTTACTGCCACCCCATTTGCATAAAAATCATGATGTTTTTCATGTTTCTATTTTACGACATTATGTTTCTGATGAATCTCACAAACTAGATTGGAGCGAATTGCAGGTCTTGGACATGGGAACCGTAATGGTCGAACCATTACGCATATTGGACCATAGGGTTCGACATCTCAGACGTCACATGGTGGACCAGGTTAATGTCTAGTGGGACAAGTATAGCCCAAGATCTACTACCTGGGAGGATGTAGATACTATACGTCGTGACTACCCCTCACTTTTCAAGCATCTGTCATGCCCATTTTGACTTAGATAGCTACCTATGCTAAGACTCTATTTATAGTTCTATGTTATTTTATGAACACTGTAATATTGTTGCATTTTAGTTGGATAGATGAAACTACTTATATAAATCATTAGATATATTAGGTATCGTGGATTAAAATATTTGATGTATGATTTACCTGATATATGACTTGCTTGGTTATGATTTATCTAATGTATAACTTCTCAGAGTCATTGTTGTTTGATGTATGAGTTAAGGGATATGATTTATCTAATGAATGACTTATCAAAATTGTGATTTATCTAAAGATTTATTTCTAGTATGTTTTTATGGGTGCAAAATTGAGACATGGATGTTGGACTTAATAACATGAGGATTAAGATCACTTATCTATATATGTTTTGTTGTTATGTATATGCATGAATGAGAAATAACCTGCAGGTTGGAAAGAACTATATGATAACCAAGATCTACACTTCCGATGGGAAATGTTGACATATCCGACGAGGAATGGTATGATGTACATTATTCTATTACATTTTGTATCTACTTGATATGCACTATTATGAAACGGGTAAAGTGTAAATGATACAGGTGACAAGACTACCTAACTAGATTATTCGATGACAAGTATCCAACCAGCATTGTAGTGTGGTCCATATTAGGGTGTTGACCCTAGTTTTGAGGAGGGGTGGAGGAATCTCCCACCATGTAACCTCCAAACCTGGAATCGTGGGAGGACAGTGATGGACACACTCCCCTAGATGTGTGATGATGGTTGCTAGTTTCCTATTGGGGAAGTTAGGTCGATATAGTCGACGCTTTCGCCATATTGGTTTTATCAGTGGTTAGATCGGTATAGCCGATGCCATAGTATATTGCAGCAAAAGACAAATAGGATGGGAGCGGAAGTAGGTTAGGAAGGATAGGAGGTTATAAGTTAGATTGGGGACTCTTGATGGGAGGTGGTATCATTTCTTGACTTAATTTGACTACTATATCTATCTCTCTTTTGTTATGCCTTATTTTCAAAATCATTATGTCATTTTCACTCTAACTTCAAGACGAAGTTTTCTGAAGGAGGGTTGTATGTAATGCCCCACTTGATCTCATAAGGCAAATTTTGATTAGCTTTTAATTAATCTGTAAATAATGACTTATAATTTTTGAGTAATATCTACACTTGTGAAACTGTAATTTTATTTTATTTTTACTGGTATGATCTTTATTATTTAATTCATTTCTAATATGTCTTCTCAAATCAAATCTTAGATGAGGTATGGTCTTTCCTTATTTAATTCTAAAATCAAATATCTAGATTTTGTACATCCAATATGTCATCTCAATTTAACTTGTAGATAATTTATGGCCTTCCTTCATTTAATTCTAAAATCAAATATCTAGATTTTTTACATCCAATATGTCATCTCAATTTAACTTGTAGATAAGGTATGGCCTTCCCTCATTTAATTCTAAAATCAAATATCTAGATTTTGTAAATCCAATATGTCATATCAATTTACATTTTGGTCTTCTCCCATTTATTTTTGAATAAAATATGTATATATGGTAGGAAAGTAAATGTTAATAAATGAGAAGGATGGGGGGCTAGTCATGAAATTAATGGCAAGTAGTTGAAGTGGATGAGAGGAAAAGAGATAAAAGGCAAGGAGGATAAGAGGAAAGGGGAGGATTCTTGGTCTTGTTTTGGCATTGAGGAGGATTCTTGGTCTTGTTTTGGCATTGAAGAGTATTCTTGGTCTTTTTTTGGCATTGAAGATGATTTTGGTCTTGTTTTGGCATTGAGGAGGATTTTGGTCTTGTTTGGCATTGTGGAGGATTCTTGGTCATGTTTTGGCATTGAGGAAAAATTCTTGGTCTTGTTTGGAGTTGGAGAGTGTTGATTCCCACTTGGACACACTACAACTGGTTGGACTTGGGTTTAGAGGGCTAGGGAGCCTGTGGAGGTTCCCTGGGCTAGGAAATCAATCCTAGTTGGCTGGGAGGTAAATCTAGTCGGGTAGCCCAGCAGGAGCATCTCAAAAAAATCAGGAGCATCTCAACCAAGCTAGTGATACAGGTACTCTTCGATTGCTAATTACTTATATAAATTGTTGAAATAAAAAGGAAATGAATTTGTTTAATATGTTGTAAATAATTTTTACTTGTATATTATCATCAAATACATGTTCATATAGAAATATGTTATTCTCCTTCATGTTGTGTTTAATTTCAACAATATATTGGTTTAGTTAGAAGTCCTAGCTTAGGTCTTCACACCCTGCAGTTTAATAAAATCTCAAGCAATCACATCAATATTCCAATTTAAAAATTATCACCAGTGATGAAGTATGTAACAGTCTGTCTCATCTTGGCGTTGCTAGAAATTTTTTTGGACTTAGTTGATAGCCTTAAGTTTCTTGCTGACATGGAAACTAGTTTTCTCAATATGTATGTAGAGATTTAGGGATACGATGTGAGGAATGCAAGGCGCTCTAATTGTTGCTTCCGCTCTACAAATAATCCTATAATTCAATGGTATGTGGGTTGTGGTTGTAAGGTTGGTTTGGTATCTCTGCATTTTCTCAAGTAATTCCATGCAAATTTGCTACATGCATTAAGGATTTACAACCTGTAGATCCTAATTTTGTTTTCTTGATGTCATGGTGTGTGTGAGGTATCTGAGTCCTCTTTCAGCAATTCCACTAGTAACTCTTGCTTCTCTTGGAATTTGTGAACTTGGTTAGGTATCTGAGTCCTCTTTCAGTAGTTCCGCCAGTAACTTTTGCTTCTCTTGGACTTTGTGAACTTGGCTTCCCGGGGGTAAGTGGAAAACACCATTTCTATTATGTTCACTTTCCTTCACTCACTTCGTATTAAAAAAAATTGTTGTTTTTTTTTAAATAATTCATATGTTTCAAGTTTCAATGAATGCCATAACTGCATTTGAGTTATATGGGTATATAATTATTAAGCTTGAGTTCCCTATTCCAGCATGTTTGTTAGTTAATATGGAAAGCTACAGGGTACTCAAAATTAGAGTGTGATTACAACTGGTTTTGTATAGAAGGACTTGCTCAAGTCTACTAGATAACTTTAATAACACTTATATTGCTTGGGTAATTATGGGCATGATGAATATTTTTATTAAACAAGGTCCATCTATTGGATTCTCATTTAACTTGAAGCAATAGATATTTTGATTTGATATATACAAAATCTTATTTTGAATGGAGGCAATATGTGCTTTTCTGCATCGTAGGTGATTTCTGGACAGATAGTTTCATTGGAACTTAACACCTGCTTTTATACAAATACTCATTTTTCTTTTATACAAATGCTCATGATGAAATAGATTGCATAAACTAGATGAAACAGAAAATGTTTTTTGGAAATGTATTATGAATAGAAAATGTTTCAGAAATGTTTGACTTAGATTAGTCTTGATTTACTCCTATTATATTGTCCAATATATACTTAAGGCTTAATTTTTTAAAGAAATAGCATATTATGTACGATCTTTATCAATATTAATCACATTAGTAATACGCATTGTGTCACAAATGGATCATTGAAGTTCTGAAAAGAATTATTTCTAGTTTGTTTTGAAACTTCTCTTGTGAAAATTTAAGCAATAATGACTAAATGACATAGTTACTGAATCTATCTGAATCTTCTGGATTAGATTTTACTTGAGCTTATACACTTTCTAGCTTAAGGAGATAGCATAAATTAAGTCCTTTCATTTGGTTCAAATGTATTTAAAAAATATTTACATGCAGTAAAAATAATTAGTGCCTAACATAAGAATGACCTGACTCGAGTGTTGTCAATTTGATAAATTTTAAATCACTAAAATTGACCTCAGATGTCTTCAACCAATTCATGATAGTTTATTCAACTATTATTTAAAAACCCAACTCTTATTTCTTATTTTAACTTTCAACTAGTTAAACCTGTATTTATAATAATAAGTTTTAGGCTCAATAGTTTTGAAGTTTTCAATAGATTGACTCGTTTTTCATTTCAAACTTGGAATTTATTTTGTTCACCAAACATCATATGTTTGGATATCCTTATTTCTACATCTTATTGCACTGGTCTTCTTTTCACAGGTAAGGAATTAACCAATTACCATTATGTGTAAACTTCTAGTGTGAGTAACTCTCTTGATAAATATCATATATCCTGCTCCTACTCTTTCCATGTTTTTTTAAGTTGGTACTATTGAACGATTTGTAATTGGAAAGATTTTGGCACTAATTTGTTGTAGAATGAAACCAATTGATTAAACTCTTGTGTCCACCCTTTCAGTATGGTTGACATATCAAGACTCGTAAGAAGCCTTTATTTGAGTGTTTTTCCATCATAATTGCAATTTCTATTACGTGGGCATATGCCCATATTCTCACTATAGGTGGAGCATACAAGCATACCCCTCAAAATACCCAATCCCATTGCGGAATAGACCGTTCTGGACTAGTTAGTAGTGCCAAATGGTATGCATTCTTACAAGAAACATGCATACTAATTGCCATGTCAATTCATAGAGTACGTTCTCTTGCAAAGCCTCATCATGGTCTTTATTATTCTGCAGGATAAGTGTTCCACATCCATTTCAATGGGGAGGACCTATTTTTTTTATGGAGGATAGTCTTTTGCAATGATGGCTGCAACATTTGTGTCACTCGTTGGGATTTTCCTACTTGAAATTTATCAGATATTCGTTCTCCTCTTTTTTCTTATTTATCATGTTGACATTGTTGATAGTTATCTATGGGTTTCTATTTAGTAACAAAATTGGTTATTGACTATTATTTCTTCTTTATTTCTATAAATTTGGAGTCTACTGGTACATTGTATGTTGTTTCAAGGTTTGCAAGTGCCACACCTCCCCTCCATCTATCATCAGTCGTTGTATAGGCTAGTAGGTAAGGAAATGGATTCGTTGCTTTCACCCTTATGGGTTCAGGTAATTGGAATATTTGTGTCATTGTTGTGGATGGAATGTAATGGCCCTCTCTACACGGAATTGAATTTTACTGAATGGGATGTTTGGAACTAGAAATTGTGCCACAGTATCAGTGTAAGAACCAGACACTCTTAGCTACAATTTGACCATTTCAAGCAATGCTATCTTTGAAATTTGTCTTCTCTTTGGAATTTGGAGTGAGAATGTTGGTCTTTTGGGGTTGACACGAGTTGGGAGTCACAACGTACTCCACATATCAACGGGATTTATGATATTCTTCTCTGTTCTTGGTGATAATCAACTCAAGTTGGGATATTGCTCTCATTTGTTTTAACTCCGTTGCCCATGGTCGACGTTCCCTTTGCACCCTTGTGCAAATGCTAGTAATATTTCTTGGACCATACAAATAAAAATTGAAAAACACTGCAACCACTAGTGAGATGATAATTAGAGCAGCCACACCTATATCTTGAATAGGTCATTACAGTCTATATCTTGAACCATACAAATAATTCCACGGACCAGAGAAATAGAAACTGAAAAAGACTGCAACCACGAGATGATAATTAAAGCAGCCACAACTATAACCTGAATAGGTTATTACAGTCTCTATCAATACACCATATCTGGATTGAGAAGACAATGTCAAAAGACACAATTCTCTGTAACACACTAGTCTCTATAACTATTATTGTCTATGTTTCTAATAACTGTTAATTTCTGGTATTAAACTTGGAGAATTTGATGTCTATCACTGTAATTGAGATCAGTCGATAATCAAGAGAAACAATAGTACTTATAGCATATAAAGCAGTAAAGAGTTATCTTCCATGGCACACCTTCCACGTACTTGGATCCCCCTCACATAATGCTACAAACACCGGGGACTGAATAATGCCAAAGATGCATGGAAATGATGTCACAGGAAGGCATGCATGGAATATCTTCAACGCTGACTATAGACATAATGAATTGAATTGTTTCTGCTACTAAAGGAAAACCAGAAGTTGAAGTGCAATGACTGGATACTGAATGTGACACGGGGCTACCGAAGAAACTAGCAATGGTTTCAAACTAGTTGTTTCAAATCGTCGACCGCTTGGCTGGGAAGACATCCATCTGTTGTTTGTTTTGGTGCTTGGAAGTCAGAATAGAATTGTCACCACCATCGATAGTGTACATAATGCCAACTCCTACTATCGTCATTTCAATATCATTGAGAAAATTGTTATTAATATATTTAAGGTGCATCTTAATAGTCTTTTAGTGATAAGATAAAATTATTATTATTAATATTTAAAATACACCTTAATGCAGTTTTTATATTTTTTAATTAAATTTCATGAAAACATTTTTATGAAATTTTAATATTTTATTATTTAAATTAATTTTAAATATAAACTCAATTTAATATTTATAATATTTACGAGGCTTGTTTTGGATGGTTGTGGGAAGGAAACCCTTGCGCTTGACCTAGCATCTCTGCCCCTCTGCGGCCTCTGCCTCTGGCTGTTGCAGGCTCTGCCCTGGCAGACCTGCCATAGCAGTCTAACGGATCTCTTCATTGGCTCCGACCATGGAGCGGGATGGAGGCCCGAAGGCTTCATCCTTCTGAGATCAGGTCGCTGGAACCCTCTTTCGTCGGGAATCTCCTTCTTCACGTGCTTAACTAACTCGTCGGCTTCCCCTCGCTCCGATTAGGAGTTTCGCCCTGTCTCCTCTCAGTAGGAACTTGAAAACTTTGACCCTCCTACTCAGCAGGACAGCATTGAGCCAAGTCCAAAAGCGGCGGATCTCTACTATGCGCATGAGAAACAACACACCACGACCTACGAAGGGATTGATTCAGAGGAAACTACACACTCTCAAGACAATACCAAAAAAACGAATGCTTGCAACCCCAAAGCTGCAAATATCCCTGAAATAGTCATTCAGGAGCCTGACATTACAGTCTACAGAAATTATATGCAAGAACATGCAATAATCTGCAAGTTCATGGGTATCTAGCCTTCTGAGAGGGCTCTTAAGGGTTGGATCCAAGCTAAATGGAATCCAAAGGGAGGTATCGAATTACAACTTGGATCCAAAGGTTTTTTCACCATTGTTTTCGCGCTCCTGGAGGAAAGGGACAGGATCTTTGAGGTGGGGCCCTACTTTTTCAACTCAGTAGGACTCTACATGAGATACTGGAAGGAAAAATTCACTCTGGAAAAGGAATACTTCACGAGGGTTCCAGTCTGGATCAGACTGTACTCTCTTCCTACGGACTACTGGGCGCCATCGGTCCTCAATGCCATAGGGGACGTACTAGGAGAATATATAAAGATTTCTGAAGGTACAAAAAGTGGACACTATATTTCCTACGCCAATATCTGTGCTTACATAGATGTTTCAGGAGCCCTACCAGATGCAATCAAGTTGAACTACAAAGACGATATATGGACCCAAACGGTGGATTACGAACATATACCTTTCTGTTGCAGAAAATGTCATGAGCACGGACATCTCTTCAGAGATTTTCCACAAAATCAACCCCCCCCCCCTTAAAAAAGAAAAGAAAACCAAGATAGCAGGAAATATGAGCAAGGATTCATGAAGGTCGGCAGTAGGAACAGGCAAGGGAAACGAATTAACATCGGAAGAGAAAACCCCAAGATTTTTCAGCAAAACAAATATGACATCCTCTCCACGCTACCAGAGGAAACAAGCCAATACAGCGAAAGCAAAGAACAAAACACAGAGCAGGAAAAGACCTTGAACATAATGGACACGAAAATTGATAACACAACCTCTCTTTCACAGGAAGGACAAATGGCTCAAGATGACACATACATGGACTTCACTCAAGACACACCAATGCCAGAGGAAATGGTGATTGAGAACATCTTTTAGGGCATGGACCTGCAGAAAATAACAAAGGATTGGAACAAAAAAGGAATACAAGGAAAAACAGAAGAGCACATACAAAGAATTGAGGAAGCCTACATCATACAACAAAGTCTACAAAAACAGAGAGAACACCAAACCAAATCGAAAAATACAGAAGGAGGAATCAAAGCAAACCTTAAGGCCAACCACAAAATCACCAAAGGGCCGACACGTAAAATAGGTCGGAAAACTAATAGCCAACACCTTCAAGAGCTCAGCTGCCAACTCATCAACGAAGGAAAGGTACAGGTGCTCTCTCTCTCTCCTAACACATTATTATGATTTTCAAATCATGGAATATAAGAGGAATAAACAATCCCACAAAAAAAAGGATCTTAAAATCCAAGGTCACTTCAAAAAAGCTTGACATTCTTCTTCTACAAGAGACGAAAAGTAGTTTGTCTGAAATGGACTCCATTCAACAAACTTGTTTCAGCAAACACTACAGTCATTTGGCCATTACAGCCTTCGGCACTGCTGGAGGTCTAGCCACGTTATGGAAAGATTCATAGTTCCATCTGATAGATTCCCTTGCCTCAAAGCATGCTCTCACTATTGTCCTCCAAATCACTAGCACCAAAGACAAGCTCTGTATCACCAATGTATATGGCCCCCACTATCTTTCGGAATGCATTGCATGGCTCAACAGTCTCAAGAATCATGTCTGGCCCCTTGGCCACCCTTACAGTCTTATAGTGAGAGACTTCAATATGATTCTTAATCTAGGGGAAAAACGGGGGGGCCTTCGCAGATTGGATTCAGATTCCTCTACCTTTCAAGACATGATAGATGAACTAGGCCTCATAGACATACCCACAAAAAATGGCAATTACATCTGGAACAATAGAAGAGGGGGCGATTGCCAGATAGCCTCAAGGCTTGACCGCTTTCTCCTTTCTGAAGATCTCTTCCTTTCCTCCCTCGAAACAGAAGCCAACCTTGCACCTTAGGCTGGGTCAGACCATTGGCCGATCGCTTCGACTCTCAAACTCTCTGAATGGACAAAGAATGCTCCCTTTCAGTTTGAGGCATTCTGGATCTCTCATCTAGAATTCCAAGAAAAAATGAAGGAATGGTGGTCTATCACTCTTCCACGGCCAGGCAGTAAAATGCACAACTTCCATCAAAGACTCAAGATCATCAAACATGAGTTAAAAAAATGGAACCAACAAACCTTTGGTGATATCACAGCTGAAAAAAGGATTTTAGAACTAAAAATGAGAGCCCTCCAATAGAGCATCATCCATAATGGCTTGACAGATGAAAAAAAGCAAGAGGAAACAGAGCTGCAAAAAAAATGGGATGAACGAGCAACTCAAGAAGAAACCCTTTGAAGACAAAAATCCAGAATCAGCTGGCTCAAAGATGGGGAAAAGAGCACAATTTTATTTCATAGGTCTATGATCTAGCACCACAAACACAACAGAATCCTCAGCCTTAAAAATAGGCAAGGTCTCGTTCTGAGCACCCACAACGAGATCAAGGAGGAATTGCATCAGCACTTTGAGAGCATCCTCAAGGAAAAAAACCATGACAATGAAGCCCATATCAGAAAAATCACTAGCAACATTCCTACCATCATTTCCCGAGAACACAATTAGATGCTTCTCAAAAAGATAATGATGGCGGAAGTGGAGGCTGTTATCCATTCCATGCCTAATGGCGAGGCCCCGGGTCCTAATGGTTTCACCATATACTTCTACAAAGCCTGTTGGCCTCTAATCAAATAGGATGTCTATGATCTCATCAAGAAATCATGTCTCAAGAAAGCCATCCTTCCTTCCCTCAATGCCACCTTCCTGGCGCTCATTCCCAAGTCAGACAAAGTAGATTCTTCAGATCATTTCCATCTGATCGCCCTCTGCAACGTAATCTACAAGATTATCTCCAAAGTCTTGGCCAATCACATCAAACCTCTCCTTCGTCTCCTAATCTCACCCAACCAAACATGCTATGTCGAAGGAAGGCAAATTCTGGACAGTATCATCTCAGGAAGTCATCCACTCTCTTAAGGACCAAGGCAAACAGGGTATGTTGATTCAATTGGACATGTCCAAAACTTTTGATAAAATCAACTGGAACTACATTAGGCACATGTTGGCTACCTTTGGTTTCAGCAAAGATTCCATCAAATGGATCATGGCTCTGGTCTCAGGGGCATTCTTCTCCATCCTCCTCAACGGCTCTCCATCCCCCATCATCAACCCCTCTAGAGGCATTAGACAAGGGGACCCTCTCTCCCCCTTCCTCTTTGTCATAATGGATAAAGGCCTTGGCCGGCACATCTCTACTACCTCCTCTGTGGGCCTCATCACCGGCCTCAACCGTTATCATCCTAGCCCTCCCAATACTCACCAATAGTTTGTGGATGACACGCTCCTCATGGGCTCTCCATCACTAAAAGAAGCCAATGCCTATCGAAAAATTCTCGATGACTTCACTCTAGCCTCTGGATCCTCTGTCAATAATTCCAAGTCTAAAATCTGTTTTCTTAACACTCCTAATGCTATCCAGCGCAATATTACCAGAATCCTTGGATTCCAGCAAAGCAGCTTCCCCTCGAAGTACCTGGGTGTTCCTCTCACTGAAAAACCTTTAGCCAAATCAAATTGGGAACCCCTTATCGCCAAGCTAAGGAAAAAGATCTCCAATTGGACCTTCCACTTCCTCAATCTCACTGGCAGACTGGTCCTTGTCCGCTTTGTTCTTCAAGCTATGCCCCTGTACCAGTTCTCCGCCATTGCAGCTCCCTGATCCATCTCCAATCAGATCAAAGCAATTCAAAGAGTTTTCCTCTGGAAAGGAAAAGCGTACAATGGCAAATGGGCCCTTGTTGCCTAGGAAAAAATTTGTGCACCCAAAAAAGATGGTGGTCTTGGTCTGAGGGACCCGGATCTTCTTAGCAAAGTCTTAACTGCCAACACCTGGTGGCATTACATCACCATCCCCAACACCCCTTGGGCCATGCTCTAGAAGGCCAAGTACGCCCCAACGCAGCCTCAGGATTCCTTGATCAGACTCGCAGGCAATCTTAAGGGTTTGCTAATCTGGAATCAGGCTTGGGACAATAGATCAATCATTCAAAATCACAGCTTCTGGGAAATCTACAATGGAGAAAATGCCCTGTTTTGGGAGGATGCATGGGAGCAATGTCCTAAAATAAACTCAGATACCTTCCTCCCAATCAGAAGGAAATTGGACAGAATCAACAAAAACAAGGTTAAGGAATTCTCGAAAAATTCTGTCAAATCTAAATGGAGGGAGTGGTTGGATCTCAAAGAGTTGACTCCAATCCAACATCACTAGTCCATGGAAACTCTAGAAGAAGAATTAAACAATAGACAAATTCAAAAAGAAGAGGGACTGGATAGACTACGTTGGGGCAACAATGCAGTTGGGCGTTTCAACATAAAATAAGCCTACAATCTCTTACAGAATCTCGCTTCTGCCTCACTTGATGGCAAGTGGAAAAGGCTTTGGAACAAGAATCATTTGCCGAAAATTTCTCTATTTCTTTGGTTAGTTATGCGCAAGAAAATTTTAACATGGGAAAATCTATAGAAGAAGGGTTTCATAGGACCTTCGGTTTTCACGTTATGTTATTCCAACTCTGAAACAACCAATCATATCCTTAATGACTGTCCTTACGCCTCCATCATATGGAACTGGATCCACCTTGTCTTCAATGCCTCTGATTGTAATCCATCTTCCATCCTCTCTTCCCTGGACGATTGGCGCCCTTCCTTCTCCCCCCAACCTCTCGTCAACCTGGCTTGGAACCTCCTTCCACGTATCATCTGTTGGGATCTTTGGAAAGAGTGGAACTCCCGCATCTTTAAAAACATGGCATCTAAAGAAGAACAACTCTTCCATCGCATCAAACACACTCTGCATGAATCTGTCTCCATTGCCAAGCTCCCAGACCCATCTTCTCCCCCAACCTCGGAGGACTATAGAATTTTATCCCTTCTCAATCTCCCCTCTCCTGCTGCCTCCCCCTCTTCCCCTCCCCTGTCCTTTTGGCTCCCTCCGGAACCCAATTTCATCAAGCTCAATTACGACGGTGCATCCAAGAACAACCCAGTCACGACTGGATTTGGAGTGGTCTTTCACAACTCTCAGGGCTCAATCCTTTGGATCTACTATGGAAATATAGGTCACACCACCAACAATGTCGCGAAGCTTCAAGCGTTAGCCCATGGCCTGGTTATAGCCAAACTTAACAACTTATGGCCCCTTCCGGTGGAAGGTGACTCCACCGTCGCTACCCAAGCTTGTAAGAAGATCCAGCAAGGGCGTAGTGTCGGGCAGGTTTCCGAAAGCTGGCGCATTAACAAAATTCTCCACAAAATCCAAACTAGCATTGCTGAGGCCAGAGGTGTCTCTTTCACAACGGTTCAAAGAGAAGCCAACAAATTGACATACTTCCTGGCTAATCAAGGAGTGAAAGCCTCCAACAGACTCTTTTCTCTGGATTGGGACTCCATCAGGGAGCCAACAGTAAAAACCGCTTGTCTCCGTATTAACAATCAGGATCTTTAGCAGGCCTCCGCCTCAACATCCCCTCCCATCACCAACCGTCATCATGACCAAGAAACTCACCTCCTATCTCATGAATGAGCACTACGACGACTCTCCCCTCGAAAACTCACCCTTGTACGATCCCACCCCTGGTAATTACTCCCTGCAGGCTATCACTTACTCCTCTGGCATGCCCTCCAGCTGTTCCCACAAGCCCTCGCCCCTCCCGACGACCTCCTTAAAACCCATCCCCCTTGCTCATTTGCCCCACTGCTCTGTATTTTTTGGCCTCCTCACAATTTCTCTCAGTCACGTCGGCTTCCATCTCTCGGCTCACCCAATTCATCTCCATCTCCGCTTGATTTCCATGGCCCCTCGTCATTGTAATCCACCTCCACCCACTCGCCGGGGTCACCAGGCTTACTGGGAGAACCCCTTCTGCTCCTTGGTCACTCGAGCTGAAACTTCTGCAAGGAATGCTGCTCGCATCTTCATAGACAACACTCCATCGATGGTGCAGGGGAAAATTGCTGAAATGGAAACGGAGGCTCACACCCGCCGCAGAGCCATCCCCTCGGAGATGGTGGACAATGCCCTCCGCTGGATCCTTGATCCTGGCCTCACCAGAAGCCGCAACAATTTGTACAGTCGAGCCATAGACTTGCACTAGCATACAAAAATGCTAATGGCAATAGCTATGTAGGAGCAACGAAGTGCCAGCAAGGAGCTGGAGAAGAAGATAGACTCTCTGTCTGAAAAATTTGTGGCATATGTGCGGGAGGTTCACCATCTGCGCTTTGTCGACCGTTCGTCATCGCATTACGACATGCGAAAGCGAAGTTCTACAAAGCATCATCAGTAGGGTCCTAGGATTAAAGAGGAAGCTCCTCCTAAAGCGGATGGGCAGGAGGCCAACCCCTCTTCGATTCATCGCCAATTCTTCAATCTGGAGGAAGGCACCCTGGATCGTCCTATCAG
Source organism: Pinus albicaulis (assembly GCA_034641835.2). Lineage (NCBI taxonomy): Eukaryota > Viridiplantae > Streptophyta > Pinopsida > Pinales > Pinaceae > Pinus > Pinus albicaulis. The sequence continues at coordinate 1,160,035,929 of CM076580.1, read as the reverse complement.
TGTCGATGACTACTTAAATGAAGATGAGGACGTGCAGCCTTCCCCAGGATCCTGATCTCTCTATGCTTCTCCCAGTTTTCTGTTTCATGTTGAATTTATCTCTGTATTCGAGACCTAAAGGTCTATTTTCCAGCACCCTCCAGTGCTCCAGTTACTCTGGTTTTCTTCTGTTTTTTGCTTTCTCCCTTTAGATGCATTCCCCTGTAAACTCCTCCCCAGAGGGTGAGAAATTCTTTGCGCTAAAGAACAGTTACGATCCTTAGCCTCTTGAGGTGGCCATGTAAATTTTACTTTTTATATTAATGTGAATAGCTCCTCCCAACTTACAAAAAAAAATATTTATAATATTTATAAATTTATTAAATTATAATTTTATTCATTTTAAAATAAATAAAAAATTTCTACTACCCAATCTTAACTCTTAGCCCTTTCTCTGCTACCATGATACAAAACAACGCAAGGGAAGTGCAGATGCATTGAATATGAGGTTTGAGAGATTGCTCCAATACATGAGCATGACTTTGTAATAGACTAGAATGTAGATTTCAAATATGTTCATAACTTTCATGGTTTATTGGAATATCTGGATTTTTCCAATATACTACAGGGTTTCTTCCTATGTAGGCAATCCTTAGATTCACATAATTTTTTTTTTTTAAATTAAATTGGCTATATCAAAAGAATTTGTTTCTTTGACTTATATAAGTACCTAAACAGAATAAGCTTTCAAAAGTTTAAACGTTGATTTTGACGTGGCCACTGAAAATTGATTCACAAAGACATAACAACTAGATAGGTGAAAATAGCAGATACACATGGAGTAACCCACACTGATTGAACTCAGAAACCATCCAAAAATTCAAATGAACTTTTGGTCTAACCAAAATGAATGATATTCCATGAACTCTCAAAATGGCCCTCCACAAGAACGATATATATTTTTATCACAATTGAATTATAATTGTGATTTGATTTAATTTTTTTTAATGTAATATGTCTCACTTTTCATAAATCTATTAATATTAAAATGAAACTTTTCAATAACCTGCCTGATATCATAATCATGTAAGTGGCATTTTTTTTTAAATAATGCGATGCATAAATATATATATTTTAATTATGAAAAATTGTTTTTTTAATATTAAAATTGGAATATTTTATTAATTTCTTTATTAACAGACTGTTTAATAAAATATCTCATCATTAATTTTCATAATGTAATAGTCACTCAAATTGTATTTTATTAATATTAAATAATTAAAATAAAAAACAAAAATCAACACAATTATTGCGGTTAGCCTATGAATTTATTTTCATTACGACTAAAAATGAGGGTTTCTGCCTGAGCATTGGTGTGTTATGTGTATCACAATAAAAAATGATCCGGGCATTTTATATATGTTTTTGAATATATTTTCTTTAAGGCTTGATTCAGTTGGTAACTGGTCGGCTTGTTTAGTTGGTTTTGCATTTAAGTTTCGATTGAATTGTTTGAGCTAATTTAGTTGGTCTATCAAATAAAAGTAAGGTTTGGTTTTTTCAACTTTTAGTAGTGTGAATGTAACTAATTTTTAATTTAGAGTATTGAATGGACCTAGTTATTTTATAAATAAAAAATGTATTGAAATAAATAAATGATGTATTGTTTTGTTAGATAAAATAAATGTTTTTGTATGTTTTTATTAAGAATTGATATATAATTATATATTTTATAATATTATATGTTTATTTTTTTAGTTTAAAATGTAATTTCTAATCATTATTATTATATTCAAGAATGATATTTTATCAATGGAGTGATAGCACTATAAGAATATGCAATGAAGGTTATAAAAATCGTCCATTTACCATAAGAATATGCAATGAAGGTTATAAAAATCATCCATTTATCACTATTAGTTCAAAATTAACCAATAAAATATATAATGTTTTTTTTTAAATAAATATTTTTCAATATTATTATTGTTATTATTAATATTTGATTGTATCATAATTTGAAGGTCTTATTGCATCCTTTCACAATATAATGCAATGTGGATAACTATCTGCCTCACATATTTTATCCCATAGGTTTTGGATATTGTTGTGATATTCAAGCACGGTTTTTAAATATTTGTGTAGTCATATTCATGCATGGTTTTTAAATATTTGTGTAGTCATTTGTTATTCTTAAGCTTTGTAAGTAAACTATTCAAAATTAAAATCTTTAAAAATAGCTCATACTTAGATAGATAAGATATTTAGCATATTATTGTGATATTCAAGCACGGTTTTTAAATATTTGTGTAGTCATATTCATGCATGGTTTTTAAATATTTGTGTAGTCATTTGTTATTCTTAAGCTTTGCAAGAAAACCATTCAAAATTAAAATCTTTAAAAATAGCTCATACTTAAGTAGATAAGATATTTAGCATGAGTTACTTTTTGGGTAAAAAAATGATAGGAATAAGATGTAAATATATATATTTAATAGATCTAACCCAAATGACATTGAGGAAAATTGATCTCATGACAAGGTGCTTTAGCAAACTAATTAGATCCTAACTCTAATGACTTTGAGGAAAATTGATCTCATGACATCCCAATAACAAGGTGCTTTAGCAACAAGTACTCAATCAATTGAGCTAACCATCAAGGCTATAAATAAATATACTTACCAGAAGTTACTTCCCATCATTCTTTGTGTACAAGTAAAATCTTAAATGTGTGGACATCTCAATTTATTAGTTTGTGCCAAAGCAAGACTATAGGATTTAATTTTCCTATTAACCACAATGGGATATTCAAAAGCATACCAAGCTGAAATTCTCAAAATGGGAAGGTTTGTCCTCATCCCTCATATACACAAAATATGCAATCTCGCAAGGGAATGAGGCTTCCATAAGCCCTACACACAAAGCCTTATCGTGCCTATCTTTAAAAGTGGGGATGCAAATATTCCCTCTAATAACAAGACCATTATGATTAGCCACATTTTAGCTAATTTGTATGGAGTGTTTGTTGGGAATAAGTTATGGGTTTGCCAACATGTTTTTTTGGTCACAGACATGAACCATGTTATCTTGTACAACTTATTAAGGGAGAGAGTATTTAATAGAGAGAAATAGAGAATCCTGATTATTATCTTGTACAATTTATTGAGAGATCAGATTTAATATAGAGAAATAAGAAAGCATGAATAATAATGAATTACTCTTAAGCTAATAGAGAGAAAGCCTCATTTCCTCTTTTGTTACAAGCTCCATCAGAATGATTTTAGTCATAAAATGGTTATGTAGTTATGTATTTTTTTGGATAATTTTTTATTTCGTTCTCAATTTTTACAGTTTCACTTGTGCTCTCGGTGTAAATGGTAATATCAATTATGTTATCTTGTGCTCTCGGTGCAAGTGCTAGTATCAATGATCTTGTGCTTATGGGTCATGATTACTTTAAGTGCCTTTATGCCCCAAAAAGAAAGGGTTAATGATTTTTTTAACCCATTAAATAACGCAACCGCCTTCGTTCTTTACTCTTGTCACTTGAAAATTTGAATTTAAATCCATAATAAACTAGGGATACATAAAGTCAAAACATATAAAAATAGAAATAAAATATTATTCGATTACACTTAGAACCAAGTACTATATAAAAATAGAAATAAAATATTATTCGATTACACTTAGAACCAAGTAGTATATAAAAATATAAATAAAATATAATTCAACTACACTTGAAAAAAAAAGGACAATCAAATAAAAGGTAATTCTCTAAAATGACACGCCCAGTGGGACTCGAACCCACAATCGCATTCAACTACACTTGAAAAAAAAAAAAGGACAATCAAATAAAAGGTAATTCTCTAAAATGACACGCCTGGTGGGACTCGAACCCACAATCGCATTCAACTACACTGAAAAAAAAGGGGACAATCAAATAAAAGGTAATTCTCTAAAATGACACGCCCCGTGAGACTCGAACCCACAATCGCATTCAACTACACTTGAAAAAAAAAGGACAATCAAATAAAAAGTAATTCTCTAAAATGACACCCCTGATGGGACTCGAACCCACAATCGCATTCAACTAGACCTGAAAAAAAAGGACAATCAAATAAAAGGTAGTTCTCTAAAATAACACGCCCGGTGGGACTCGAACCCACAATCGCCTGATTAGAAGTCAGACGCCTTATCCATTAGGCCACGGGCGCCACTTATATTTAAAGTATTTGATTTTTATACCATAAATCTTGGAATCAATAGTAAATGCTTTATTCCATTTTTTCTATATGTTTTTATAATCCGATGGTTAAACAACAAAATTACAATCAAACCACAATCAACATTTATTGAAATCAGCATACTTGCCATAATTAAAAAGATAGTAGAAAACGTATTTTATACCGAAAAAGAATAATTTATTAAAATGTAAAGTACTTAACTTATTAATAATGTAAAGTACTTAACTTATTAATAATGTAAAGTACTTAATTTATTAAGAATAATTTAATAAAAAATTTAAAATGAAATAATAATGAATAAGAAAATGTAATTAACCATTTTCACGTGTGATTGAATACAAGTGTGAAGAGACGGTACTATATCAAGTTGGATAAACCCTGTGGGTGATATAACTAGCAATTGCACCAGATGTTGCAAAGGAAACACCATAAGGTGATATCATATAATTTTAACTTGTGATTTTTTGGCAACTATTGAAAGACAAAAACATATCAACAAAAGGAAAGTACCATGCAATGATGAAATCTTACAATACTTCTTTCTTGAGGCTTACAATTCATGATTCCTATGTTCAAGTTAAATACATTGTCTAATTATGCCAGCATGATAACTTATGATTTTTTGACAACTATTGAAAGACAAAAACATATCAACAAAAAGAAAGTACCATGCACCGATGAAATCTTACAATACTTCTTTCTTGAGGCTTACAAATCATGATTCCTATGTTCAAGTTAAATACATTGTCTAATTATGCCAACATGAATGCCTCATAAATAAAGCAATAGATCATGATTTTCTACCTTCGAAATTAGAGGTTGTTTCAATACAATTCCTCCATATTTCTTCTTGATCACTGCCATTGATTTTCATTTATATTTTTAGTGTTTGTTCTTACTGAATGAGAAAAAAATAAGATATATGATGAAGAAGATAGTTGTGAACATGCCTTTGTGTTGAAGCAGAGGGGAAAATAAATGCAAAATTTTCATCATCAAAGAGACAAGAGATGAAGCCAAAGAGATCACAACTTCAAAGCATAAAGTAGAGGAAACTTAAACCTAGGTATCAAATGCAAGTGTTATTATTGTGAAAAAATTAGTCATTATGAAAAGGATTGTAGAAATGAAGTATGAATTTTCGGAAAATAAATGCAAAGTTATCATCATCAAAGAGACAATAGATGAAGCCAAAGAGATCACAAATTCAAAGCATAAAGTAGAGGAAACTTCAACCTAGGTATCAAATGCAAGTGTTATTATTGTGAAAAAATTAGTCATTATGAAAAGGATTGTAGAAATGAACTTTGAATTTTCTCATGTAAAGGGTGAAGAGAAGAGAGATTGAGAAGAGAGATTCATGACACAAAAAGAATGAGTAGAGATTCATGACACAAAAATGATGAGTGGTTTTCCTAATTGAATGATAATAAAATTTACCAAGAGACAATTTCTTCAAGAGATGAGAAGGTATACATGGTCAAAAGTGAAGGAACAAACCCAATGAAAGTGCCTAATGGAGGTGTTAAAGATGTGGAGAAGAAATTTAGGCTTAATATTTTCATAGTTTTATTAAAGAAAAATTTGCAACCTAATTTGTGATTAGAATTATGCATGTCCGTATATATATATATATATATATATATATATATATATATTTAAATATATAAAGATTTTTTTTTAAATATATAAAGATTTTCCACCAACATATAATAGGCTTTTTTATATTTTTACCTAATCAAATTAATTGGGTCCCAAATTTTCTAAGCTATTAGTTATATATGAGGAATTAGTTAGTATAAGCCACTCATTAAAATACCACTAACTTTTAATTAAATAATGTAAATTTATGTAAGAAAAGGAAAAAGTATTTACTACCTCTATAATTTTTCTCAATTTTTTGAATATTTTGTAAATTAGCATATTTATTTTTTAAAATATATAAAGATTTTTTTTAAATATATAAATATTTTCCACCAACATTTAATAGGTTTTCTTATATTTTTACCTAATCAAATTAATTGGGTCCCAAATTTTTTAAGCTATTAGTTATATATGAGGAATTAGTTAGTATAAGCCACTCATTAAAATACCATTAATTTTTAATTAAATAATGTAAATTTATGTAAGAAAAAGAAAAAGTATTTACTACCTCTACAATTTTTTCTCAATTTTTTGATTATTTTGTAAATTAGTATATTTATTTTTTTAAATATATAAAGATTTTCCACCAACATATAATAGGTTTTCTTATATTTTTACCTAATCAAATTAATTGGGTCTCAAATTTTTTAAGCTATTAGTTATATATGAGGAATTAGTTAGTATAAGCCACTCATTAAAATACCATTAATTTTTAATTAAATAGTGTAAATTTATGTAAGAAAAGGAAAAAGTATTTACTACCTCTATACTTTTTTCTCAATTTTTTGATTATTTTGTAAATTAGTATATTTATTTTTTTAAATATATAAAGATTTTTTTTAAATATATAAAGATTTTCCATTTTCTTATATTTTTACCTAATAAAATTAATTGGGTCCCAAATTTTTTAAGCTATTAGTTATATATGAGGAATTAATTAGTATACGCCACTCATTAAAATAACATTAATTTTTAATTAAATAATGTTAATTTATGTAAGAAAAGGAAAAAGTATTTACTACCTCTATAATTTTTTCTCAATTTTTTGATTATTTTGTAAATTAGTATATTTACTATTCATAGAAAAACTATAATTTTTCAATTGAAAAACAAAAATATTACCAAAAATTACAAGTGTTTAAAAAGAGAAAGATTAAAATTAGAGATAAAATTGTTTTATTTAAATAACCAATAAATATAAAACTATCCAAACATACATGCAAATGAAAAAAATACAAATATTCAATCATACCACATAAGTTACAATACTATAAATGGTAATTCAATTCTATTTTTAGTTGCACAATATACTAACATGCGACTTTAAAACCCATGAGAGAATAAAGTATCCTCTCAGAAATGAAATAACATATAATAATTTATATAAACAATACAAAACAACAATAATATTAAACCCCGTGAGAGAATAAAGTATCCTATAAGAAATGAAATAACATATAATTATTTATATAAACAATACGAAACACCAATAACATTATTCTATGCCACAGAGGGAAGAAAGTAAGCACTGGGAACTCTCAAATAACCGAAGTTAAGTTCAAAGCGACATTTTATAATTTATATTTACTACTCAGAAAAACTATAATTTTTCAATTGAAAAACAAAAATATTATGAAAAATTACAAGAACTTTAAGCCAAAGGTTGCACCTAGTTAATTTTTTTGGAAATAAGAATTTTGGTCGACTGACCATACCCTTAATATTGCAATATGGCAATAACAGCACTTTAAATTGAAATCACTCGAAAAACTTGCTAAACAACCTGCCAAAGGACGAGGCTCAAGTTTGCAAGCTAAAGGATCTCCAAATAATTTAACCGTAGCAAACATAAAAAAAACCCAATCAGAGTCTTGGCCAGATGGTCGAATATCCCTGACATCCGACGCCCTCACCACCGGCGCATTGAGAACACCCGACATCTCCTCCATTTCTGCTCTACAGTTTACACAAATTCACAAAAACTGAGAAGTTAGAACGTTCATGTAGAACTTCTAGTAAATGCCTGTTATATAATGGGTACGAGCAGACAAATACAACTCTTTGAATTTCTCAGTATCATTATCATTGAAGAATCTGAAAAGAAAAATGAACATCAGAACCGAATACAGTAATAAAGAATCGAAACTGAATAGAGAGCGATGAGGAATCATGAAAGGTAAAATCATTAAAAAAAATTGAAAGGTACGTCGAGTAAGTCTTTTCTGGAGACTTTATACAATAATTTTAGTGTTCCTTGTACGATGCCATTAATGGTATCCAAATAGAAAAAATGAAACAAATGAATAGAAAGTGAACAAAGTAACTAAGAATCGATTAAAATAGCATCATGTTTTTTTTGGAAAATGTGATGAATATAACTTTTCTCCATCCTTGCTACATCATTTAGTGATTACTGTATAAGTCTTTAATGGTGGATGAATGGAAAACTAAAGAAAATACAATCACTACATTCATAAAAAAATAGATCAGTTATTACGGATAGGTTGGCCGTATTTCCAATTTGGGGATATTATGGAATGCTTCAACCAATACGCTGCAACTCTCTTATATGCCCACGTAGAATTTGATATGAAGTGGCTTCCATAGACATGTTAGGAACTATAGTAGTTGCTACGGAGATTGACAGGATTATAAGGCTGTCTCCGTACCTGAATGAAGACAGTGAGATGTCATATATTGAACGGTTGAACGGTTCCAACTACCTTACGTAATCGAACCTAAATCGAACTACTACAAATTCTCAAATCATCTAACATAAATCCAACGGCAATTAATGATGACAAGTGGACTATAAAGAAGTTGTTTTCGCCTTACGGCATAAATATGTAGATTTCTGATTTCAACCCAAAGAAAAAAGAAAACTAAAACTGAAAAAAATTATGACACACATTCATAAACCATCTCTCAATGAAGTTATAGATCACGTATTCAAAATCCAGGGCCCAACCACCCTGAAGTTCATCAAATAATTGCTTGACCCGGGCGACATAAAGTAATAACCAAGAGCACTATCAAAATATCAAGTCTGTACTCTATACACCAATTGAAAGATAAAACTGATTACCTATGATTCAAATAACCGACTTTAAAGAACTACCTTTGCTTATTATATAATTTCAACATCTAATTACTTAAAAAAATAAAATAATATAAATTAGTTTACATACAATATACCTTAAAATTCCATTGCCATTATGTCACTTGGTTGAATGAGTTATTTTTCTTTTTTGTACGGTATTCCAACTTATTGCAGGAGTTATTCAACATACTTCATGATCAACATTAAGCGAAAACCTTACAACCAATCGCGAACAATTTATATGAGGGCTTGCTCTGATATTTATTGAAAGACATGATGAAGATCAAGAATAAGTAGAAAGACATCGGGTTTAATGATTGATTTTACATAATACCTATTCTTTCATAGAACGCGCTTTGACCTACCCTCCACTGGCAGTATCGGTTAGCCAGAAATAAAAGCATATTTGAGCGGGACTGATAATCTGGATCCAAATATTCTCTAGAATTCCATTGAGTTGAACTGGTTTCAATTTGTTCGAACAAAATACAGCCACACAACACTCAATCATCCAAAGAAACCTCTCAGTTTAACAAAGAACACAATCAGTCTGCGGAAGCGAGACCAAAAATTAGTCCACAAAAAGCAGGGGCTGGGGATCATAAATGTTGTTGACGTCCCAATTTGAATTCGCACGGAAGAGGACTGCCTGAATGGACCCTATGCTAGCTTAAACCCTATGGATGAAGTAGCAGATTTATTGAGGTCCATTATCAATATTGCCAAGAATCTTCCAGGGAACACTATGGTGGTTGATTTTCTGGAACCTTACATTGGAAGAATAAGCCATAGGGATTGCAATTTGCTGTTACTGTTGGTTGGAGAAGAGGGTTTATATTTGCAGGCTATGTATCTTCTACAATGGATGCGATTGAAGGACCCATCTCTGGTTACACCCACAACATATTCTCTCATTTTCCTGCTTCTCGGTAAAGCTGGAATGGTAGAAAAGTTTTGGTTACTGTACAGGAATATGCTACAAGGAAGAGAATTTCACTCTGTTCATGTTTATAATGCAATGATTACGGGATTTTCACGGTGTGCCAGGTTAGAAGCCTGTTACAGTCCTTTTTCCTCTTTCTTTCCTGCTGAAATGAATAGTTAAGGTAATGTTAAAATTTTTTATCATCTATACAGGTGCAGTCAATTTACACAGAGGCAATAGGTTCATAGTTTGAGTATAAAAAAGCCAGAGGCACTGTCATCCAAAAAACCAAAATGCCTTGGGAAAAAATTCTGCATACCGGATATCCCTCTTTAAACACAGATTCCAAATGCAAACTGAGGGGCGGAATGACAGGTCACTCTAAGACATAGATAGATAAAGATAGACAAGAAGCAGACATAGACATCCCATGCGCAAACAGAAACAATGCCCAGGAATTCAAATTACCTGGGGGCTTTTCCAAATGCCAGATGATCCTTACTGTTTGTATTTCCATGTGGTTCCTTCCTCCCAAGTCTTGCAATTCATTTTGGCAGCATTAATTGGGCAGGGCTTTTGAAAAGCCTGACTTACCGTAATGCTTGCGTTGCCATCGCTGGCTGGGCCGATGCACAGAGCCATACTGACCGCCGCTGTTTTAATGGCAGTCTCCCCACAAGGGCGCTCCACAACGCGATCAATATCACCACCATTGCCTTCACATCCGCCATAGCCAAGGAATTCTGAGTTCCCCTTCTCACGCAGGGCACATGAAAGCACAAAGTTTCCCTTCTATTGAAGCGTAACCAACTTTAATAACTAACCTACTTCAAATCAATAGCTTAGCAGAATTTAATCGTCTAACAAAAGATCTAAGGATGCACAAGAAAGATAGCAAAGCAATAGCAAAGTTGTTTTCAAATAATAATGCCTTACGGCGTAATAAAACAAACTCCAGTGTTTTTTAACAATAATCTACAACAATTTGTAGTTGTCTTTTCTTTTGGAAATTAATAAAACACCTCAATTCTTAGTTAATAAAACTTTTTATAAAGACCATTTATATGAATTTGCTCTTATAAATATTTAATATGTATAACAATGTGCACATAGATATGTTTATTTTGAAATAGAATTTCTACCATTTTAATTTAATTATTAATTAATTACTTTATTTTATTAATAATTTTATTAAATTATAATTTTGGTAGTTTTTAAGAATTTTTTTTTTAATTTTTATTTTAGTAAGTATTTTGATTTTTATTATGGATCAAAGCTTGAAAGGGAAAAAATTGTATAGCTACTTTGGAAATAAATCTCAATCTTTTATTTGTAAATATTACTAGTATAGATCTATCTTAACTATGATCTAATAAGTGCCTAGAGGGGTCAAACTCTTTCGGTACAAACCTATTTTTCTCTTCACATACAGTTTGAGTGCAAAACTTGACGAAATATTTGAACATAGAGAGACTTGATCCTTTTGAGCACTTGGTAGATCTCAAGTTAAAGATGGATGTATGTTGACTTTGAGAAACAAATAAAAAGTTTCAATCATAAGTAATTTTTTATTTAAACTTATTTTATATAATATATTAATATACATGGTTGACATTGAAATAATTTATTTATGATTCACAATCTCCACATTAAAATGTTAATACATGTTCATCATATCTAGAAGTAGAAAACATGTATACATAGGGTATTTTCTTTATGTATATACACACATGGAATAATTTTTGTTATTAATATTTTTAAAATTTTACAAGCCAAATCCATATTAAATAGTGAAGTAATTTTATAAATTTCTCCCATACGTGAAATTAGAAAGCACAAATTAATGTAATAAGAACTCTCTCTCTCTCTCTCTTGCATGTCATGTAAACATAGACTAGCAATTGCACCTGATGTTGCAAAGGAAACACCATAAGGCAATAGTGTAAGAAAGAGTAGCATTAAATTGTTACTCTTCAATGATGACAATGAAATTGTCACCAGATGTTGCCAAAGGGTCTCAGTGGAATTTTGGATCTTAGTTAAAGAGGAGGGTCTCAGGAATTGCATCATTGACATGACAGGAGTATCCTCAGTATCAAGTTCTCTCCTTTTGGTTATTTAGTGTAGTTTCCAAAGAATGCACTATAGAGATAACAAATATCTCTATCCTTAGCAATTATTGACCATAAGACTTTGATTTGGTCTTTTGGTTATACATACATATGTATTTGCACTAGAAAAACTTATGTTTTAAGTATTAGGCTACTTGAATGGTTGGATCTTATCCACACCCTATTTGTATATGCCAAATTTATTTGGGATACAATATCTCTTGCATATGATATAACTCTTCTGGATTTCATTTAAATTCATTTACATTGTCCCCCCAATTCAAACTCTAGCAAACTTTTGTATTATTTTATTTTTTTATCAGTATGTGGACCAGATCATAGTGACCTGCATCAAATGCTTTTGGATAAATTATATGATCAAGTTGAAGCCAAAATATGAAAATTTTGAACTCAAGGATGTTGAAAATCTCAAATTACCAAACTCTACCATACTTGCACTATGATTGAATCATTATGTATATTTAATTAGAAACATTTAAATGTAACAAAGTTCCTTGCCTGCATTTAAAAGATTGATAATGAAATTCAAGAAGCTTAATATAATAAAATTCATTAAATTTACCCCCAAAAAATTGAGCTACTCATCTCCTGAACTGAGAGTTAGATTAAAACTCAATACAATTATGACCCATTATGATGTATGTCCTTAAATGATGAATCACTTTTCTAACCTACTTAGATTGTTTATATACTTATGATTATAACACTTATCATTACAATATCATATATTTTTGAAAAGAAAGCATTACACTTTAAAAACAAAAGCATAAGCATAAATTACGTAATCGAGCCATAGGAAAGTTGGTCAATGAATATATGTTTCTTAAGTGACAATGTTGATTTCCATAGTAGCTCCTTATGGGGTTGTGCCTTGTGGATTTGAGATTTTAACATCCAATACAATTTGAAGTGTAATAGGCTTGAATCAAGATGAATGCATATTGATATTCAACAAGAAAATTTCAGCACCCACGCTTAGTGCATTAAGCACCTACACTAGGGCAGGGCCCATAATGTTATTTTTGGCGCATGTCTATTTTAGTTATACCTTAATTAATATGGACAATAAATTGTAATCTATTCTCAATGATAACTTGAAATAGTTAACTGAGAGTGATAAAATTAGTTAGCTAGTGGATTTTGAGTTAGAGGTAGTTGGTGAGGCATGCAGAGTAATTCTAATTAAACAGAGTTCAAAGTGAAGTGGTGCATTAGTTAATGCAGGTTGTAATCAATTTAACTTAGTTAAGTGAGTTAAACTCAGTTGTGCTAGTTGTAACTGAAGATACACTAGTGATATATCAAGTGATTTAAATATTAATTAATTCACAATCAATGATCTCACATGCAACTGAGGATTTACTATTATCAGTTGCATGCATGTCAGATCCAGTGGAGACCCAGTTGAGATCTAGGTGAAAGGGAAGTTGACTATCAGTTGTAGAGAAGCAAGTGAAGGCTCTTAGGAGCGATAATGGTGGAGAATGCATCTCTAATGAATTCAAGAACTTTTGCAACAAATAAGGAATTCAAAGAGAACTCATAGTGCTTCATAACCCACAGTAGAATAGGGCCGTGAAGAGAGGGAACAGAACGATTGTGGGTGCAACAAGATCGATGTTGCATGATCAAGGGCTACCAATGCATTTGTGGGTGGAAGCATGCAACACTGCGGTATTTGTGCAAAATCGTTGTCCTCATAGGATACTTGGCATGAGTACACCTGAAGAGGATTTCACTGGTAAGAACCCTGATGTTTCGCACTTTAATATTTTTGGCTCATCTGTTTATGTGCATGTGACCAAGGACGCTAGGAAGAAGTAGGAACCAACAACTGAGATCAGGATTTTTGTGGGATACAATGAAACACCCCATAATTATCATGTGTATTTTCCAAACAACAGAATGATTGTTGTGCGGTGGGATATAAAATTTGATGAGGAAAAATCCATGTAGTTGTTCCTTGAGAGGAAGCTAGACTTGCATGCAGAGGAGGAACTGTTGGTTCCCAAGGATGAGCCTCAAGATGTGGATCAACCACATGAGGAGGTTCATGGATTGGAGGAAAACACTCATGCAGAGCCATTCATCAGAAATGACAGAAGGCACACCATGGAGGCTGATAGATTGAGACTTAATGCTACAGAGAATGTAGGATCCCCTACTTCACAGCGTAGATAGACATAGTCTCCTGACCAATTTACTGGATACATGGCTCTTATGAGAAAATGTATTGTGACTGAACCATCTTCATTTCAGGAAGCAGTGCAAGAACCAACTTGGGTTGATGCAATGGTGGAGGAGTATGAATCCATTGTCAAGAACAGTTGATGGGAGATAATCCCAAGCCCGGTCAACAAATCAATGGTTGGATCGAGATGGATCTACAAGGTAAAGAAAGCTACTAATGGGAGAGTGGAGAAATATAAGGCCAGATTTGTGGCTCGGGGATTCTCACAGATCGAGGGGATAGATTACAATGAGAATTTTGCATCAGTTGCAAGGTAGTCTTCCATAAGATCCATTTTTTCACTCTTTGCGAAGATGGGCTGGTGCATTCATCAGATGGATGTGAAACTGCGTTTCTCAATGGGATCATTGAGGAAGATGTGTACATAGAGCAGCCTGAAGGTTTCGAAATCTTCAACAATGAGTCACATGTGTGACGACTCAAAAGAGCATTATATGGGTTGAAGCAAGCACCCTGTGCTTGGTACACTTGGATAGATAGCTATTTCACTGGATAGGGCTTCACCAAAAGTGAAGCAGATGCAAACATGTACCAGATTGTGGTTGAGGGTAAGCTATTGATTAATTTTCTTTATGTTGATGATCTAATTTTGACTGGTGATGAGAAACTAATACACTCTTGCAAGGAGGATCTTTTAAGGGAGTTCGAAATGAAGGACATGGGACTCTATTATTTCCTTGGATTGGAAATATGGCAGTGGGATGGTGAAATTTTTGTGTCTCAAGGAAAGTATGAAAAGGAGATAATAGGTAAGTTTCACATCGAGAACTGCAAAACCATGGATACTCCTCTTCCAGGAAATTGGAGGAAAGAGGATGCTACTTCTGGAGAGGTAGTGGATGCTATTGTCTACAGGCAGTTAGTTGGTTCACTGATGTATCTACTGAACGTCAGACCAGACATTTTCTACGCAATTAACCAGCCGAGTCAAGCTATGGTTAAGCCTTCCAAGCTCTTTTGGAAGGTGGGGAAGCATGTCTTGAGATAACTGAGGAGCACAACATAGTATGGTCTATGGTACTAATAGACAAAGGGAGTGAAGCTGCCTTAATTTTCCATAGATTTTCTATGCTTAGATACAAATACACTTTAACCTTCTAGGGCATAAGTAAAGTAAGATATAGATAGAACATACCAATAGATTGATGGAAGACAAGCCAAAAGAGAGATAAAGAATGGTGGCGTTACGATGATCAACAAGATGCTTCAACCAAAAAAGTCTTCATAAGTTCAACCACCCACATATGTCACACTACTCCAAGACGTCCCATAAAAAATACTCCAAAAAGACACTGCACCAAGAAGCCCTAAACGAAAAACCAAGAGCACTGCTCCATCACCATCAAGAGAGAAGAAAATGCCTCCACACATTGTGTGTATAATGAACTCCAAGTCTCTCCAATATATAGAAATATTTTGGGGTGTGTGACACATCTCTAATTCATGTGGGATAAATTGAGTTGACCTTGCACATGTGGAATAAATTCAAAATACATGTTTTGCTCATTCGATCAAGATGATATTTAGATCGATCTTTCACCTCTCTGAAAGAGGAACCTAATAAAAATATTGGCATCGTCATCTGAGCATCACATCATGGATTTTGGACCTAGTTGTCCAAAATTAACACTCCCTTTCAACTAGGGATAACTCCATCCACCAGTGCCATCCAAACATCGTGTGTCATCCCGCCGTAACTTGCTTTGTTGGTTTCTTTATTTCAGAATAAAAGTGGGTCAGTCACCAAGACATAATTCCCAGCTGAAATATTTAGCGCAGAGGTCTAAAACCTCTATAGGACTCACAAAGAGTCTCATACCAACCCGAAGTTGGTTTACCTGGCCCAAAGTCAGTTGGAGGTCCAAAACCTCACTAGGACTCAAGAGAGTCATATACTGGCCCAAAGTTAGTTTCACTGACCTGAAGTTAGTTGGAGGTTTGAAACCTCACTATACTTAATCCCAGATCAAGTGGTTGGACCGTGCCATCCTAGACATAGAGAGTACAGAAATCTCTGATGCGTCCATTGGTCTTGCTATGGTCTCTATTCACATTTCCCACCTCATTGGCCAAATGAGAGGTCCTTCCCATGAGTCTGAAACTCCATGGGTAGGATGCATACGGGGCACAGATCAAAGAGAGGTAAACCAACTCAATATCATCATGGTGGGGTGGAAGAACACCAACTAGGTTTGGCAAGCCTAATCCTGTGGTTGCTTATAGCACTAACAAGCTATCCCCAAAGCCCCCTAGAGCTCCCAGAGCTCATCATCCAACAGGACCCTCCCAATAGGGTCGTTCCACAATTCCAATATTCTCACGGAAGGTTTAGAAAAATGACCTTCCCTAAGGGCTCTGTGACAATATCCGCGACCTGCTCATCAGTTCCTATATGATTGAGCCTTATGGTGTCTCGCTGTACCATATCCTAGATAAGTGGTACCAGACATCAACATGCTTGGATCGATCGTAGAACACGGGATTCTCTAACAAACAAATCCTCCTCTGGTTATCACAAAGGATAACGGTGGCATATAGCACATGCTCGAACAGTTCACTGAAGAGCTTTCGCAACCAAGTGACTTCACAATGGGCCATACTTGCTGCAGTGTATTCAGCCTCAGCGGTGCTCAAGGCTACCGACTTGCATTTCCTGCCCGAAGCAGATCTACGTGTGAATCAACATCCATATGTGCTCTTTCGATCCACCACACTGCCAGCCCAATCGACACCAAAATATCCAAGGAGTGTCATGCTCCCGGCAGTGTATCTCAACCCATGGTCTATCGTGCCCCAGAGATATCTCAAGGGTTTCTTGGCACCAACCCAGTGAATGTTATGAGGATCAACCATGTGTTGACTCAAAGTGTTCACTGCATAACATATGTCTAGACGGATGTTCCCTAATAACATTAGGGCCCCTACAAGTTAACAATACTCAGTAGGATTTGCTAGCACGGGCCCAGCAACACTGCCCCTCAACTTCTTAAATTTTAGCTCCATCGGTGTCGACACGGACTTACATTCCATAATTCCAAATTTTTCCAGCAGCTTCACAATATATTTTCCTTGAAAAATCTTGCCAGGTCTCTGCCAGACCTCCAGGCCTAGGAATTAATGCATTAGTCCTAGGTCCTTCATCTCGAACTCAAAAGCAAGCTCCCTCTTACACTGATGAATGAGAGCATTAGCATCTATCAGGAAGAGGTCATCCACATATAGCACCAGAATGAGAGGTTTTCTATATCAACCTTGAAGTAAAGGTTTGAATCAACATTACTACGAGTCAAGCCCAACTTCATCAAGTAGCTATCTATCCTCTCGTACTAGGCCCTGGGTGCTTACTTCAACCCACAAAGGGATTTATTCAACCTACAAACATGGGTGTCCCAATCTTGGACTTCGAACCCCAGAGGTTGCTCCACATACATCTCTTCCTTTATTGCACTAGGCTACTTTCTGAAAACCAAGGCTAGTTCTTGGTGATTATATTGATGACCGGAGCGTCAATAGGAGCCTCGTTGCTCCATCCAATAACACATAGATACATATTGTTCTTCGAGATCATAGAAGCACTCTAGTAGTCCTCAACTTTTTCATATCTTGACGAATAAGATACAGATCTTACTCCCTCTTACCCAAGGAGATCAAAAGCCTAAACTAGTCTTTCCAGGGAGCTTAGTGCTTTTGAGACAACATAATTATCATGAGATTTGTTTACTCAAACATGCCTTAAAACAAAAATTTCCTTTCATGTATTATATGATGGGTTCTTGGCAATATACAATGATGGTTCATACAAATGGCTTGTTGAAGAACTTCTTCAATAGAGTGGCTTCATAGTAGGCCATGCTTGCTATTTTATATATATACTGATTCATTGGTTCTTCCATAGTGACAAACTTCATACTTTGATTTAGCCTTAGAGGAACTTTCCAGCCAACAATGATCTTAATAAGAAGCTATCCGATATATAATGCTTATCCTTAAATTGACTTAAGGTCTTAATATCAAGGCATAGGTGTTGACTATGATTGGTTGAACAACTTCTTGACCTTAAAAACAAATCGAGGTTATTCATCAACCCTTTCTAGTATAGGTAAATGAGAGGACCCTTTTTCTGTTGGATTAATATCTAAACTTAAGACATTATAGTTCCTTCTGAAGCCTTGCATTGGGTAATCACCATGAGCTTCCATATCCATGAAGGTCCTTGCTTCACCAAGATGTCACAGATTTGTATTTCATATTCATCAAGGCACTTCTAATGACAAGGGTAGTTACACAGAGTTATATCACAGAGCTATGCATTTCTGCTCCAAGCTTTTCTTAAAAGCTTCAAGTGCTACAATTCCTTTTGCTGGCTAAACCCTGTAGCTTCTTCATTCAAAAGATACCTAAAATAAATTTGATCTGTCTTTTTCACAACTTCAATTGTGAACAAGACTATCAACATATCATCATAGCTTATATATATAGAAATGAAGGAGCCAAGAATGTTTTCTTGACTAGTAACTTCAGATCTTCATACTTAATTTGAGCTATCTTTTTGCTGCCTTGAATTTCTTCTTAAGATCAATGATTTTCAATATTTACCAAATAGTTGTGTGGATCATTGTAAGAGCGTAACCATGGATCATATTTTTCTGGGCTTCTTCCTTTCTTCTTCGATTTTCGATGGTGTTATGAAGGTAAATCCTCTCTACGGACAGAGACGACCCCTCTAGCCCTAGAGTGGGTCTAGTAACAAAGGGAAAAGCTAGAGTGAAGGTTCCTAATTAATGAATGAAAAAGACAAGGTAGATCAACCTACTTGGAGTCCAACGCTATTGTCGTGGCTGTCGTGGTGGTGACCTCTTGATTCCTATCTCAGCGGGTCAAGATACTTTCGCAACGATGCTTGGATACCTGCACAAAGATCAACAAACAAGAGCAACATATGAAACAATGATCTCATTCATAATTGCTAACCAGTCAAGGAAGGTTATGCATATTGCACCAAATAAAACACATTAACACAAGATGGGAACCAGAAAATAGTCATGTATATGTATTAATAGAAGAAAGAGTTACAACTAAGCCTTGATGTCGCAGCGTCCTTTAGTGGGGTTCAATCGAAGCGCGTCTCAATGAATTGTCAGGTAATTCAGACGGGATGAAGACACAAGTCTAAGCTCTCTCAATGAGGATCTCTTCTGTTCTATCTTTTCTAATCAAATGTACAAAAATCTCTTCAGTGTTTCAACTACAATTTGTTCATTTAAGCCAGAACATCAATGGAAGATGGATGTATTTATAGAGGAAGAGGAGGAGGTTGGGATCCCTACAATAGTGGAAGGGAGGCCTTATCCCTTGGGAGGTTTCCCCAAAAGGTGGAAACAAGAGGCCAAAGGAGGAAGGTCATGGTTATTCAGTCGAACCACTCCAGATGACTCGCCCACGAAGTTTGTTATGATGGAAAATTCGCCTCTATTTTTAAAAAACATCCCATAAACAGGTTGGCGTGGGTAGGTAACTGGGACAGAGTGCCAATGGGCATGGGGCCCAGTGTTAATTTCCCGATCAGCGCGAGGGCATAATGGTCTACCAGCGCCAAGGAAAAACAAGGTGTTTCTAATGGTCTATTTAGGAAATTGTCAACAGAAGGAATGTTGTACCCATGGTAAGGGATGCAATGATGGTCTTGGCAAGGCATGGCACTTTATTTTGGTCACAGAAATAATCCTCCAATGTTCAGGATGGGGATTGCAGGAATAGTGACAAAATGTTGTGTAACAAATGCCCCCTAAAGAATGAGGCCTGAGAGAGAGAGAGAGGGGTGAAATGCTTTACGAGAATGCGTTCGAACCAAACATCACTGTCGGAAGACCTACAATTAAAAATACAACTCTGATACATGAACATGTGGCATGGGCGCAGATATCCATAATAGAGTATATATATAAACTAAGATCCGAGGTATGGATGCAACCATCTAGCAGTAAGGATTAAAAAATAGACTCAAGTATGGTCGCAACCATCCAATCAAAAGATTCATGTAATAAAGTCATGATAAACCATAATATCCCGCAACCTAGATCTCATCAGATAAAACCCAGGGTATTGCGCTCCATCTTGACTTGAACAAGTACAAATTAAAGCATGTGAATATGTGAGATGAAGTCGAACATGCAAGAAAATCACCCGATTACCAGCCAATGATGAAAGTTGTTAACATGCACGAGAGAAACCACCAATAATGAAAATGGCTCTCAAGGTATGACAGGTACAATCCATGGAATGTGAACAGTGATCTAGCGTCGAACACCCGCAGAATCACTTGATCAAAGGCCAATGACGTGGACCTATCGTCGAATGCGAAGAACCTACCATTAAGGCATGCAGGCTCCAAGGTACTAGTAGGGAGTCTCTAGACTAAATTCCTGGATAATGAGCTGAAGTCAACAGGAAGTGACCCGGTCAAAGGAGGGCCATAATTTTTCCCACATCATAAACCAGAGACAGAGGAACATGATGATAATGAATCAGGACCAACAGAGAATCAGAGGGAGGTTGAAAACTGTAGAGGCAAAAATTCTCTTGAACATATCAATGACACGACTCTGGATTTGGCAGTATTTGACATCAAGGGATCTGAGCTCGTGATGACGAGGAAAAGAGAAGATGAGAGGTCAAAACAGATTAACCAAACCCATGGAGGCAAAAAATGACGAAATGAGATGTCCCCAACCCAACACGAATGCAGACGAGTGTCATGTTCAAGAGCAACATACTGCCAACACAATTAAAGACTGGTTCCATTTTCCCCCACCATTTCTAGTGAGTACCCCAATTATTTTTAAAACAAGCTTGAAGGGGATAGCATATGCTCGCAATATAAGTTTTTCCTTTAGACAAATCCAAGCTAGTACATTTTACAAACCCTAGGAAGGAGGAACTCGGTGAATATCATGGTGACGATGTTCGATGTCATCAGGGTTTAACGAGTCTGACAAAGGAAGAACTCGACATCTTTTCATGATTAAAGAGTTTGAAAAGAGGTGGAAAAGAAATGTCTAGTAGGTCCCTTTTCGTAAATAGTCTCTCAGATTTGAAAAAGGTAGAAAAATATGTCTGAGAGAACCTCTTAGTCACGATAGGCTAAGGTATTCCTTTTTCGTAAATAATCTATCCCAGCCCGAAAAGGGGGTAAACGTATACTGGGCATGTATCGTTTCACAGCCATTTAACGAGTTCAAAATGACAAGAGTCTCAACAATATTTTCAATTTTAGAGATTTAGAAAAGAGCTGAAAGATGACTCCACTCGAAGGAATGAGTGGTATTAAGGGTAGCAACTGGTTCCAGTGATGGTGGAACTGCTCAGAACAAGTAAAAGTCAAGAGGCTGGCTAACAAGACCACTCATTGCAGCGGTAGGAATTGGTAAAAAAACCAAGTGAGGGCATATGATTGGCCAAGCAGATGGTAACGTTGGAATAAGAAAACCAAGGCTCATCTGGAAAAAAAGGCGATAAAATGGCAATCACAAGAGGTAAAATGAGGATGGTTTCATTTTTACACAAGATTGAAATCAGGAAACTCTGCTTGAAACCAATTTCATTTTTACACAAGCTTGAAATGGAAACAAAATATGCTTGAAAAGGTTGGCATGCCCCCAACATGCTGACTCAATTCAAGATACAGGCCCCCCAAGCTTCAGTCCATATGAAAGGTAGATGGAGTGAAGGTTTAGATTACGAGATCAATAGAAAGACTCGATTGGGATTTTAC
Source organism: Pinus albicaulis (assembly GCA_034641835.2). Lineage (NCBI taxonomy): Eukaryota > Viridiplantae > Streptophyta > Pinopsida > Pinales > Pinaceae > Pinus > Pinus albicaulis. Next base: position 1,160,013,886 of record CM076580.1, on the reverse strand, counting down.
GAGATCATATCAAAGACTCGAATTGAACTTAAACATATTTCATTGTTTTAACGAGGTTGACACATTAAAAGAACTATCCTCAAGACCTAATTCAGTTTTGAATGAGGTTGACATAGTAAAATAACTATCCTCATAATACCTTGTTTCATTTTTTAAGGAACTTGACACAAGAAAACGAACCATGCTCCAAAGAGCTTGGCTCATTTTTTAAGGAGCTTGACACAAGAAAACAAACCATGCTCCAAAGAAAACTCATCATATTGAATAAGAAGTCATTGCTTCCAAGAGATGTTCATCTAATGGGAGGGAAACATCTTGGAAGTAATGACCAATGCCCCCAGCAAATGGTGCACAATGGCACTATCACTGAATGCGGGCACGGGACAGGTAGCCACATAATTAACTTGTGGCTGGGAAGGTACAACTAGCGGATAAAGATCCGACAGAGACGATGGTGGGCCAGCTTCCATATCAGGACCAAAGAATGAAAGCTGATCAATGGTCACGATCTGACCTGTGTGGAAAATAGATCACACGAAAGAGGGAGGAGACAAGTGCACCCATGGCATAAGCATAGTCACGCCCCAAGAGTAAATTGAAATCCAAGGGGCCTGGAACAACCATCAAAAATATATAGATGGTTTTCCCTCCCAAAGTAATAGGAAACTTCAAAAGGATCCCTAACGGTTGACTAGTTCTGTGAAATGTCAACAGATTCTTTGTAACAGGCATAAGCAGTGGAGAACCAAAAGCTTGCCAACTAGATGAATATATAACAATAATGGATGCGTCTTCATCTATAATCATGCTAGGTATGGCCACATCATAGGCCTGTACTGTAATCTCAAAAGGCACATAAGAAGGAAGACGGTATCCCGTGAATCGACTCCAATCAAAAGAAGCGATCAAACTACTTAGGGGGGCACCATAGGAATGGAATGGTCATCCCCTTGTGTTACAGGAGTAAGAGGAGAATCCTCTAGGACCTCCATCATGGGAGCAAGAGGAACAGCTTCTTGAACCACAGGGATGGGAGAATATTTCTACAAGTCTGAGGAATCTGAAGAAAGAAGAAGAAAATGAGGGGTATGTGAGCCACTCTCGATGGAAAATATCTGATGAACCATGGAAAGGAGAAAATCGACCAATTCCATGACCAATGGTTGGTCAGGAATGGATTCCTGAATTTGAATTTTCGAGGGAACGGGATCGACCAAGGATGACTCTTGACCAATTATTGAATCAACTAGCAGAGGACTCAAAGAAAGCTTCTTGTAACCAACTGGAAGGGAAGGTGCAGAAATATTAGGGTTTTCCAATACTCTCATGGCTTCATCCATGTATGGACAAAGGTGAATGGGATGATGCCCTTCACACAATTTACAGGGATTGGTAATCTTACCCTGTTTCTTATGAGTCTTATCATTGATAGTCGAAGATGTACCACCAATATGACTTCCAGAAGCCAAAGGCAGCAATGGAAAACCGTTGGACCATGCTTCAAGTACCTTGGGAATGCCAGGGCAGTCTCGAAGAAGGTGGTCACCTTTGCACAACATGCAAGGGAATTTGACTTTCCACGGAAGTTTGGATCATTTATCAAGTGAAGGTGTTTGGGGCATGATAGATGCAAAGCTAACCTCTCTCTTATCTGACTTCTTCTTCTTTGTCTTCTTCTTCTTCTTAGCCACTTGGCTACTAGAATCCAGAATTTCACCAGGCGAAGTAGAGGAAGAGGATAAAGAAATAGGCGAAGAAGGGGAGAGGTCCACCTTAGAATCAACATGATGTTGTTTAGGTGGAGGGGATGGTTGCACAATGAGCAGAACACTTGAGACCACATAGGTCGAGAATAACCAAACAAGCAGCCCAATAGTTAACCCAGACAAGGACAATGTTGCCATATAAGGAGCACCAACATTACCAAAAGCAAGAAACAGACCAGGAATCCCTTTAAAGGGGATTCCTTGGTTGGAAAAATTCGAGAATGTTGCCATCGGAAACAACCATAAAAAAAATGCTAAGGAAGGTAATGTTAACCAGGAATATTTCATGGGAAGTTAATATTTTAAGACATTGAAACAAAAATCTGCCGTTTCATATTTTAAGAGTCAAGAAATAGGAAAAAGGTGACTCTATCACTTTCAGGTTGAAACGAGCATGAAAGGACAAGTGCTCGAAGACCCTTTCACTTTTAGAGAGTCACGAAAAGACCAAAATGACTACTTAGGTAATCTAAGCAAGAGGGTGTACCAAGTTTCCGTGAACTGCCATATACACCTTGGTGATCAAATGAAAGAGAAATGACCAAGGAATTAACGTACATGTAAGTAGTCTCCCTGAATGCTATGTTCGGTGTATCACGGTTATAGGGTGGCAGACTCGGCTTCCTATGGATAAAGGATTTAAACCTAATGGGGTATCCCTTTATATACTCGACGATATGGGGAGCACAGTCCGTACTAGCACTATCTAAGGCCAGATGGCGAACAAAAACTACTAGGTTTTAACAACACTGGAACATGCCACTAGCCTAGACCTCTAAATGTGATTGTTAAGTTTCAATGCTTCCTTAGGTTGATTGAATAAATTTTACAGTTGATCTTGAATTATGTCTCAGTTTCAAGGCCCTAACGAATGGGATCTCAAATTCCTGAATGCACACTACAGGAGAAAAGAAATCTTTCAATTCGATGAATGCTATCTAGTTAAGGGAAGAGTCTCAAACAATGATGCAGCAAACAACAATGATGCAAACAAAACTTTTTCCTAACTAGATGACTTTCACTATCCAAAAGTAATCTAAAATATTCAACGATGCGAATTATGCAATGTAATCTATGCAAAATCCTCTTTTTTGAAAACTATGCAATTGCAATCTATGCACAATTTCCTTTTTATTTTGAATGAATAAGAATGCACTCAATGCAATTTTTAGATTTCAATCATTAAACAATGTAATCTAAGTTCAATGATGGATCTCAAAAAAGACTTTTCAATGCAATGTGATCTAATGCATTTTAACGAAAAGCAAACTATGAGATGAAAGTTAAATGAACACAAATTTCCTTAATGGAAGGATGAATGAAAAAGGGAAGAAAAAAAACACTAAGAATGCAATCGTTGTTTTAAACACTTTGTAACGAAAGTCTCAAAAGGTTACAAGACATATGAGTTCAAGCACAAAGAGGAATTCCAAAGCGTGGGCGCAAAACACGACATTAATTCCCTTTTACATAAAGCAACCATAGAAAAAAGACTTTTTAGTTGAAAAATGAGCAATGTAATCTATGCTCACAAGTGAACAAGTAAAGGGAAGAACGTGTAAATCATACAGAGAAAAGGACCGGAAGGGAAAGACACACTGGTGAAGGACTTAGGGAAAAACCTTAATTTTTCACACACCTTGAAATTGACACAACTTTTGTGGGTGAAACTAGTGCCAACTGGCGCGACTTGCTAACTAACAACTACCACCAATGGCCAATTGGTGCAACTTGCTAACTAACAACTAGCACTAATTGGCGCAACTGTTAGAAAAATAAAAGCGCCAATGCCTAAAAAATAAAAAACAAAGAATATCTCCCAACCAAGACGAGACTCACCACTTCACGCAAAAACCAAAAGATCGTAATTGATGAAAAACATAGGAAAAAATAGGGAAATGGTCATTCGACTAAACTCATCGAATGATGAAGACCTCAAAGAGTGACAAAATCAAAGTAAACTCCCCAGCGGAGTCGCCAGTTTGTTATGAAGGTAAATCCTCATTGCAGACAGAGACAATCCCTCTAGCCCTAGAGTGGGTCTAGTAAAAAAGGTAAAAGCTAGAGTGAATGTTCCTAATTAATGGATGAAATAGACGAGGTAGATCAACCTACCTGGAGTCCAACACTGTTGTCGTAGCTGTCATGGTGGTGGCCTCTTGATTCCTGTCTCGGCGGGTCACGATCCTTCTGAACGATGCTTGGATACCTGCACAAAGATCAGCAAACAAGAGCAGCATATGAAACAATGATCTCATTCATAATTACTAACCAGTCAAGGAAGGTTAAGCATATTGCACCAAATAGAACACATTAACGGAAGATGGGAACTAGACAATAGTCATGTATATGTATTAATAGAGGAAAGAGTTATAACTAAGCCTTGACGTCGCAGCCTCCTTTAGAGGGTTTCAGTCAAAGCGCGTCTCGATGAATCATCAGGGAATTCGGACGGGATGAAGACACAAGTCTAAGCTCTCTTAATGAGGATCTCTTCCGTTCTATATTTTCTAATCAAATGTACATAAATATCTTCAGTGTTTCAGCTACAATATGTTCAGTTCAGCCAGCACATCAATGGAAGATGGTTGTATTTATAGAGGAAGAGGAGGAGGTTGGGATCCCTACAATAGTGGAAGGGAGGCCTTATCCCTTGGGAGGTTTCCCTAAAAGGTGGGAACAAGAGGCCAAAGGAGGAAGGCCATGGTTATTCAGTTGGACCACTCTAGATGACTCGCCCACGAAGTTTGTTATGATGGAAACTTCGCCTCTATTTTTTAAAAAAATTCCATCAATAGGTTGGCGCGGGTAGCTAACTAGGACCGAGTGCCAATGGGCACGGGGCCTAGTGTTAATTTCTCGATCAGGGTGAGGGCATAACATTCTACCAGCGCTAAGGCAAAAACAAGTGTTTCTGATGGTCTGTTCAGGAAATTGTCAATAGAAGGAATGTTGTACTCATGGCAAGGGATGCAATGATGGTCTTTGCAAGGCATGACACTTTATTTTGGTCACAGAAATAAGCCTCCAATGTTCGGGATGGGGATTGCAGGGATAGTGACAAAATGTTGTGTAATAGATGGTACCAAAACATGCTCACTATAGCATTGTGGTATATCTTATCATCATAGCACAGAGTAAAAATATGCAGAGGCGATCCTAAAGGATACAATTTGAATTGCTGGAATGTCGAGAGGGTTTAATGGAAGATTCACATCTTCTTCTTTGTCATTACTCATCCGATACTTCATATATTACATCGAATTATGCCAGGATTAATCTGCACCTTCATCTTTAATGATTTTCTCTCATCACCGAAATCACAGAGGCTCCATCCAAACCATCTGAAAAACCTAGAAATCAATATAATTTTATAAATACTACATCCCTATGAATTTAGCTCCGGATCATCAGGTCACTTCTTGTCGTTTTTCTCATTCAATATGGGTCATAGTCTTCCCGACCGGCTAGTTGTTCGTGCAACATGAGTCACAGTCAGCGTGACCTGCAAAACTATCCATTCGATTTGACTTTTTGTGCTGCAGGTTACTACGCCTTGTGCGAGGATCAATGCTGCTTGATTCTATAATTCAACCCTATTATGTCTACCTGTCTATCCTTGTGTTTGTGCATTGGTGAAGGATTAACGGAATTTATGAATCCATCGACGCTTATTTTATGGACGTCGGATTTTGAGCTTTGGATTAAATTTGACTTCACTTAATTCACTACCATGATGATGCGACTGTCAAATCATTTAATCCGCTCGACTTCTGATTTTTTATTTGCTGCCTCTTATTCTACCATTCCCTGCCTTCTCAAATCGTGGAGTCGTGTATAGTCCAACGAGTTTACTAGAAGTAACAAAAATTCAATTCTCAGCACAATCCTATATGCTATATAGGAAAATCCCGATGATATGTGTCAAGAGTTCGATCCTGCTCCGGCCAAAAATTGACTAATTTCTGGAATCCAAAACTTGGGGATGTGCATAATTATCATTATAATGAAGGCACCGATCACCCATGGAGGAATAATCCGTTCTAGCATGGAAAGCGTGCACGATGAAAGAGACTGAAGACTGGTTTCCATTAATGCTGCCATTGAGGAAACCATAACTAGAACACAAATTGGAAGGAGAATGAAGGGATTCAAACCTGCTTTAATGTAAAACCGAACCTACCACAAATACAACATATATATGCAGATTTATTCTTTGCTAAGGGTTCACGCATATACGCAGCTTCGCCTTGAGTGGACCTACCAGAATGAGTTTTATGTCATGACACTCCAGTCCTTATCCTTGGTTCAAAAACATGCTGTCCAAAGTTAATAGTTCAGATTTCTAGCACAGCATAGATTGGAAATAACTTTTGCGTAGACAATGAATTCTTTCTTCAATAAGAAAAAAAAACGTGACTAGTTGGGATCTTGGTGGCTCAGAAATAATCGTTTGACACATAAAACTCATGTTTTGAACTCGACCCACTTTAATTTCAATAATTCATCATTTCAAGGGCAATGTTAAAAAATACACTGTCTCTTACAACACTCTCTCTCCACTACAGGAATGTCCACATTGTCCCTAGGCCTCCTTCACACTATCTTAAGGTTCTTATTTCATGCTACAGTTAGGGCACCAATCAACCCCAATAGACATGGAGCTGAGATCCCCTCACTCGGCCTTCATTCAGTAGCTCAGACACTAGAAAAACAATTTCTCAACTAAATTGGGCTTTGTCTTCTCCAAGCTTTGATTCCTTCTTAATTTTCCATAGATGTTCTATGCTTAGATGCAAATACACTTTAACCTTCTAGGGCATAAGTAAAGTAAGATGTAGATAGAACATACCAATAGATCGATGGAAGACAAGCCAAAATAGAGATAAATAATGGTGGCATTACGGCGATCAACAGGATGCTTCAATTGGAAAATTCTTCATAAGGTCAACCACCCACATATGTCACACAATTCCAAGACGTCCCATCAAAAATACTCCAAAAAGACGCTGCACCAAGAAGCCCTAAACGCAGAACTAAGAACGCTGGTACATCACCATCAAGAGAGAAGAAAATGCCTCCACACATTGTGTGTATAATGACCTCCAAGTCTCTCCAATATAAAGGCATCTTTGGGGGTATGTGACACATCTCTAATGCATGTGGGATAAATCAGGTTGACCTTACACATGTGGAATAAATTCAAAATACATGTTCTGCTCATCCGATCAAGATGATCTTTCGATCGATCTTGCACCTCTCCGAAAGAGGAACCCAATAAAAATATTGGCATCGTCATTTGAGCATCACATCATGGATTTTGGACCTAGTTTTCCAAAATTAACAAGCTTCAAGGCTTCACGGATGTAGATTGGGCGGGAAGTCCATTAGAAATAAAGAGCACATTAGGAGGGATATTTAGCATAGGATCAACAACATTTTACTGGTAAAGTAGGAAACAATGATCTGTGGCACTCAGTTCAGCGGAAGTGGAATACATGGAAGCAAGTCAAGCTTCATGTGAGGATATTTAGATGAGAAAGATCTTGGTTGGTTTGTTTGGTTCTCAGATGGATCCAACAATGATTCATTGTGATAATTAGAGTTGCATTAAACTCTCGATTAATCCTGTGTTTGATGATAGGTCCAAGCATATAGATATTTGGTACCATCATCTGAGAGATTGTGTGTAGAGAAGGATAATGTTGCTCCAGTACATTCCCATGGAAGATCAGGTTGCAGATATTCTGACGAAGGTGCTCACCAGGAGAAAATTCAAATACCATAGAGACAGGATCGAGGTGAAGGATAATCCATTTGTTGTTGAGAGGGAGTGTTGAGATTCAACAAGAAAATTTCAACACCCACTCCTAGTGCATTAAGCACTTACACTCGGGTGGGGCCCACAGTGCTATTTTTGTTGCATGTCTATTTTAGTTATCCATTAATTAAGATGGACAATAAACTGTAATCTATTCTCAATGATAACTTGAAATAGTTAACTAAGAGTGATAAACTTAGTTAGCTAGTGGATTTCTAGTTAGAGGTAGTTGGTGAGGCATGCAGAGTAATTATAGTTGTAACAAAGTTCAAAGTGCAATTGGGCATTAGTTAATACAAGTTGTAATCATTTTAACTCACTTACGTGAGTTAAACTCAATTGTGATAGTTGTAACTGAAGATACACTAGTGAGAAATCAAGTGAATCAAATATTAATTAATTCACAATCAGTGATCTCACATGCAACTAAGGATTTACTGATATTAGCTGCATGCATGTCAGATCCAGTGGAGACCCAGTTGAGATCTAGGTGAAAGGGAAATTTACTATCAGTTGTAGGATTATTGGATTGTACACATGCAACCAAACACACATTGGAGTGCCCATGATACTTGCACAGTCAAGGAAGGAAATAATTCCTATATTTTAGGGATTGCATTCATCAGGGATTGCGCAAGCAAGGCATGTTGTCTTGAGGCAGTAAATTGGCTAAGTATTGGTCAGTTTATGTATGACAATGTGAGAAAATTAGCTGAGTAATGGAGGGCTCTTGTGAGAAGATTTTTGTATGTAATCATTTCATGATCCATGATGAATATACAATAGAAGATAGTGGGGGTTTGAGCTATAAGCTTTCCCCGAGAAATTATTTGTGTTGTGTTTGATTTTATTCTTCTTTACTTCATGTGATTGGCGATTGTGTTTTTAATTCCACAAAATATTTATAGAAGAAATTTAGTATTTAACTTTGGTAAATTTTTAGATTGAGTGAATCTAAGATATACATGGATGTTGTATAATTTCTACAATGCATATCACATGGAGCAATAACCTAGGTGTAATAGTTTGACATGTCTATTATGGAGCAATGCAACACATAAAATATGCGAAAAATACAAGCACACAAAACACATAAAACCAGAGAGACACAGATATACGTGGTTCACCTAGTTTGGGCTACGTCCACCCCAAACAACCAGTCCTTCCTTTCTATTATCTAGAAAAAATTGAAGAGACACAACTTACAACAGATCCGCTGTAATATCCTCTGTTCTCTCTCATAGTCTCCCTCTCTGTTTCTCGCTCCGAGAATACACACATAATACAAAGCCACAATACAATACCCTCATATATACAAGGGGGTTGCCTTCTAGGGCAAAAAACCCTAAACTAAACATAAATTCTACCGTCAGATCATTCGCCTATGAACGGCCCAGATTAACTAGAAATTACTATACTTTTACAAGGCAATTTTACATCTATTTTTAGCTTCGGGGGCACTGCCCTTGAAACCCCCCGCCAGGGGGGGCTCCGAAAAGCGCTGCCACCTCCCCCTGGAACCCCCATGGTAGTGATTAATTATGGGTGGCATTGCCGCCCCTTTTAAGGTACAGGGGTCCAATGTTGTGATACAAAGTAAACAAGATAATCAGGCTCCACACCCAACATCGTGTTGGTCTTGTAGCAAAATTAAATTTCAATGCTTGGAGAAAAATCTTAAATCATACTTATGGATATGATCTAAGTATAGTGGGGAGAGGTGCATCTTAATGGCTCCTTGGGATGTGTGCACCAAGCCTAAAGATGACATTGGAATTATCTTGATTGATGTTTCTACATACTTTTGCTACCACATTTGGCTCTTGTGATATTATTTCTATGCCTCAATTATTTCAAGTTTCAAGCTCATTCATCTTCCAAAGTATATGGGAAACTTGGAAAGCCATGGATGGTTTGGTTCATTGGTCTTGGCATGACAATAAGGAAATATGGAACTTAGCTTATCACCCCATCTGGAGTTGGAGGGTGTAGGGCCAATGTGATGCTGATATACCTCATTTTAAAGCTCAAAAATTTAGTTGGAGGGTGCGAGGTCAATGTGATGTTGATATACCCCATTTTCAAGCTCGAAAATTGAGTAGAAATGACATTTTCTTTTTCGAGGACATTTGGGATTTCATTTTTCACTCTTGAAGGGACTAGTGTATTCTTGATCAAGAGTTTGTTTTAATGGCCTCAATTCCCTTTTCAATTATGGAGTTGATGAATCTCATCTCGAAGGCTAAGTTATTCAAGATGAATCTAGGGATTCCAGGTATATTTTGGAAGAAATAGACTTGGAGCTTTGAGCACTCCCTTGAGAAATATGACACTCAGATATTTTAATCACTCTTTCACCATCATCATTTGTTGTCACTCGTATTGAATGTGAGATGAATGTTTAATTATATAAATGACATACTGGTACAAATACTTTGCAGTATTTGGCCCATCCAGATTTATTATAAGCTATAAGTTTTTTTCCTAGCTAGTGGTGTACCCAAGGATTCCATTCAAGGCATGTTTGATCAAAAGTGTGTTTTCGAATGGGATTTTCCCTGTATGTGTTCGATTGGAGACAATGAAACATATCTTCTAGGACTCTTGGTTTTCCCAATTACTGGAAATTTTGGAAGAATATGTATTGAGAGCTTCGTTAAGGACACATTCATTAGAGGGACACCTTATTTGAATATTGTTAATGTCTTGTCCATTCTTCCTTTTCAAGGATCTAGAATTGCTTGAGAATTTATTCTTTATCATTGGATGATTCTTTGTAAATATGCTTTTGAGAATCAAGTTAGTTCATCGTCTGAATTCCGTCCCTCATGCTGCGATGAGATATGCCATCAAATTTTTCATAATCGCACTTTTTTTATCAAAGAAACTAAGAATTTTAAGCCCACAACATACTTTGATTTCATTTATGTTCTAGTTTATCTATGGAAGAAGATATGATCTTCATTGTATATACCCTTCCACTTTTGGTTATTTTATTTGTAAATACTTCTCTAGATTATAAGACTTATTTAAAAAAAAAAAACCAACACAGATCCATCTTAACACAATGTTCTAAGCACCAAGAAATTAACTCTTTGTTTCCTTTGATCCCTCCCAGGGAATGTTGGTGAGAGAGGAAGAAGGGACAACCTATAACACTTTTCTATGTCAATGAATATTTAAGGAATATAATGTATCCTTCTTGTCTCTCTACATATATTATTCCCTTGTGTATGTACATTTTGTTTAAGCAACGATATGAATTTCAAGGAAAACACATTTTGAAGTGAAGGGAAAGGGAGGACAAAGGCAGGTTCCCTCTCTCGTAATAATTTTTTCTCTATCAACATGTGCCCCGCATAAGCGTTATTGGCCTTGGAATGTCCTTTAAACTCTCTGAGGTGGAGGCATGCATTCCTTCAGTTTTGAAAGCATCTCTTACCTTTTAGAAATAATCTTGATGAGTTTTCAAAGCTATACTCTTTCGAGAACTTTCTCCTTTTGATGGATGGGTCTTCTTATCATTTTTCATTTTTTCGCTGGTTGTTGGTTTCCAAAGGAAGAGCCTAGCTAACCTTGTGTCCATTTATAGCCTTGGGTTAGCTGAGGTGGGAATTTTTGGCACGGAGAATATTAAATATGAATAGGCTTCCTCCATTGAAATTGGTGCTTTTCTTAGTTTCTACTTCCTAATTTCTTTCTAATAGCTTCTAAGCTTTCCATTGAGTTTTATAACCAGATTTATTTAGGTGTGGTAAGGCCTATATACGATAAGGGAAAGGACAGACACAAAGCAGCCGTGTTGTTCTTTCCACAGTACATATGTGACCTAACAATAATGTTAGTGGTTTGAACTCTGAGAGGACAATGGTGAAAAAGTGTGATAAGGAGCTGGGTGTGAAAGGAAATAATTGGAAGATGGATCATATTTTATATATGGAGGTCCTTTTGGATCACTTCGTCTCCTTTTTCAAGGGCCATCTCGATTTCTTGGTATTTATCAGTATTTCTAGTCTCCAACCTTTGACTATCCCCCTATGACCCATTCGATAAACATGGGATTATAACGGTTTACGCGACATATAAGAAAGAACCAACAATGATTCCATTTGAAGAAAGAAAGATTTAAATTAATAGAATGCCAGTAGATCTTGCTTGGTTCAAAGGGATTAATAGATAGGATGAAATGGGTTATTTGAACCATGGATGGAAACGAAACCTGGAAATACTTTCTAAAACGTGATGGCTAGGAGAATGAAATTGTGACACTAACCTATTATCTTGATTAAATGATGCATTAAGCAGATGACGAGAGGTTGACTGGTTCACCATGATTACAAATAGACTCAATGAAAATTAGGGAACCCCAATTGAATGATTAAATTCGAGGAAAGTCGTCTATCGAATTGAACCTATAAAATTTGGCCAAATGCAAGAATATATCAACCAGACAGATTCATCGCATTTTGATTTTCTCAAAAGCCTATGTATTGGAAATATGAGTTGTGCACTTAGAGTTAAGTGACGTTTACGGGAAATAAAATTTGAGTTGGTTATTTTTATGACGATAGATTGGATGTTCAAGGAATGCCATGTAAATGACTCACACTCTCTCTCTTCTTTTTCCTACCAACAACACCCTGCTACATTGCCAATTACTTTTAAAACAAAAATACCTCCACTGTGCTCATGAGTTATTCTTCATCCAAGGCATCTCATACAAAAATAAATACATTATAAAACGAATCCAATAATTCCCAACACATTTTTGTGCACAATTTCAATTCATATCTCGCATTTGCTACAGTGACTCAGAGCATACAACTAATAAACTATTAGCTAATTTTGTCAATTTTGCAACAAATAGGCTTCAAATTTTTTCCTCCACAATCTTCAAAAATACATTTGTTTTTCCCAACTGGGAGATAACTTTTAGTCACTTTTTGGATGTAATCATACAATCTCACAGATGCTGCTATATCTCTTAATCAATACCGATGATCCATGCCCACTTTGGCCTCATGAAATGACAATTTTACCTAAAACACATCCTGGAACACTTTGTGGGAATCAACGAGCATCCCTTTCTTCTCATAACACATCCTAGAAAAATAAAGAGCTTTGAAATTCCATGCATTAAACCCAACAATGACCTTCAAGTTGTCTAGATTGACCTCCAGGCCATGATGCTTGGAATTGTAGGTTTCAAGTTCGAGGCCAAAACACTTGGAATTGGAGGTTTCAGGTTCCATCTCCACCCGTTTGACGAGAGAATCAAACTTCTCATAGGCAGATAGGGTCTTTCTCATTAGGGACATGAGGGCGACGTCCACGCAACCAATGGCGGTTGTCAAATGGAAACTCTTAAGAGAAGAAAAATAATGTATTTTGTCAAACAAAAACACCAGAATATTTCTCAAGATAAAATTCTAAATGATATTAAAACTACATTGTGCACATCAAAACCTTAAAAGACCACTACGATTAGCAAAAAACTACGAGCTAGATCTAACAATTTCTTGTATTCATAATTAAGCAGAAATAATATATCAATAATCAAGTTAAAAGGAAATTTTATCTTCTACATTAGTTTATCATTTTGAGGGTGTTTGACAAATTCTCTTTCAAAGCCTACATAACTTCCAATTCTAAAGCATTTTCAAAATTCAGGCTTCTATTATTTTTTTTGTGTGTATATATATATATATTCATTTTTATCTTGGATCATATTCAGTACTTGCAAGATGGATCAGATTTTATCTATGGAGGCCCTTTTGGATCACTTCATCTCATTTTGTAGGGGCCATCTTGATTTCCTGGTATTTATCGGTATTTTTTCTCTCCAACCTTTGACTATCCCACTATGACCTATTCGATGCACATGGGCTTATAATGGTTTATGAGACATATAAGAAAGAACCAACAGTGATTCCATTCAGAGAAAAAATGATTTAAATTAATAGAGTGTCGGTAGAGCTTACCTAGTTCAAAGGGATGAATAGATAGGACGAAATGGGTTATTTGAACCATGGATGGCAAGGAAAGTTGGAAATACTTTCTAAAATGTGATGGTTAGAAGAGTGCAATTGTGACACTAAACTGTTATCTTAATTAAACAATTCATTTAGAAAATGACGAGAGGCTAACTGGTTCACCGTGGTTACAAATAAACTCAATGAAAATCATGGAACCCCAATTGAATGAATTCTTCAATTCGAGGAAAGTTGTCTATCAAATTGAACCTATAAAATCTGGCCAGATGCAGGAGGATATCTAACCAGACAGAATCACCACATTTTGATTTTCCCAAAATCCTATGTTTTGGAAAGATGGTTTGTGCATTTAGAGTTAAACAAATTTTACAAGAAATCATATTTGAGTTAGTTATTTTTATGATGATAGATCAGATGTTCAAGGAATGTCATGTAAATGGCTCACACTCTCTCTTTTTTTTCTCCCCTTCCGAGAAGTACCCTGTTACATTGCCAATTACTTTTAAAAACAAATATCCCTCCACTATGCTCATGAAGTTATTCTTCATCCAAGGCATGTCATACACAAATAAATACATTAGAAAATGAGTCGAGTAATTCCCAACACATTTTTGTGCACCATTTCATTTCATATCTCTCATTTTCTACAGTGACTCAGAGCGTACAATTAATAAATTGTTAGCTAATGTTGTCAATTTTTCAATAAATAGGCTTCAAATGTTTTCCTCCACAATCTTCAAAAATATGTTTGTTTGTCCCAATTGGGAGACAACTGTCATTCTCTTTTTTGATGTAAGCATACAATCTCATAGATGCTTCTAGATCTCTTAACCAATACTGATGGTCCGTCCCCACTTTGGCCTCTTGCGACGACATATTTACCTACAACACATCTTGGAAAACTTTGTGAGCGTCGATGAGCATCCATTTCTTCTCATAACACGTCTTGAACAAATAAAGAGATTTGAAATTCCATGCATTGAACTCAACAACGACCTTCAAGTTGTCTAGGGCGATCTCTAGGCCACAACGCTTGGAATTTGAGGTTTCAAGTTCGAGGCCATGACAGTTGGAATTGGAGGTTTCAGGTCCCAACTCCACCTATTTGACGAGAGAATAAAACTTCTCACGAGTCGAGAGGCTCTTTCTCACGGGGACCATGAGGGCAGCGGCTCGACAACCAATGGCGGTTTCCAAATGGAAACTCTTGTGAGAAGAAATTTAATGTATTTTATCAAACACAAACACCAGAATATTTCTCAAGATCGAATTCTAAATGTTATTAAAAGTACGTTTTGCACATCAAAACCTTAAAACACCACCGCGACTAACAAAAAACTACGAGCTAGATCAAACAATTTCTTATACTCATCATTAATTATAAATAATATATCAATAATCAAGTTAAAAGGAAATTTTATCTTCTACATTAGTTTATCATTTTGAGGGTGTTTTTATGAATTCTCTTTCAGAGCCTAAATAGATTCCTATTTTAAAGCATTTTCAAAATTGAGGCTTCTATTCTTTTTTTTTAATATATATATATATATATATATATATATATATATATATATATATATATTCATTTTTATTTTTCCATTAGAGTAGAAGTTTTTTATTTATTTATAGGGTATTTTATTTTTATTTTAGAAAGGACATGTGTCAACTCCAAGTCACTAGTTTCCCTCATATAGTCATAGAATACTCCTCTTGGTGAAATTTTCATATCTCTATGTATATAGTTACATAATTTCAATATGAAGTTATGAAATACAATGGTTACGAATATCATTCACACAAATTGCTTTCTTCATTTTTTCTTTTTTGTAATTCATAGAAAACAAATTAAAGAGAAACCGTGGGTACAATAGTGCAGTTACATCTCTCTAACAACGCCTCAAACAACATTCATGTTTTAAAGAGCTCTCACATCTCTTCCACGTGATCCGCGCTCTCCAATATTGAACAACACTCTCCAACAACAACCATAAAATTGCACAGAGTGACACATGCTCCTCTTAATAGTGTGCTTTTGAACATGTCTCAACATTGCATATACTAACAACAATGTTTTCACTGCTTTTATGGTATGGCTGGGATGACTCGGCCATAAATGAGATAGGGATAGATCACAACAACAACCTTCAAGTGGCCTTGTCCACTAGTGGAGGTCACAGAAACAACTCCTCAATTACCCAACTGCCTCAAAGCAAGGCTCAAAGCCTCCTCAACGCACCGGTCTATGATCTTAGGTTCTGATACCGACACAAACATTAAAGGAGGACAAGTAAGAAGATGAAATGAGCAACTCTCAGGTGAGACCAACTTAACCTGGAGAGTGTATACACTCAACTCCCTACATTCAGTCACCCAAAAACCTCATACAAATATAGGAATACAAATCAGTTGAGAAGTTAGAACAGTCTACTCAAAAATAAGATTTATAAATTAAACAAACCCACAACTTAAACGAGAGACAACAAACACAATAAACCACTAATAATTAAAAAATCTACAAACTACTTCATTTCTCCATTAATTTTAAGTATAGACAACACTACAAAATTTCAGTGTTCTATTACAACCATGATGTATCACATAGAATGATGTACAACCAATATACTCTAACAATTCAAATTATCTATTCAACTCTCCCATGTACATGGGTTTTTTCATTTCGACAAAGCTCAAGTCCGTCCTTATTCTGATACCATGTTAAAATGGAAGAGTAGACATTATTTCACACTTAGAGAGCA
This sequence comes from Pinus albicaulis, assembly GCA_034641835.2. Classification (NCBI taxonomy): domain Eukaryota; kingdom Viridiplantae; phylum Streptophyta; class Pinopsida; order Pinales; family Pinaceae; genus Pinus; species Pinus albicaulis. The sequence continues at coordinate 1,159,997,550 of CM076580.1, read as the reverse complement.
TTACATATTAATCAAACAATGTTATATATATATATATATATGAAAATTTGTTTCAAGATAGATTAACTACCTCAGTCACACAATCCTTCAATTAAGAAAATATCTCAACGTGTTTCAAGATAGATAAACTACCTCAGAAACACACACTTTTAGTTGAGAAAATATCTCAACCTAACACCAATGTAGAAATCTTACTAGATGAGAGAAGTTCTCAAGGAAAAATGAAATATGACCCATAAAACATTACTATAAAATTTCCAATGATGTTTGTAGCAAAGTGGGGTAAAATTTAAATCAAGACTTCACACCTTGAAAGAACCAATTATTTTGACTAGAAAACCATTTTTTAGTATTAAACACTAAAAGTGAGATGCAATGTTACACAACATAGTATGAAGAACGTGTGTAATATATGTATCTAATTATAATGCAACATGTCACATGAGATAACCTTTAAAAAAAATTAAAAATAACTTACTATGAACAAGATGTATCAAATTAATACTTAATACTTAAAAATTGGAGAGAAAAAATTTAAATTGATAAAAACAAACACATATATCTTTGGTAAATATGTAAACGGTGGGTGGGGGGACTTGGGACTTAAAAGATATCCACACTAGACTTAAAAGATAGCCCCAGTAACTTAGGGTAACTTGCAATGATTTGAATACACTAAAACTTGTGACATATAGTCTTTTTGCCAAAAATATATCTTAAAGAACAATAGGTTTAAATAAATTGTAAACATAGTTTGTTGTAAGATATCTAAATTAGAGGTAGATAAAGTTATACATAAAAATATAAATTCCTTTAAATATAAATTTATTTTATTTTGAAATCTTTCAGATATATATATATATATATATATATATATATATATATCTCTGTGTGTGTGTGTGTGTGATAACAAGGGACTTAAAAGATAGCCATAATAACTTTGGGTAACTTTCAAGGATTTGAATATACTTAAACTTGTGACATATTTTTTTTTCCCAATAATATATCTTAAAGTTCAATAGGCTTAAATAAATTGTAAACATAGTTTGTTGTAAGGTTTCTAATTCTAATCCAAGTAAACTTATATGGTTGAATATAAATAAATAATATTTTTTTGGCAGGTAATTAAGCAAATTTTTCATGAAAACATTTCATGTAAAAAAAAACATCTTATTATAATTTTGGTTAAAATATTAATTCCTCTAAGTATAAATTCATTTAATTTTGAAATCTTTCATATATATATATATATATAAGATTTTTAAAATAAATAACTAATAAATAATACATATCATTAATAAATAATACATATCAAAACTATTATATGATAAGATAATTAATAAATTTAAAGTTAAATTCAATACATAATGATAAATATATCTCATATATAAAAAAATGCATCTTTACTATTAAATAAATTTGGAAATAAAGATACTTTCAATCATAATGGTTTATGGTTTTTTGCTAAGATTTAAAGGTTAGAAATTTATTTTAACTAATTAATAAGTTTGGAAATAAAAATATATTTGTTCATAAACTATATAATTTTTTAGGGAAGATTTTAAGGATAGAAATTTATTTTAAAATGTACAAATTTTGGCTTTGTAAACTGTAAAATAGTTGTGACACTTTTAATGATATAGTGTTTATAAAATTTTAGCAATTTTTAAAATAAGATAATTTTATCTAATAAATTTTGAACAAATTATAAATTATTTTTTATAAATAAAAAATAACCATTTTTTAAGAAAAAAAACTTGAAAAATTAAACCAACTTTCCTATAAAAAAATATTTGTAAACTTAGTAGTAATTGGCTATTCATTCAAATTGACAAAATGCAGGTTACATCAATATGTATTTCTGTTGACCTCAACCTGCCCGTAGAAAACCAGGTCTGTTGGCCATCTTAGAGAGTTATAAGCCATCCAAAACTTAAAGAGTTTGAAGCGATCTCTTGCTATGTTAAGAGGTATATTGTCTATCTTAACATATATAAACATATAAAAAAGTAAATGCTATCAATAGTATGCATAACAAAAAAAAAAAACAGGTATTCAGAATATTCAATCTTCGAACGATTCAACAGGTGCAGATGATTCAATAGGTGCCAAGTCATTCACACTTGACCCAAGCATGTCAACTTGGTGCAAATTCTGGAGTTGCCTATCAATTCGGCCTAAGCAGACGTTCTGATGATGCTAATGTAGAACTTTCCTAAATTTTAACTGCTAAAATATTACAAAAATAAAAATGGCAAAGTACCTCTTACAATTGAGATAAATGTGATAAAGAGATAGACTTCATTTAGTGTACATCAAACACCAATATTTTCTTAACACAACTTTGTTACTAAAAAATACAATGCAAAACAAATCCATCTAACACTAAATCCATAATAATATTTTCTTAACAAAACATATTTACTACAAAATGCAATATAATTAACCATTTAAAAAATTTACTCCAAAATACAATGCAAAGAAAATCAATCTAATATTAAATGAAGAACAATATTTTCTTAACAAAAACATCTTTACTTCTACAAAATGCAATACAATGAAATTTGATATAACAATAAGCACTGAACGACAACCACAATGGCATAAACGTGTACACGTACTTTATCAGACTCCATTGTAAAATAGAGCACTACTCATGCAGAATTTGTAACCATGACTATAAGTTATTTAGGTTAGTAGAAGAATTCACAATTATTAGACTTCATTGTAAAATAGAGCATTACTCATGCAGAATTTGTAATCATGACTATAACTTATTGAGGTTAGTAGAAGAATTCACAATTACAATGCCATGTAATTTATTATAATATTTTATTTTATAATAATTAAAAAGTAGAGAAAGTTAAATCTGACTATCAACCGATTGTAAATTTAGATCATAGAATGCTCAGCATCAAATTATAAATTATTTTTTAAAAACAAAAATCAACAATTTTTAAGAAAATACTTAAAAAAATTAACCAACATTCTTAAAATTTCCCTTAAAAATAACAAAATACATTGTAAAAATAGAAATAGAAAATTACATCTCAAAAGTGAGATAAATGTGATAACCAAAGTGCCTTCATTTAATATACATAGAACAACAATATTTCAGAGAGCTAGCCCAGGATCCCAGTGAGCCCTCCTCTTCCACGCCCTCCACACATCCCATGTAAGTAATACCAAAAATACAGCTGTAGTGCACATTCATACCAAGGACTTTAACGATACCTAGGGCTCAAGGAACCATTCGTTCTTTTTGTTTCACTAGTTTTTTCTATTTACGGTAGTTCTTTTTGTTTCTTCATATCATCATGTATTGAGAGTGTAGGTTGGAAAGAAAAAATTGTAGAGGTTAGAGAGTTAGTTAGGTAGTTAGCTTAATTGAATGAGACTGGAGATGAATGACCTAAAACATTTCAATCGTCCAAAATTTGATCTGATTGTGTAGACATGTACACTGGCAGCTGGGAGAGTTGTTTTCAAAGAAGAAAGCCTTACATGTAGTACCAATTATATTATTTTTACATATCATTTGTCAAAATTAATTTAATAAGAACTCCCTCTCACTCTTACATGTCATGTAAACATAGAATAGAATGTAGTACCAATTATATTACTTTTACATATCATTTGTCAACTCCAAATTAAGAAGCTAATGAAATACATATTTCCTCATACTAAAAGTAAATTATTATTTATTTATGCGTTTTACTTTTAATTCCTTTAACTCTCAATAAATTTGATTCAAAATTGAGATATAAATTGAAGATTTTATTTATGGTTATCATTGATTTATTATTATTTTTTTTTGATGTGTTAATATCAATATTATTTTTACGCCAGAGGCGTTTTCTTTATGAGATTGGGTGGGCAAACACTATTCACCCCACCCAATCAAAAATCTTCTCTATCGCCCTTCTCACCAATAATATATTGACATGTGGTTGAGTTGTTCGTTTAAGTCATTCAGGCCATCCTCCATTTCTCCACCGTCCATGAGATCGAGATCGGCGCTGTGGACCGCCACGCGCAGAGCTCCATCGACACATCGGTTGTCCTCCATTTCTCCACCGTCCATGAGATCGGCACTATGGACGGCGGTCAGAGCTCCATCTCCACATCGAAAGCCTGCAGGAACTCCCAAATAGAAAGGCTTTCATATAGGTTAGTTGGATCAATCTCGAGCGCAAATGTCTTGAAAATCCAAGCCTTTGCTCATCTGGCTGGCCTTGTTGAGAATCAACAGGAGTCAATCCGTGACCTCTTCGACGACTCGCAGAGAAAATTTGCGGAGAGAGCGAGTGTTGAACTCGTAGCTAGAAACCTTGCGCCGCAATTTCTAGGCATTCCCATCGGAATTAAAGATCCCATTCCCCAACAGATCATGCACTAGTTTTTAATGCTATTTTAGCTGGATATATTCTTTTTGGAAGATATTTCTGTTTCTAGCCAACCAATTTTTCCACAACAACATTTGGGAAATTCTTTCTACAATGAATTATGGGCCAATTCATTTGCTGTTCCAGGTCTTATGTGTAGGTTTGACATCAAATAGATCACAATTAGGTATTTTACTTTGTATTATGCTTTCTTTTATATATCATCCTTTTCCTCTTTGTGCTCCTGCTGGAGTCACTTGCCAATGCCATGACCTGTCACATCCACAAAATATTTCTCTCTCAATTTTCCACTTGGTTTTTTAAGTCTGCTTTTATGTTCTTACCTTACTTGCCCAATCTATTGAAGTTGGCTGATTCATAAGAGCAAGAAACATGGATTACATGTAGAAGGCTTGGTTTTACAATGAATATGGACCCATAGTGGTGTTGCAATATGATTAATTCCCTGTGCCCCAACTGGGGGATAATTAGGTCATTCTAAGAGTACGTGTTGCTGCTTTCAACCCTGTAGACTTCAAACTGCATAATGGAGTGTTTAAGGACATTGGTTTGGAATTCCCTGTGAGAACCCAACCTCTCTTATGGATTTTGTAACAACCCATCATTGTGTTTTATATAGAGATCAAATTCAATAAATTAGGTGCTCAAAGATATTTTATGTGTCACATGACTCTATTGACCTATAAATGAAGGATTTAGATGATGCTCCATTGCTCTTTTTCTTAATGATATTTGCAGCACATTTATCAATTTTGTAGAGACCTCTTTGATGGATTTTACCTAAACTTTTTATCAGACTCTTGGCTTGTACCTATTATTATTTAGCTTCTAGGTCCATTACATGGTCTGTAGAACGAGCATAATCTTTCCTTTGTAATCTCCATTTACTGCATATTCTACCCATGATTTTGATTAGAATTCATGTTGTTGTTTTTCCTTTTTAATTAATGCTAAAGGACTCGACAACTAGTACAGTTCTGATCACATGATACAAAGTTGATTTCAAAAATTACCATTAGGTTTTGAGGTACCACTATAAACCCTAGGTCATTTATCACTCACGTAATTTTGCATAACATGAACTTGCAACCGGGGCCTAATCCATGACCCTATTATTTTGGTTTGTATGATCCTATTATATTTACTTTTTCAAATCCATTGCATAATTTCTAATGAATTTAGAATGGCCTTTTATCTATACTGCATTATGCTTAAGACTTTGATCAGAATTCATTTTTTCCTTGGACTACAATATACTTCTTTAAGTACTTTCTATGGCCATAGCCTCAAATCTAATAAATTTTCTAAAGCCTTGTTCTCAAAGAAATATTTATCTAAAATTGCTATTGCTAGTCAAGCTCTACATATATAACTCTGATTAGTATTGAAACTCTTCCCAAATCTAACAGACAAGTATTTTTCGTAAGTAGTATATCCCAATCTTTCTGATCATATTCCTCATACTCCTTTGTGGCTGTTGGATCATTTCATTAAGAGGAGTTAGAAAGAGCGTATTGTACTCAGCAGCAATCTATGATTGAAGCAAAATATTATAATTTGTTTTGGAAATTACACATAATTTTAACTAGAATCCATGGTTCTTTTTGGATTATATAGCCCTCTTTTGCAATGATTTTCTAGTATATTGCATCACTTTCAATGAATAAGTGCATCCACTCATATCATCCATTGTTTACCACATACTCTTTTGCAATGATTTTTAGGTATATTGCAGTGCATCACTTTCACTGAATACTGCATCCACTCATATTGTCTAGTGTTTACCAGATAGATTTGATCCAAGGCCATTCTTTTCTGAATTGCATGTCTCTCTTTGAAATGATTTTCAGGTGGTTCCAGGTTGTGGTGTGGCAGGAGTAGTATTTGATGAAGGAGATAATGTCTCAATGTTCAGCAAGGGCGATGAAGCGTATGGAAATATTCGAAGCTTCAACACTATCAGGCCAAAACAATATGGGACTTTAACACAATGCACAATAGTGGAAGAAGGTATGATTGCTTTGAAGCCTGAAAACATGCCCTTTGAAGAAGCAACCAACTTTCCTCTGGCTCTTCAAACTGTGCAAGAAGGTTTTGACAGAGCAAAATTTCAAAGGGGTCAGACTGTGTTCATTGTAGGTGGAGAAGGTGGTGTTGGTAGCATGGCTATTCATAAAAACATTTACTATTTTTCTACATTAAACCTAAAATAATGGTCTTCCTCTGCAAAATGATCAAGTCAAATATTGTAATAATACTTGTGGTGTGCAACTTGCCAGGTATGTGTATGAAGCTTCAAAAATAGCAACTACTACAAGCCCTGGGAAGGTGGATTTTGTGAAAAAATTAGGACCTGATATGGTGATAGATTATACCAAGAAAAGTTATGATCAAATACCAGAAAAATTTGACTTTGTTTTTGACACTATTGGTAAGTTCTATGGCATTTTTCTTTCTTCTTAATTTATTTGCAGTTTCTATATATTTGCTGCCTTTGGAAATCCCACTTATTACTTTTTGGCAACGTCGGGGGGGCCTGAATCGCCTTATAGATATGGAGTTAACTCTGAAGCCAACATGTTGCAGGCTGAAATTCAAAATCAGTAGATTTGGAAATACGAGCTTCTTTCTCTCGTTTTACACAAAATAATGTTGGCATTGAGAAGCTCAACTCAACTGTAGAATTATGGGATCATATTCATTCTATTTTGTAATATGTCATAATTAAGTTGCATAGATAATGTTGTTAGTTTTTCATATTGATATATGTCAACGACCACTCTCACCACATAATATTTACTATCAGATCTTGTTGTTTCTAAGACTTGAGCTTGGCACATAAATTTTATTATTGCTAATGCTAAGAATAAAAATTACAAGTGTTGACCCATGAGGTGTAGACCTGTTGGCATGTGTGGGGTTAACCCCCATCAGGTCACTGGTTCAAATCTCATGAGTTTTGGTTGAGAACCACCTGTGGGGGACAATAAATATCTCATGAGGTGTAGAAAATTTATAACACAACTCTGATACCATGTAGAAATTTTAATACAAAATATGTATTGCCTGGATTCTCTTGATCTAACAATTATATGCTACTGTTAAATATAGAATCGCTTCTACAAAAATCTTTGCGGAATTTAAAACACGATCGCCAATTGCAATATCATGAAGAAATATCAATCACACATAACACAGATGTTTTTACCGGGAAAGCATAAAGATAAAAACCCCACTATCATATATTATGTATATCTCATGGATCATGAAACAATATCATACAAAACTCTAATCAAAATACATGCATCAATTTACTGCCTCCAGACAACCTGCCTCCACTGCGCAATCCCTGATGGTCAAGAACCTCTGAAAGAATGATTCTAGCCTGCCTTGTGATCCAGATTTATGCAGGAATGCAATAGAATACACATGTAACCATAAGTATAAATATGCAACGGAAATAACACTTCATTTCATTAATATCAAAGAACTAAAATTTGCTTACAGACATAATAGAAATAAACTAGCTAGGGCGTCGGTAGCTTATCTCTGAGAAGATATGTGGTAGCTACAGGCCTCTGAACTGAGTTAAAATGAGGCTCAAGGGCCTATTTATTATTTATAAATAATGGAAAACCCTAAACATCCATAACCCTATCCCTAGGAGATGAAACGCCAAAACTATGGGCCCCGTTTGGGTAAATTGGTGTTGCAACCTACCAAGGACGTAACTTTGGCATACGATCTTTGTTTGACGTGCACCATATCTCGTTAGAAATATCTATCTGAGGAATACAAATTTTTATGTGAGAAAGGTAGTTCATGTTATTCTCGGTTTTCCCAAAAAATGTCGTTTAGGGCCTCAAAATGGCTCCAGAAGTTCAGGACCCAAAAAACTACCAAAAATAGTAAGTTGTGTCGAAACTAAAAAATTAAAAGAGACAATGGTGGGGCCCCAAGTGGAATAGGTGGGTGGCCACCAATATCCACCTGGATCATTCCTCCCCCCTTAGGAAGGAATGGTCCCCATTGCATTGAGTTCCTCCATGAGATGAGGAAACTTCTACTGAACTTGGTCCTTGGTGAACCACTTGCCTCGGTGCAGGAGTTGGCCAGCTTTGACAACCCGATATAGTTGGATCTTTTGTTGGTGAGTGTTCTTGATTTGCATGTCCACGATATAATCTATGGTGACCTGTTCCATGGAGTCTAGGTTTAACTATGTTGTTGTGAGTTGTTCTACAAGGTCAGAGGTGTCTAGTAGAGGTGGGAAGTAGGGACGAAGGTGGTCCACATTGAATACTGGGTGCAGACCAAGAAATGGTGGAATAATGAGCTTGAAGGCATTATTCCCTACCACCTTGGTGATGGTGTACGAAACATATCAAAGCGGGCGAAGCTTGCGGTGGGGTCCAATGAGGCGCTTCTTCTACAAATGTAGCCACACTTTGTCACCCACCTGGAAGTTGTGTGGTACCGGATGTTGATCATGTCATTGCTTGTACTTAGAATTGGCTCTATCCAATATGTCATGAAATTATTGGTGGATGTTCTTAATGCACTCTATGAGGCTATTCGCTTTGTCAGCCTCAGACTAGACATGAACTGAATTGGCTCGAGTAGCCGCAAATGGCATGGCTACGTCAATGGGACATAGTGGCTAGAATCCCAAGCCCACTTGAAAGGGGTTGTGGTCGGTTGAGCTATGGAGAGCCTGATTATAACTATGTTGCACATAGGGGAGGCTATCATCCCAGGTGCATGGATGCTTTGAATTGTACATGCGCAGAATGTGTACAATCATCCTATTGAGGACCTCTGTCTGGCCATCAGTTTGGAGATGGAAAGATGTGGACTTGGTGAGCTTGGTGTCTAATGTTGATCAGAGGCTGGACCAAAATGTGCTGAGGAACCTATTGTCGCGATCTCATATGATAGACTGTGGGATCCCAATGTGCACCCACACTCGTTCAAAGAAGAGTGTAGTAGTGGCTTCTGCTGTGATATTCTTCTTGCAGGCCACCATAATGGCCATCTTCAAGAATCTGTCGACGACCACAAAAACACAGTCATTTCCATGCTTAGTAGAAGGAAGGCCTGACATTTAATCCATGGAGATGGATTCCCAAGGTTGACTAGGGGTAGGTAGCAGAGTATAGAGGCCTTGCTTCTTGATGGTCAGTTTGGAAATGGCACAAGAAGTGCAGGATCTGATGTAATTCCTGACATCTTATTGAAGGTTCAGCCAATATAAATACTTCTACAACACTGCCACTATTTTCTCGACCCCGAAATGCCCAACGACTCGACTGTAGTGTGCTTCCCATATCATCTTCGCACACTCGCTTGAAGGAACACAAAGTTGTCCTAGGTGATATAACAGTGCATCTTGGAGGTGAAAATTTGGAACTTGCGTACCCCACAAGAGTGCCTTGTATGTGTGGTCAAATTCTGGATCGCTCTTGTAGAGAAGTGGCCAATCAGAAGTCTCATGCCTACAAGAGTTGAGAACGGTGGATAGTGCCACGATCGGTGGTCGGCTAAGGCAGTCTGCAACACAATTGGTGTTACCCTTCTTGTACTTGATGTTCAAATGAAACTGTTGCAGATATGTGGATCACTTTTGATGGTGATCGTTCTGCAACTTCCCTTGTTTCTGTATGAACTGTAGGGGTTGGTGGTCTGTGTGGATGATTGTTTCCTTCCCCAAAATGTAATGCTTCCATTGTCAACAAGGCTGCACAATGGAATACATTTCTTTGTCATCAGTGGGATACTTGCGAACTGTGTCAGACAATGTCTCACTACGATATGCCACTGGATACCCTTGTTGAGTAAGAACTGCCCCAATAGCATAGTCAGAGGCATCTGTCTCGATCTCAAATGGTTGTTGCAAGTCTGGTAATGTGAGAACTGGGGAAGAACAAAGGTGATGTTTCAATTATATGAATGCATTTTGTTGAGATTCTGACCAAAATAATTTTTCTCTTGCTCCTCCCTTGGTGACTTGACTCAAGGGCCAAGTGATATGAGAGAATCCCAACATGAACCTACGGTAGAAATTAGCAAGACCTAGAAAGATGCGAAGCTCTATTAGAGTGGTTGGGGTTGGCCAATCTCGAATGACTTGGATCTTGGTTGGATCCACATGCATCCCCCTTTCATCAATAATGTATCCCAAATATTGAACCTAGGTCATTCCAAAAGTGCACTTCTCCAAATTGGCACAAAAATTGTGTTGTTGTAGTGTTTGGAGGACTTGTCGGATGTGGTGGAGGTGCTCTTCCCAAGTCTAGCTGAAGATCATGATGTCATCCAAGTACACTACTAAAAATGAGTTGGGGAATGGCCTCAAGATGTCATCCATCAACCTCATGAAGGTTGTGGGAGCATTCGTCAACCCGAAAGGCATGACCAACCATTTGAAAAGGCCTTCCTTGGATTTGAAGGCAGTCTTCCACACATCGAAGGGTTCAATGGGTACCTAGTGATACCTAGACTTAAAGTCTGTTTTGCCCCTTTGATTTGGTCTAGAAGGTCATCAATTCGTGGGATCGAGCACCTATTCCGGACAGTGATATTGTTCAGCGCCCGATAGTCAATACAGAGTCTCCAAGTCCCATCCTTTTTCTGTACTAACATGATTGGGCTCCCACAGGGTGATGAACTTGGCCAGATGTGACCTTTCTGCAGTAGCTACTGAATCTGCATCTTGATTTCATTGTTCTCTAGAACAGAGTGCAGATAGATCGGTCTGTTGGGTAGCGACGCACCTGGGGTCAGATCAATGGGGTGCTTGACCTGACAGTGCAGAAGCACCCCTGTGGGTGAGGTGAAAATGTACCCGTACTCCTCCAAAAACTTATCCATTTTTTGTTGTCATGCAGAGGAGCCATGTCTGAAGGTCGTGGCCACAGTCTTCTACTTTCCCTAGGGGTGGATCATCAGGAAAACAAATTTCCTGGTTTGGGAAATGGGCTTACTGCATTGTTTTGCAGTAACCAAAGAGATAGTGGTGTTAGGTTCTCGTGATTTGTGAGATTGGTGAGATCAAACGCACAGGGTAAAATCAGACCAGTCTTTGGAGTCCTAGGACCTAGCCTTCCTGGACTTAGAGAGGGCTCTCTCTATTTTGTGCAAAGGATGTGAAATTGTTTGCTTTTAGGGTTTGATTTTAGGCTAGTTGTTAAGTGTAGGGTTTGTTTATTTATTTTGGTTGGGTAAGATGATCAAGTAGAATATATAGAGTGGGGAAATATTCATGTAATTGGGCTATGGAGTCAATCAAATTCATAGAAAGTTTCAACAATAAATCAGGGTGAATCACAGGGAAAATCTAGCATGGTCAGATGGATTTTCAAGGTTTTTGTGAAATGAAATGAACATCAAGTTTGTGAACAAAGTAGGGCAAAGGGAAATTAAGAATCCTTTGTCATGCAATTAAAACAAGAAGGGACTTCAACACTATTTAGCATAAAGAAGTAATCAATAGACAGGGCACACCAATAACTCTTTGATTCAACTCAAGAAAATAAGCATTTCAGACAAACAATCCAATGAAATATAGAAGGTGAGAAACTCATTTAACTTCTAGTGATTTCAAATTCAAGGTTGGGAAACATTTAAAATAAATAGATAAATTTAATCAACGAAGAGGGAACACCTAAACATCATTGATTATATCCATAAAGATCTCCAAAACAACTATTCAAGCATGGACAAAGGGTATGATCGAAACATAGCCTCTCTAGAAAACCTAATTAGTGGTACTTTAGAGAGAGACCTCAAGAACAGTGTTTTAGTGACATCAAAAAAGCAGGGCTAACCATAAAAAATCTTTGATACCTACTGTATTGAACCATTCATGAGATAAACAAGCTTAGGGGGTCTAGAGAGCAATTAAGAATTCTCTAAAATGTCCTAGCAAAGGAAAACATAGAGGCAGTGAAGAACAAACAGAGCTAAGGTGCCTTTGAAAACATTTCTTAGTCTAAAAACTTTGTCCTACTATAATAAAGACAGATGAAACATAATGATACATAAGAAAACAATAACTGAATAGAAGCACATCACCATTAACCAAGCTCAGGGATCCTGCAAGTAGCTTTCTCCATCATCAATCAAGACAAGCCATTCACAAACTCCACAACACCAATTTCTTCTCCAATCTCCAAAAAAAAATATGTATTGCTCCAAAGAGTCATCAAATGCCAAACCTTTAAAATGAGGCCCTCATGCTCTATTTATCTAGCAAAGGAGGGAAAAAACCCTAACCAGGGTTTGAAAATGTCAAAACTAGTCATAAATGTCATTTATGCCTAAGAGACCATGCAAGGCCCAAGGCACAAAATATATCATGAAATAAATTCCAAAATAACTCCTAGCACCTAATTTTGGATTGATTTGCCTAAAAAAACATTAAAATATCATTTTTCAACTAATGAGTGTTTTTTGTTGACTTTTGGCCAAAAATGCACAGTGAGGTCTGAACGCGCATCACCTTCCCAGGCAGAAAATGGGGCCACTTGCAGCCATGTTTTGGCGACCTTGCCAATGTCAGAATTTTCTCTATGATGGCCTGTTTGAAATATGGCTCAATCTACTTTCCAAATCTACCCTTGGTTTTCTGATTGAGCTCTATTAACCTATCCAAAAGGAAAAATTTCCAAAACGTCTCTAGGTGCAGTGCCAGGTCTGTAAATGAGGCAGAAAGGTGAAAAATGAGGTGTTTTTTGGCCTTTTGAGGGGTCAAAAATGCTCCAACTGCTCTAAAATTTGGTGATCATACTGTACTAGATGCGAGGATTCCAAAAATTCTGAGGTTTCTTCTTGAGGGTGCCTGAGATGAAAGTGTAGCGCCAGGGGTGCTGCGCTTAGAGGCTTCCAAATTCACAAAAAACCAAAATTTGTCAAAAATTTCTCAAATTTGGTGGATGTGTTCCTCATGGGGTGTGAGAGACCTGTAGAGAATATTGAGCCAATATTCCAAGATTTTCTTGGTCTTTTACCTCCTTGAGTACCTGTAGCTGGGCATGGGCCTCTTTGAGTTTAGCCTTCACAATTTGGTTTTGCAATGCATAGTGCTTGGTCATTTTTTTTTTGGAGGTCAAGGTCCCTCTTCACACTTTTAAGTTATTTGTATTCATTCTTGTAATATTCAATGTTATACATGTCCATACCTAGGAGTAATATTCTTGTAATATTCTGCATCCTTGCTTTGGAGTAGTATGCTAGTGGCCCTCTCCTTGTTTTCATTTTCATTTTCAAGGTCAATGGTACCAAGTCCTTGTTTAAGCTCCTTCTTACCTTTCTTACCTCTCTTCATATTTTTTTTTCCTTTATATAGCTGCTTGGTAGAAGTGGAAGGCATGGCCCCTTACCTTTTTGAGGCTGAAAACACATGCCTTTCCCCCTTGTGATATGTCAATGGAAGGGGTTTAATTGTGATTACCTGGGTGTTTTCATCATAGGTGGTATCATTTGTTTCCATTTCCTCCTCTTCATCATCCTGATTACTGCTTACCTCTTTGCCTTCAACATTAACCTCATTGTTGGCTTCTTAAATAATTTGTGCACTCTCATCTTGTTCTTCATTGTAGCTGCCTTCATCATTGTTGCGACCTTCATTTTGGCTGCTAGCCCCTTGATTTTATTTACTGTTTTCATGATTTTCATGACTATTGTCATGACGGTCATGACTATCTTCAGCCTCTTCTTCATTTTCTACATAGTCATCATCTTCATTTTGGCTGCCCTCTATATCTTTTCCCTCATCTTTGTCATGACTAAGAGCCTTACTGTTTTGACTATCATTAGGGCTCTTAGTCTTACTGCTTTCTTCAGGATCATCCTCTACTTCTTGGTTACATGCCTCATTTGTGCCCATGCTATCCTCTTCCTCCTCATCCTCAACATTTTCAGTGTGATTGTTGCTTTCTTCATCACTTACCTCTTTTTCATTATCATCCACCTCCACGACCTCTGCTTCATTGCTAATTTCTTGTTCATCTTTGCTTGATCCATTCCCACTGTCAACTTCTTCATTTTCTTCACCGTCATCACCCTCCTCTATTTCCATGTTGTCTGCTTCTTGTTGGCTCAACTTATCATATCCTTCATCCTCATTTTGGCTTGACTCATTCTCATCCTCACCCTCATTTTGGCTTGACTCTTCACTGCCACTTCCTTCTTGATCTGATGCATCGGGAGAAGATGGGGAAGGGAGCTTTGCTTGAGGAGAGGATACTTGGGTAGATGACGAGTCATGGTCAGTAGGAGGTGATGGAGGAGTGGAGGGAGGAGGATGAGATGATGAGGGTAAATTTGGTTGATTATGGGGTTGAGGGCTTGTGAATACTTCATGAGCTATGAACACCTCCCAAGGTATGCCTTTTTGCTCCAGTTGATGTGGCACCACCATCTTGATCAAGGAGTGGTGGAACAAACTATGCATTTTCTAGGAAAAACTCCTCCTTCGAACAAAAAAATACATCTTGTCGATACTCCTATACAAGTAGTAAGGTAAATGAAGCATTTTAACTCTAATAAAATGCATGAGTAATCTGATACGGTAGGAGTAGAGCCTAAAGTATCTCCCCTCACATGTAAAATATTTCATGATGACCTTCATTAAGGGTGCATACCTCTCCAGTAAGTGTGATTAAGGGAAAATGGTTTTGCAACCTTCTTTGTACCTAGGTTTCATAAATGGCTCATAATAGCTCATGTCCAACTTTTCTCTCTTGAACCAATTTTACCAACATTAGGTATACCTATAGCACTAGAAATGACATCTGCTGATAGTTCAATATCTACCCCTATAAGGCTTGATTTTTTGTTATGTAGGTTAATAATGAATAACCTTGTGAGCTCTGGGTGATTTTTCACTTGTTTGACTTTCTCACAAAACTGGAAACACCCCACATTTTGAAAGCATGTGAGAATTTATGGGGGAGGAAGTAATCTCCACTATGTCTTGGGGTTCAAATCTATTAACCTTCCCACCCTTGTGCTTTTTCCTCATAGGCACTTGGCCTCCTTCACTATTGACACTTCCTTCTTCTCCTGACATGGTGATTAGTGTGGCCTTTAGACAAACTTAGGCCTACTTGTAAAACTTGGTAGGAGGAGTGAAATGAAAGATGGTGAGGGAAACTCTTGTAAATGCGTGAGATGAGGTGTGGGTTTATGACTGGCTCCCCTTTGAGATTTGATGAAAGGCCAAGTTTGAGCTGACTGTTATTACCCTGATTAACACCCCCTTAACTGATAATTTCTTGTTTGGAGGTCAAAAAAGGTTGTTTTCCATGAGGACCTAGGGTTTCTAGGCACTAGGGATTAGTCAATTTCCTTTAACCATTAAATCATAAAAACCACTTGGAGGATAAGGATAAGCAGCAACCTACCAATTTTTTGACTCCTTTGCAGGTCCTTGGATGCAGCTTTGGAGGTGATCCCTTATGTTTTTTGGCATTTTTGCAAGTGAAAGAGGCTTTTTTTCCCTAAGTGCAGCATTGGGAAAAGACTGGGCCATTCGGGTCCTCCTGGGCACAGCGCTGCCCGCGTGCAGGCTTTCCGGGCTCCTAAGCGCAGTGTTGAATGTGTTTGGGCCTTTCAGGCCTCTTTGAGTGCAATTTTTCTCACGTGAAGGCCTGTCGGGTCCTCCTTGTCAGGAAAAACTAGGCAAACGGGTAGCGCCCAGTTGTAAGCGCGACACGCTCCCTTGTAAGTGCATCGCAATGTAAAATTACACTGCGAAACCTTCCCTACACGTAGCGCCGAGTGCTCTAAGCCCAATGTAGAAATTTGAATAACTGATATATTATTCACTGAGATTCTCCTGATCACACACTATTTTAGCTTCATGCATAATACAGAATCTCTTCTACCATTGATCATTAATTGCGGAAATAAAATCAATTGCATGCACACATTAAAACCACGAACAATCACACATATGAACACAGTATTTAATGGGAAATATTAAAGCTAAAAACCCCAACTATCTGTATATTATATGTCATGGATATCATGTAACAATCATAGTACAAAGCTCCTCACAAGCTCTCAGCACAACCTCGAATTGCTACACACTATCAAGCTAGATCTAGCAAAACACATGCTCCAATATTTTTCCACTTGATAGCCAGCCTCTATTGTGTAATCAATGCTATGGGATGGATCATTAAATAACATAAACCACCTGGCTTGTACTGTGAAATCCTCATGGGCTTCTCCAATTATCTGTGTGTTGCAAATAGCAACTATATAGTCACCACTGATAGTTAACCTACTCTTTCACCTATTTCTGCACTGGTCTCCACTGAAACTGTCCATGCACTGAAGTTAACTAATGCATTCTTTAGTTGATTAATGAGTTTATAATTAGTGAATTAATTAATAATTAATTCACACCACTCTCACTAATTGTATCAATCAGTTAAACTAGATACAAATAGTTCAACTATGTTTAGATTAGTTAAACTGAACACAACTCCATTAACTTCCTCAATCAACTCCACCAAACTCTGTCACATGAGTTCTAACTGAAGTATCCATGCAATAGCTCCACATAACCCTCAAGAATAGCGTAATTCCTTCTGTTAGCTCCTGTGCCACATCTGTGCACTTAACTGAAGTGCTCCAAGAGAATAAGATAATGTTTAGAGTCCAAATATTATTAAGAGTTAATAATATTCGACATATCTATTTTTAGACCGGCAATCTAAAAATAGATTCCGCCCAATATGTCTAAAAATAGAAGTCCATCTATTTTTCCAACTTGATCAACCATCCACAAATAGCATCCTGCAACTCATAGAATATGATCGACATGTCTAAAAATAGACATAGTCTAAAAATAGACTTTGCGCCAAAAATAGCATGTGGGCCCACTTAGTGAAGGCGACTCTTTTCACTAAGCTCATCATCTTGTTGAATCTCAACACGCAATGCCTACTCCAAAGCGTAGTACCGGGTGACTTTGCTTGAATTCTCACAAAAACTCAGAAAAATTCTCCCTTGAATGTTTTTTTCTCCTTTCAACTATAAGATGAGATGGGAGGAAAACAAAATGGCCTTTTATACCTTTTAGGAAAATAAATTAAACTCAAAAACCCACTTTTCTAATGTTTTCAATATTTTTTCACTTTCCACTAATATTATTTTTGACATTTTGCAGTAGGTGACTTAAAAACATAAAAATGGTTCCTTTTCCTTCTAATCATTTTTCTTTGCTGTTCTTCAGTTCGCTGACAGGGTGAAATTTGACCTCCTTTGACCTATTGATGCCTTTATCATTTTGTTTTGCAGATGTCTTTTTTGATTTACATGATTTGATGTATTTTGGCCTGTTTATGTCTTTCAATCACTTTCAGTCAATAAGTGCCATGAAATCCTTGAAATGACTCTCTTCCCTCTGATCTTTGGGATATGCTGAAAACACTTTGACAACCTTAGGCACTTGCATGGTGGCAGCATCTTCACAACCCCTCTGTTCTTACCTTGGAGATTAAATTGCCTTTGGCTTGATGGGTGACTCGAACAATTGTTTTTCATCTTTATTATTTACCTTCAGGCATGATAAGTCTATTTTTTACAAGCACCACAGCTTTCACCATTATGTCTGCTAACTCCCTTTGGTCACTTTTGATTTGTTGCATGTGCCATAACATAATGATTTAACCCTATCTGATGTCCTTGCTATTTGACACATCCAGTTATACAACAGTAGCAACCTTATGTTAAACTAGAATTCTCATCTTTGGAGTTTAACCCTATGTTTTTATTCCTTTGATCATTGAGTGAAAATGAATGTAAATGAAGGCTTGACATTCCTGTCACTGATACGGTTTGAATTCTTTCCCTTTGAGGCAGTGAGATACTTTATCTTGGCAAACCATGGAGGTCACCAACAACAGTCTCTTCAAACCTTCTCTACTGTCATCATGGAGGCCTATCATCTTCACTTCATCTCCTTTGACTATATTTTCAAAACCTTAGGCTTCTAGGCTACTTGAGAAGAATTTTTAGTGTTGTCTTCTAAGTTCTCTATAGCCCTTTCAAGTTCATTCATTATTTTTTAGTTCACCTCACCTTTTTCCCTTTTTCATCTATAATTTCTAAAAATCTTCAATTCACGCTTGGTTGTATTGGTGTGCCTCTATCCTTGTGATTTGATGCATTGATCTTTGCTTGGCATACTACTGGCCTAATTAGTGCCTAGAAAACCTATTTTTTCTTGAACATAGGCTGCTTCCTCTTCCATTTGATTGAGTATATCTTCTAATGAGGAGCAGGCCTCTTACCTTACCAATTTTACTACTGATAATCACCTTGACACTCCTACAGAAATGTAAAAAATGAACAGCTGTCCTTTGCAGAAATTGAACTTGATAAGGAGGTCTTCCTTGGATGCTTATCTGATTTATCTTGGACAAACAAGTGCTGATCTTCTTTCACATCTAATTCAGCTTCTAACACATGAAAAAAAGTAATTTAGAACACCAAAGATGACCCTACAACCTATGAAACCCTAATGACCTAATGGGAGGCTCTTTTGACTTGGTCTTTGACTAAAAGCTTGGCTTGAGATCTTCAGATATGAAAAACAGAGTTTTTGAAAATTTGATGTATTGAAGATCCAAAATCCAATGTACTTGATTTATCTAAAGAGCCTACAGAGACAGTTTTGAGACCATTATTGCTTGAGGCATTTGGTGAACATGGGAAAGAGTAGGCTGTTTGGCAATCTTAAATGAAAGTGGAGGGTTTGTGAAAAATAGAGTACTGAGGTTATGGTGTGAAAATAGGGCAAAGATGGGTGGCATGAGTCCATGAGGGATCTTCTAGGAGTGGTAGGCTAACCAGGGAATGGTAGGGTAGTGAAATAATGAAAAAATTATCTTAAGGATAATGAAGGTAGTAAGATTTCTAAAACTCACAATATTTAGGAATCTTGTTTTTAGAAATCTAGGAGAAGCATTTAGTCATCTACAAAATAGCAAAAATTACTGATGACTAACAATGGCTCCACTTGGGGAGGGAAGCTCCTGTTCAGGAGGTGTCCAGAACTTTAGATATCAAATCTCTGAGTTTATGAAGACTAGTGCCTCATCCATTGGGTAGATTTTTCTTCTTTCATTTGTTGATGTTTCTCTTGAAGCTATGATCTCAAAATATGAAAGACATATTTGCTTCAAACTCATTTATACCTACCCATCATACCTTTTCCTATCATTTTTTCTTCTTGTGGGTGCACTTGGACTGGCAAACCCTTGACATTATTTTTCTTTTGAAAGAAAAACAAACTATCTACTTGTACCCTTATTACTTCCAATAGTTCAGATTATGCTAGTGATCTCTTTTATTCTCTACCTAGACTATTCATCTATCAAGATTAAGCTGTTTGGTAGGCTTCATTCTCTAATCTACTGACATGAAATTGAAAACATGATTTAAACCAGGATTAATGTATCAAATTTACCATGGGCTGTGGCATTGGGACAAGCTGCACAAAAAAATTATTTCTATACAAACAAAACTAGAAAGTATGCGGGTTGTGTTTCATCATTTGTTAGTCATCCCTATATTTCTCTTTGGTTCATATTTGAGCATTGAGAACCAACATATTTTTATCCTAATATATTCCTACTAACAAGTCAAGTTTAAATTATTTTACAAGCCTTCTTTCACTAACCTAATAGAAAAAATTGAAAAAAATGTTCAACCATGATTAGGCTAGATGACTGAACAAGAGTCTCTTTCTTAACAAGTAGTGGCATTTAGGCTTGCTCACTTTCAACAGTACGCTTTTTTGGGTATGGGGTTGTACCTATTTTTCAAATCTACCCTCTTTTTCCTTCTTTCTTTGTTTTTGTGTTTTTGTTTTTGTTTTTGTTTTTATGATCTCTTATCATGCAATGTTATGTACAATGAATGAAAACTTGAAACTAGGAATCTTGACAAAGATAGCGCTAGAGAATCCTGTCATTGACAGGATCTCCAAATAACTCTTCTCCTTTCAGCTCTTGTAAACATAAAACCTTGTTACCCCCAATTGAATGCATGGTGTAAGGATTTTTCCACAATTTTTTGAACTGGCCATGTTCTCCTTCGTATTTTCTCTTTGAGTCTTGCTTCCAAACTTTGCTTCTGTCAAAGATCCTTCTTAGGTGAAAAAGGTATTCCTCATTAGTTTCAAAACATATAATGATGTCATCAATGTATATCATAGTGAAGTAACTTAAAACAGGAGCCATGGCCCTTTGGAAAGTAGCTTCTCACTCCTTAACCCAGAAGGAATTTAATCAAACATGTAGGTGCCCCAAGGTGCTTTGAAAGTGGCTTTATGCTGATTAATTGGAAGTGTTATCACCTGATTGTAACCTGAAACACTACCAAGCAATGACATCTTGTTAGAAACTCCTACCCTTTGTAGAGTATGATTTATCTTGGGAAAAGGGTATTTGTCCTTCATGGAGGTTTGTCTAGCGACCTAAAGTCTATACATAGCCTGTTTCCCTTTTCTTTCTTTCTTACTAACACAATTTTCTCAAAAGCTTCTTGGCATTTCTTGAAAGGAAACCTTCTTTGAATAATGTTTGTGTCACAAGGCTTTAAGATTTCATCACCATATACAAAAGCATCCTGAAACCTTTTGCACAGTCTTATGTATTTCTGTTTTGTGTGAGGTGGTAAAGTCTTGGATAACTTAATCATTTTGGGTCTTTCTAGGCTGCCTACGTTTTATTCCTCTATATCAGTCTTAGTAGATACTACTTTAGGCTCATTAACAACATTTTTGGAATTCAACAACTATGCTGAAGTGACAAAACCTTTTGGTGATGAGTTGTCTTTGTTTTTCAAGACCTTAAGGTTCTCTTGATCCAGGTTCCTAGAAAGCTTTTACATATGAAAGTATTCCAACATTTTTGCATTGGCAAAAGGGAATGGTTCTATTTTTGATGTTTTTTCTTCATTGGAGGGACCTTGTTCAGACTCTAATCTTGGTTTTGGTTTTGTAAATTTATTTTCAGTTTGTATAAAGTTAAGTTCAGCTTTGCCATCATGTTGTTGTTCTGGGATGCTAGAGTTTTGGCTGTTGAGTTCTTCATGCAGTGCTTGGTTTGACTGTTGAGGTATGTTTGGATCTATCTCAAATTCATTTAACTATTCATCAATGTTTCCTTCATTATATAAAATGAATGAGTCAAGATCTGAATGGATGGAATAAAGAGGTGTGTTGTTTGGCCTCTCTTGGTTGCTAACCATAAACTTCATGTGTGATTCCCGGTACAATCTCCTTGTTTGGTTAAAAACAAGGATGGTAGCATAAGACATGTCAAGTTGGAGGTCCCCCTGAAGCTTGGCTCCCCACGATCTAGATAAAAGCATGCCATACTTGGGGGGAATATCAGCTACTACTATGTCCATGACTAGGCCCTTAGCAGGGATTTGTAACAGATTGACACATAAATCCCTGATTATGCCCAAACACTTGACTCTACTTGAATCGAAAGAATATAGGTCTTTGTAAGGTTTAGTTATTTCTAGGCCTAATCTCTCCATCACTACCTTTGGCATGAGGTTGTGAGAGGCACTAGAGTCTAGCATGGCGTTATGTAAGATTTTTTCATGTATGTTTAAGCTAACATAGAAAGGGGGAATGGCTCCTTCTTGGTATTTTCCCTCTACTTTGGGTCCAAACAATAGTTCTGGTTTGTCATTTGTCAAGTTTAGAGTATCAATATCATTTCTCATTTTTAAGACCTTCAGAACTTGGGACCTAAACATATCTTGGGTTATCAGTTCAGTTAGAGGCATGGTTATCTTGATTTTAGAAATCTCTCCCTCAAAACTAAAAGGTACTTGTGTTTTGGACATATTCACATCGTTTATATCAGCCATAATTTTTTCTACAAGTTTAGTTTTCTTATTTTGATTTTGGACTTTGGACAAAATATTTTTCTCAGGGCCACTAGTAGAGGCACTAGGGCAGCTTGTGTCACCTTTTGGCTGGCTAGTTTTGTCTATGTTTGGATCAATTTTCTTAGCCATGGTGTTGGTAATGTCTGTTGTCTTCTTAGGAATATTTTCAGGTGTCTTCCTAACAACAATGTCTGTCTGGTTTCTCTTGGAGGTTTCTTGGTTCTTTTATCTCCTAAGGTCATATTGCCTATGGACTTCCATTATGGAATTTTCAAATCCCAATTGGTAGTCTTCAAATTCCTCATAGTTTGTTTCAATTTGATCCGAGGAAAAGAAACACTGTTCTTCTTCAGTGAGAAAAACATCACCTTCATTATCATAACCTATTAAGTTTACATGGCTTTCTTCAGGTTCTTCATACTCTCTTCCCTCTTCATTTACATTATTGTCTTGGAAAGGGGGCCTGACTTGTTGGTCATTGTCTCTTGGTTTGTTTTGGGGAGGGTCTCTTCTGAAGTTTGGATTCCTATTTCTATTTTGGGGATTTGCTTGGTTTTCCCTAGGTGTTCTTTCACTCAAGTTTATCCTTTCCATCATTCTTTCCATTACCCTCACTAAATTGTCAATTTTAGCATCAGATGAGGAGGTTGAGGCCATAGTTTCATATTTGTAAGTGAATCTCTTTTCTGATCTCATCCTAGCCCTTTTTTCAATTAGGTTTTCCTCTACACTCACAGCTTCCTTTTTCATGTCTTCTAAAGTTAGGGGATCTCTCTCTCTTAATTGATAGGCCATGTCTGGATCAAATCCTTCCGAAAATTTTGCTAAAGCTAAGCCTTGTGGGGGTTTAATGTTTGGTGGTAGGGCATTGTAAAAACTATTGAACCTAGTGTAATTGTCTTGGACACTTTCACCGACATTTCTCTTAAGGTTGTTATATTCTGAGAGGATTTGGAGAGGGTTTTTCTTGATTTCCCATTTGTTTATAAATGTCTGGTAAAGGGAAGGGAGATCATGTATGATGTTAGGAGTCAAGATTTTGAACCATTTCTTGGCTTCTCCTCCTAAAATTTATGCAAAAATCCTCATTTTTATCGTTTCCTCTTCTAATTCCATGTAGTCAAAGGCATCATTTATCCTATCTACATGTTGTTGGGCAGTGGTAGATTCATCTTCGGTAAAGTGACGGATTTTGGATTGGTAGTCATTTGGAAAAGGTAAAAAAGGTTGTGGCAGTGCCAGGGGGGCATACCATGCTGCCATGATGGGAGGGAATGGGATCCAAGGGGGATTTACAAGGGGAGGGTTTGTGATAGGAGGTGGGGGATGCAGTGAAGTGGTTTGAATAGTGGATGTGTGGATGGGGGTGGTAGAGGTACTTGGCCCAACAAACTGATTTTGAGCAGACTTGGTATGAAAAGAGCTAAAGTGATGAAGAAGCTGAAAGTTACGGGGAGTGGAAGGAGAGGCTTCTCTACTAGAACTTTTCTACAAATCTATGGGCTCGAAATCAGTCTGGTCAATCCCACTTTGTGACTTGGTTCTGAAAAGATTTCTTGTATGATGCAAGTCAAATTGGGAATCTTGCAAGGCTATGAGATGTTCAGGGACATAAATGGCTTTATGAATGGTCCTAACAGCAGTTGAGTCTTCAGTTTTAGAGGTTTTCCACAAAATATTTTCTGGGCCGTCAACTATGGTAGGGGGATTTGGGTCCGGGTGAGATCTGGTACTGATCCTTTGTGAAGCCAAATTTTGAACTCAAAGTATAGAGAGGTTGAAATTTTATGACTATTTTCGGAAGGCTGACTTCTCTTAGTGTTCGCTAAACTCACAAAGGGTGTGACTAGGCCTCTAAACTTCTCAGGGCTGATTTGACACAATCCTAAGGAAGTCTATGAACACTAGTAAAGTTAGAAGGCCTACTGGAGGCTAGTGGAGTCACCAGGTGGATGTATTTTGTTGTTTTAAGTTTATGTGTTTATGGTCCACCACCAATTACTGACAAAAACCAATCTAGGGATGTTTTGGTGTTTTCTGAGTTCCTTTATGTAGCCCTAAGGTTTCTATGAGTGTCCTCTAGTTGAGTCATCAATTTTCTAAGATGGTGAAATAGTCAGATTCTACTCTTGGCTAATATTTTGAGTTCTCTATGATTTGATAAGGGTTTCTGAAGTTCTAAGGAATACTTATATTGTCACTAACTCAGAAATATCTCACCTTGATTGCCATTTATATTAGGCAGTGAGTTGGTGATAAATCAATAGATACTATGTGATAAGGGCCTTTGAATCTTCTAAGGATATACAAACTTGTTTCTTACTCAAAAGGTCCCACTGTGATCACCATTATGTTAGGTTCCCGTTATTTGTTAGATTGGTGAGATCAAATGCACAGGGTAACATCAGACTAGTCTTTGGAGTCCTAGGACCTAGCCTTCCTGGACTCAGAGAGGGCTCTCTCTAATTTGTGTAAATGATGTGAACTTGTTTGCTTTTAGGGTTTGATTTTAGGCTAGTTGTTAAGTGTAGGGTTTGTTTGTTTATTTTGGTTGGGTAAGATGATCAAGTAGAATAGATAGAGTGAGTAAATCTTCAATTCATTAGGCTATGGAGCCAATAAAATTAAGAGAAAGTTTCAACACTAAATCAGGGTGGATCACAAGGAAAATCTAGCATGGTCAGATGGATTTTCAAGGTTTTTGTGAAATGAAATGAACATCAAGTTTGTGAAAAAAGGAGGGCAAAGGGAAATTAATAATCCTTTGTCATGTACTTAAAAAAATAAGGGACTTCAACACTATTTAGCATAAAGAAGTAATTAATAGACAGGGCACACCAATAACTCTTTGATTCAACTGAAGAAAATAAGCATTTCAGACAAACAATCCAAAGAAATATAGAAGGCGAGAAACTCATTTAACTTCTAGTGATTTCACCTTCAAATTTGGGAAACATTTAAGATAAACATATAACTTTAATCAAAGATGAGGGAATGCCTAAACATCATTGATCATAGCCATAAAGATCTCCAAAACAACTATTCAATCATGGAAAAAGGTTATGATCGAAACATAGCCTCTTTCGCAAACCTAATTAGTGGTACTTTAGAAAGAGACCTCAAGAACAGTGTTATGGTGACATAAAACAAGAAGGGATAACCATAAAACATCTTTGATACCTACTGTATTGAACCATTCATGATATAAACAAGCTTAGGGGGTCTAGAGAGAAATTAAGAATTCTCTAAAATGTCCTAGCAAAGGAAAACATAGAGGCAGTGAAGAAAAAATAGAGCTAAGGTTCCTTTGAAAACATTTGTTAGTCTAAAACCTTTGTCCTACTGCAATAAAGAAGGATGAAACACAATGATACATAATAAAGCAATAACTGAATAGAATCACATCACCATTAACCAAGCTCAGGGATCCTGCAAGCAGCCTTCTCCATCATCAATCAAGACAAGCCATTCACAAAATCCACAACACCAATTTCTTCTCCAATCTCCAAAAAAATATGTATTGCTCCAAAGAGTCATCAAATTCCAACCCTTTAAAATGAGGCCCTCATGCTCTATTTATCTAGCAAAGGAGGGTAAAAACCCTAACTAGGGTTTGAAAATGTCAAAATTAGTCATAAATGTCATTTATGCCTAAGAGACCATGGAAGGTCCAAGGCACAAAATACCTCATGAAATAAATGAAAAAATATCTCCTAGCACCTAATTTTGGATTGATTTGCCTCAAAAAACATTAAAATATCATTTTTCAATTAATGAGTGTTTTTTGTTGACTTTGGGCCAAAAATGCACAGTGAGGTCTGAACGCGCAACACCTTCCCGGGCAGAAAATGGGTCCACTTGCAGCCAAGTTTTGGTGACCTTCCCAATGTCAGAATTTTCTTCGTGATGGCCCGTTGGAAATATGGCTGAGTCTAATTTCCAAATCTACCCTTTTTTTTTTATTGAGATCCATTAACCTATCCAAAAGGAAAAATTTCCAAAACTCTTCTAGGCACAACGCCAGGTTTGTAAATGTGGCAGAAAGGTGAAAATTGAGGTGGTTTTTTACCTTTTGAGGGGTAAAATATTCCCCAAATGCTTTGAAATTTGGTGAGAATACTGTACTAGATGTGAGGATTCCAAAAATGCTGAGTTTTCCTCCCGAGGGTGCCTAAGATGAAAGCGTAGCGCCAAGGGTGTTGCGCTTAGAGGCCTCCAAATTCACAAAAAACCAAAATTTGTCAAAAAATTCTCAAATTTGGTGGATGTGTTCCTCATGGGATTTGAGAGACCTGTAGAGAAGCTTGAGCCAATATTCCAAGTTTTTCTTGGTATTTTTCTTCTTTGAGTGCATGTAGCTGGGCATGGGCCTCTTTGAGTTTAGCCTTCACAATTTGGTTTCGCAATGCATAATGCTTGGTAATTTTTTTTTTGGAGGTCAAGGTCCCTCTTCACACTTTTTAGTTGTTTGTTTTCATTCTTGTAATATTCAATGTTATACATGGCCATACCTAGGCACCTTTCTAGATCCTTAATTTCTGCATCCTTGCTTTGGAGTAGTATGCTAGTGGCCCTCTCCTTGTTTTCATTTTCATTTTCTAGGTCAATGATGCCAAGTCCTTGTTTAAGCTCCTTCTTACCTTTCTTACCTCTCTTAATATTTTGTTTGCCTTTATCTAGCTTCTTGGTAGAAGTGGAAGGCATGGTCCCTTGCCTTTTTGAGGCAGCAAATACATGCCTTTCCCCCTTGTGATATGTCGGTGGAAGGGGTTTAATTGTGATTACCTGGGTGTTTTCATCATAGGTGGCATCATTTTTTTTCCATATCCTCATCTTCATCATCCTGACTACTGCTTACCTCTTTGCCTTCAACATTAGACTCACTACTGGCTTCTTCACTGATTTTTGCACTCTCATCTTGTTCTTCATTGTAGTTGCCTTCATCATTGTTGTGACCTGTTGAGAATGCAACAAGATGATGGAGCTTAGTGAAAAGAAGTTGCCTTCACTAAGTGGGCCCGCAGGCTATTTTTGGCGCAAAGTCTATTTTTAGACATATGGATCATGGTCTATGAGTTGCAGGATGATATTTGTGGATGGTTGGTCAAGTCGGAAAAAATAGATGGACCTATATTTTTAGACATACTGGGCGAAATCTATTTTTAGATCGTCAGTCTAAAAATAGATATGTCGAATATTATTAGCTCTTAATAATATTTGGACTATAAACATTATCTTATCCTCTTGCTGCACTTCAGTTTGAGCTACGGATGTGGCACATGCAGCTGACAGAAGGAATTACACTATTCCTAGGGTTTATTTGAGCTATTGCATGGTTGACTTCAGTTAGAACCCATGTGACAGAGTTTGGTGGAGTTGATGAGACAGTTGATGGAGTTGTGTTCGGTTTAACTTAGTTGAACTAGTTGTATTTAGTATAATTGATTAATACACTAGTGATGAGTGGTGTGAATTAATTATTAATTAATTCACTAATTATTAACTCATAAATCAACTAAAGAATACATCAGTTAACTCAAGTGCATGGACAGTTCAGTGGAGACCAGTGGAAGAGGTGGGTGAAAGAGCAAGTTTACTATCAGTTGTGACTATAGTTGTGCATGAGATTTTCACACACATTGATTGAGATTGCCAATGAGAATTGCACAGTACAAACGTTAAGGATTCAAACTGCCATGGATCTCATGATTATTCATCTTGGATTGCGCGATGCAGGCGAGCTAACATGTGGAGGAGATTTGAACATGTGACTTGTCAGATCTGAGCTTGTGTAGTGTGTAACAATTGGAGATAGTGCTGAGAGCTTGTGAGGAGTTTGTACTATTATTGTTACATGTTCTCTATCATTATAATATACAGATAGTTGGGGGTTTTCAGCTTTAATATTTCCCATTACATACTGTGTTTATATGTGTGATTGATTAATTTTTTAATGTGCGCATGCGATTATTTTTAATTCTGCAAATTGATGATCAATGGTAGAAGAGGTTATGTATTATGCATGAAGCTCAAATAGTGTGTAATCAGGATAATCTCGGTGAATAAGTTATCTATTATTCAAATTTCTGCATGGTATCATAGTGATATTGATCATCGGAGAAATTGCAGTACATTGAAGCGGTTGAGTTTTGAGCTGGTGGAATTGGAATTTGCAGCAGTGTTTTCTTGGTGTCAGAGGCGAAGATGTCTTTCAATGGATTGCGATTGGAGTATGCCCTGGAGGGTAGCTCGAATTATATTGCATGGAAGGACAGGATGGAGGTGGTGTTAGATGAAAATGGGTTGAAGGAGTTCATAGATGCTGAAGTCCCAAGACCTGCTTCTAGCGATGCTGCCGCACTTGACGCATGGAAAAAGAAGACATCAAAATGTCAAAGGATTTTGTTGGAGGGCGTGAAGGATCACATTGTGTCCAGCCTGCATGGTAAGGCTTCTCCATTCCTGATGTGGAAAGCCTTGCTAGATTTACTCCAAAGCAAGAGCGACCAGAGGAAGTTGGCGCTCAAGGATAAACTCAGAAACATAAAGATGGAGAAAGGAGACAGTATGCCCAAGTACCTCACGAAGTTCGTCCAATGCAGGGATGAGCTGGGAAGTGTGGGGGTGACTGTAGATGACAAGGACTTGGTGAGCTTGGCTCTCCTAGGTCTTCCGAAGAGTTGGCATTCCTATCAGGATTCTGTCAATGGTCGGGAGAAATTGCCAGGATGGGAGTGACTGTGGTTGGATCTTGTGCAAGAGGAGATAAGGCGAAGTACTAGGGATGGATCTTCATCAAAGGCATCTGATGAAGAAAATTGTGCTTTGGCTACCAAAGAAAAGAAGGGGAAGAGCAGGAAATCTTCTCAATCCGGTGCGAAAGGCAAGAAGCAAGACATGTCCAAGGTGAAGTGCTTTCACTATCACCAACACGGACATTATGCCACAAATTGTCCACAGAAGAAGAAAAATAAGCAGGCTGCTGGATCTGCAGCAGGAGAGGCCTTAGCCTCGCAGTTTGAGCTGGATTTTTCGCTGATCACATGTTTGGTCTCGAGTGTGATGGGTTCAGTGTGGTTCTTGGACAGTGGTGCGTCTTTTCACATGACAGGAGATCGAGATTTGTTTACTGATCTGGATGAGAAAGATCTTGGAGTGCACATCAAGATGGGAGATGATGGTAGATACAGTGCGACCGGTATTGATACCATTTCCTTTGAGAGGGAGTCTAGTAAACCCTTTGTATTAAAGGATGTGATGCATGTTCCAGGATTGAAGAAGAATCTTATCTTTTTGGAGATGTTAGAAGACAAGGGATATGATGTTGTCTTCAGTGAGGGAAAATCTTTCCTGTGCAGTAAGACAACTGGAGAAACCCGAAGGATAGGGGTTCGAGTCAAGAACCTTTATCAATTGCAGGTAGATGGCTACACAGTAATGGCAGGCAAGGCAGAAGGACTGGTGAGCCGGTATGATGGCGAGCTGTGGCACCGA
The DNA here is from genome assembly GCA_034641835.2 of Pinus albicaulis. Lineage (NCBI taxonomy): Eukaryota > Viridiplantae > Streptophyta > Pinopsida > Pinales > Pinaceae > Pinus > Pinus albicaulis. The sequence continues at coordinate 1,159,967,722 of CM076580.1, read as the reverse complement.
AGATTGGGCCACCTTCACCATGGAGCTTTGAAGATACTGCAGCAGATTTATACTGGGCTTCCTAAGGGTACTCTTGCACAGTCAGATCAGTGCAAGGGATGTACCCTAGGAAAATTTGTGAAAGCCACCTTTCACGAGAAGGATAGCCGCGCCACGACGATCCTTGAGAGAATTCACACAGACGTGTGTGGACCTTTCTCAGTAGCTTCGATAGCAAAGCACAATTACTATGTGATCTTTGTTGATGATTTTTCTCAAAAGTGCTGGATCTTCTTCATGCAGAAGAAGAGTGAGACATACTCAAAGTTCTGTGAGTTCAAAGAACTAGTCGAAAAAGAATCGGGGAAGCAAGTGAAGGCTCTTAGGAGCGACAATGGTGGTGAATTCATCTCTGGAAAATTCAAGGATTTTTGCAGCGCAGAAGGGATTAGAAGAGAGCTCATAGTACCTCATAACCCACAGTAGAATGGGGTTGCTGAGCGGAAGAACAGAATGATCGTGGGTGCTGCACGGGCGATGTTGCATGATCAGGGCCTACCCATTCACTTGTGGGCGGAGGCATGCAATACTACAGTATATGTGCAGAACCGTTGTCCTCATAGGATACTTGGCATGAGTACACCCGAGGAGGTGTTTTCTGGTAAGAAGCCTGATATTTCCCATTTGAGGATTTCTGGTTCACCTGTTTACATTCATGTGAAGAAGGATGCCAGGAAGAAGCTGGAGCCAACTGCAGAGGTTGGGATATTTGTGGGGTACACTGATACACCCCACAACTATCGTGTGTATTTTCCAGACAGTCGCAAGACTGTTGTGTGATGGGACATCAAATTTCAGGAGGAGAAAGCCATGAAGTGTTCGCTTGAGAGGGAGCCACATTTGCATGCAGAGGAGGAGCTATTAGTTCCTAAGGATGAGCTTCAGGATGTGGATCAGCCACAAGAGGAAGTTCATGGAGTGGAAGAGACCACTCATGCAGCGCCAACCATCAGAGGGCGGAAGCTTACTATAGAAGCTGAGCGACTGGCTCAAGATGCAGAGAAGGTTGTAGGACCACCTACAGCATAGTGCAGACAAAGAAAGTCACCGGATCGGTACACTGGATACATGGCTCTTGTGAGCAATTGTATCGTGATAGAGCCATCCTCTTTCGAGGAAGCTATGGAGGAGCCCGCATGGGTAGATGCCATGGTCGAAGAGTATGATTCGATTGTCAGATACAGTGCATGGGAGATTGTCCCGAGGCTGGAGGGGAAATCAATGGTGGGTTCGAGATGGATCTACAAAGTGAAGCAGGCAGCTGACGGGAGTGTGGAGAAGTCGAGGATGATTTTTGCTCGAGGGCTTCTCTGTAGATAGAGATGGAGTATGGAGACACTGTCATAGTGTTCTTCATACGGACGATTGCTCTCTCGGCGCGGATACTGGGGTATGCAGGCTCCATCGGATGCCGAAGACTACGTTCCTCAATGGAGTCATTGAGGAGGAGGTGTACATAGAGAAGCCCGAAGGTTTCAAGATCTTCAGCAGCGAGTCGCATGTGTGCAGGCTCAAAAGAGTGTTGTATGGGCTGAAACAAGCACCTCGTGCTTGGTACACATGGATAGATAGTTATTTCACCGGTCTTGGATTCACCAAGAGTGAGGCAGATCCAAACCTATACCAGATTGTGGTGGAGGGTAAGTTGTTGATCATTTTACTTTATGTAGATGATTTGATTTTGACGGGTGATGAACAGTTGATACTCTCATGCAAGGTTGATCTTGCAAAAGAGTTTGAGATGAAGGACTTGGGCCTCCTTCATTATTTCCTGGGATTGGAGGGCCCAGCGTGTGATGATGGACTGTTGTTTCTCGGTAAGTATGCCCACGAAGGAATGCGGAGAAGTTCAACATGCATGGCTGCAAGCACAATGATACTCCTCTTCACGGAGGTTGGAGGAAGGAGGATGCTACTTCGACGGAGGTAGTGGATACCCACTTTGTTTATCGACAGTTGGTGGGGTCACTTATGTTTCTGGTCAATACACAGCCCGATATATGCTATGCTGTTAACCAGCTTTCACAAGCTATGGTTAAGCCAACCAAGCTCTTCTGAAAGGCAGGAAAGCATGTATTGCGTTATCTCAGAGGCACATCGGGATATGGATTGTGGTATAGACAGTCAGATGAGGTGAGGCTATGTGGCTTCACGGATGCAGATTGGGCAGGGAGCCCAACGGACAAAAAGAGCACATCTAGAGGGATTTTCAGTATTGGGTCGATAACAGTTTCTTGGTACAGCAGGAAGCAAAGATCCGTGGCACTCAGTTCAGCAGAGGCCGAGTATATGGCAGCAAGCTTGGCTGCATGCGAGGCTATATGGATGAGGAAGATCCTGGTCGGGTTGTTCGGGTCATACTTGGAGCCTACTGTGATTTATTGTGATAACCAGAGTTGCATCAAACTCTCATCTAATCCAGTATTTCATGATAGATCCAAACACATTAACATCTGGTATCATCATATCAGAGATTGTGTGCAGCGGAGAATCATGTTACTTTCATACATTCCTACGGAGGATCAGGATGGTGATATCTTGATGAAGGCGCTCACCAGGAGAAAATTCGAATACCACAGGGGCAGGATAGGGGTTGCAGATAATCCATATCTTTTTGAGAGGGAGTGTTGAGAATGCAACAAGATGATGAAGCTTAGTGAAAAGAAGTTGCCTTCACTAAGTGGGACCGCAGGCTATTTTTGGCGCAAAGTCTATTTTTAGACATATGGATCATGGTCTATGAGTTGCAGGATGCTATTTGTGGATGGTTGGTCAAGTCGGAAAAAATAGATGGACCTATATTTTTAGACATACTGGGCGAAATCTATTTTTAGATCGTCGGTGCAAAAATAGATATATGTCCGAACTATTATTAGCTCTTAATAATATTTGGACTATAAACATTATCTTATCCTCTTGCGGCACTTCGAGTTTGAGCTACGGATGTGGCACATGCAAGTAGCAGAAGGTACATATTCCTAGGGTTTTTTTGAGCTATTGCATGGTTGACTTCAGTTAGAACTCATGTGGCAGAGTTTGGTGGAGTTGATGAGACAGTTGGTGGAGTTGTGTTCGGTTTAACTTAGTTGAACTAGTTGTATTTAGTCTAACTGATAAATACACTATTGATGAGTGGTGTGAATTAATTATTAATTAATTCACTAATTATTAACTCATAAATCAACTAAAGAATACATCAGTTAACTGCAATGCATGGACAGTTCAGTGGAGACCAGTGTTAGAGGTGGGTGAAAGGGTGAGTCTACTATCAGTTGTGACTATAGTTGTGCATGAGATTTGCACACACATTGATTGAGATTGCCAATGAGAATTGCGCAGTACAAGCCAGTGGGATTCAAACTTGGATCTCATGATTATTCATCTTGGATTGCGCAGTAGAGGCAGGCTAACAGGTGGAGGAGATTTGAACATGTGACTTGTCAGATCTGAGCTTGTGTAGTGTGTAACAATTGGAGATAGTGCTAAGAGCTTGTGAGGAGTTTGTACTATGATTGTTACATGTTCTCTATCATTATAATATACAGATAGTTGGGGGTTTTCAGCTTTAGGCTTTCCCATTACATACTGTGTTTATATGTGTGATTGATTAATGTTTTAATGTGCGCATGCGATTGTTTTTAATTCCACAAATTGATGATCAATGGTAGAAGAGGTTATGTATTATGCATGAAGCTCAAATAGTGTGTAATCAGGATAATCTCGGTGAATAAGTTATCTATTATTCAAATTTCTACATGACCTTCATTTTGGCTGCCAGCCCCTTGATTTTCTTTACTGTTTTCATGAATATCATGACTGTTGTCATGATAGTCATGACTATCTTCAACCTCTTCTTCATTTTCTGCATATTCATCATCTTCATTTTGGCTGCCCTCTCTATCTTTTCCCTCATCTCTATCATGACTAAGAGCCTCACTGTTTTGACTGTCATTAGGGCTATTAGTCTCACTACTTTCTTCAGGATCATCCTCTGCTTCTTGGTTACATGCCTCATTTGTGCCCATGCTATCCTCTTCCTCCTCATCCTTAACATTTTTAGTGTGATTGCTACTTTCTTCATTACTGATTTCTTGTTCATATTTGCTTGATCCATTCCCACTGTTAGCTTCTTCATTCCTTCACTGTCATCACCCTCCTCTGTTTCCATGTTTTCTACTTCTTGTTGGCTCAAATCATCATCTCCTTCATCCTCATTTTGGTTTGACTCATTGTCATCCTTACCACCATTTTGGCTTGAATTTTCACTGCCACTTCCTTCTTGATCTGATGCATCAGGAGAAGATGGGGAAGGGAGGTTTGCTTGAGGAGAGGATACTTGGGTAGATGATGAGTCATGGTCAGCAGGAGGTGATGGAGGAGTGGAGGGAGGAGGATGAGATGATGAGGGTAAATTTGTTTGCTGATAGGGCTAAGGGCTTGTGAATACTTCATGAACTATAAACACCTCCCAAGGTATGCCTTTTTTCTCCATCTGATGTAGCACCACCATCTTGATCAAGGAGTGGTGGAACAAACTATGCATTTGCTGGGAATAAATCCTCCTTCAGAAAACATAAGACATCTTGTCGATACTCCTATACAAGTAGTAAGGTAAATGAAGCATTTTAACTCTGGTAAAATTCATGAGTAATCTGATATGGTAGGAGTAGAGCCTAGAGTATCTCCCCTCACATGTAAAATATTTCATGATGACCTTCCAACTTTGCTCTCTTGAAACAATTTTCACCAACATCAGGTATACTTGTAGCACTAGAAATGGCATCTGCTGATAGTTCAAAATCTACCCCTGCAAGGCTTGATTGTTTGTTATATAGGTTAAGAATGAATAACCTTGTGAGCTCTGGGTGATTTTGCACTTGTTTGAATTTCTCATAAAACTGGAAACACCCCACATTTTGAAAGCATGTAAGAATCATGGGGGAGGAAGTAATCTCCATTATGTCTTGGGGTTCATATCTGTTAACCTTCCCATCCTTGTGATTTTGCCTCATAGGCACTTGGCCTTCTTCACTGCTGACACTTCCTTCTTCTCTTGACACGATGATTGGTGTGGCCTTTAGACAAATTTAGTCCTGCTTGTAAAACTTGGTAGTAGGAGTGAAATGAAATATGGTGAGGGAAGCTTTTGTAAATGAGTAAGATGGAGGTGTGGGTTTATTACTGACTCCCCTTTGAGCTTTGATGAAAGGCCAAGTTTGAGCTAATTTTTATTACCCTGATTGACACCCCCTTAACTAATAATTTCTTGTTTGGAGGTCAAAAAAGGTTGTTTTCCATGAGGATCTAGGGTTTCCAGGCACTAGGGATTAGTCAATTTCCTTTAACCATTAAATCATAAAAACCACTTGGAGGATAAGGATAAGCAACCAACTACCAATTTTTTGACTCCTTTGCATGTCCTTGGATGTAGCTTTGGAGGTGATCCCTTGTGTTTTTTTGGAAGTTTTGCAAGTGAAAAAGGATTTTTTTTCGCTAAGCGCAGTGCCGAGAAAAATCTGGGCCATTCGGGTCCTCCTGGGCGTAGCACTACCCATGTGCAGGCTTGTCGGGCTCCTAAGTGTAGCGTTGAAAGTGTCTGGGCCTGTCGAGACTCTCTGAGCGCAGTGTTGCCCGCGTGTAGGCCTGCAGGGTCCTTCCTGTCAGGCAAAACCAGGCAAATGGGTAGCACCCAGTTATAAATGTAGTGTGCTCCCTTGTACACACAACGTAGTGTAAAATTACATTTTGAAACCTTCCCTACGCGCAGCGCTAGGTGACTTTGCACAAATTCTCACAAAAATTCAGAAAAAGAATCCCTTGAATGTTTTTTTCTCCTTTCAATTGTAAGATGAGATGGGAGGAAAACAAAATGGCCCTTTATACCTTTTAGGAAAATAAATTAAACTCAAAAATGCACTTTGCTAATTTTTTTAGTCTTTTGTCACTTTCCACTAATATTCTTTTTGAGCTTTTGCAGTAGGTGACTTAAAAACATAAAAATGGTTCCTTTTCCTTCTAATCATTTTTCTTTGTTGTTTTTCAGTTTACTGACAGGGTGAACTTTGACCTTCTTTGACCTATTGATGCCTTTATTATTCTGTTTTGCAGATGTCTTGTTTGAGTTACATGATTTGCTGTATTTTGGCTTGTTTATGTCTTTCAATCACTTTCAGTTAATAAGTTTCATGAAAACCTTGAAATGACTCTCTTCCCTCTGATCTTTGGGATATGCTGAAAACACTTTGACAACCTTAGGCACTTGCATGGTGGCAGCATATTTAAAACCTCTGTATTCTTGCCTTGGAGATTAAATTTCCTTTGGCTTGATGGGTGACTGAAACAATTTTTTTTCATCTTTCTCATTTACATCCAGGCATGATAAGTCTATTTTTTACAAGCACCACAAATTTCACCATTATGTATGCTAACTCCCTTTGGTCACTTTTGATTTATTGCAGGTGCCATAACACAATGATTTAACCCTGTCTAATGTCCTTGGTTTTTGACACATCCAGTTATACAACAACAACAACCTTATGATCAGCTTGACTTCTCATCTTTGGAGTTTAACCCTATTTTTTTATTCCTTTGATCATTGAGTGCAAATGATTGAAAATGAGGGCATGACCTTCTTGTCACTGATACTTTTTGCATTCTTTCCCTTTGAGGTAGTGAGATACTTTATCTTGGCAAACCATGGAGATCACCAACAAAAATCTCTTCAAACCTTCTCTACTGTCATCATGGAGGCCTATCATCTTCACTTCATCTCCTTTGACTATATTTTCAAAACCTTAGGCTTCTAGGCTGCTTGAGAAGAATTTTTAGTGTTGTCTTCTAAGTTCTCTATAGCCCTTTCAAGTTCATTCATTTATGTTCAGTTCACCTCACCTTTTTCCCTTTTTCGTATATAATTTCTAAAAATCTTTAATTCACGCTTGGTTGTGCTGGTGTGCCTCTGTCCTTGTGATTTGATGCATTGATCTTTGCTTGGAATACTGCTGGCCTAATTAGTGCCTAGAAACCCTAATTTTTCTTGAACATAGGTTTCTTCCTCTTCCATTTGATTGAGTATATCTTCTAATGAGGAGCAGGCCTCTTACCTTACCAATTTTACTGCTGATAATCACCTTGACACTCCTGCAGAAATGTCAAAAATGAATAGTTGTCCTTTGCAGAAATTTAACTTGATAAGGATTTCTTCCTTGGATGCTTATCTGATTTATCTTGGACAAACAAGTGCTGATCTTCTTTCACATCTAATTCAGCTTCTAGCACATGAAAAACATTGATTTAGAACACCAAAGATGACCCTACAACCTATGAAACCCTAATGACCTATTGGGAGGCTCTTTTGACTTGGTCTTTGAATGAAAGCTTGGCTTGGGATATTCAGATATGAAAAATAGAGTTTTTGACATTTTGATGTATTGAAGATCCAAAATCCAATGTATTTGAGACCATTAATGCTTGAGGCATTTGGTGAACATGGGAAAGAGTAGGCTGTTTGGAAAACTTAGATGAAAGTGGAGGGTTTAGGAAAAATAGAGTACTGAGGTTATGGTGTGAAAATAGGGCAAAGATGGGTGGCATGAGTCCACGAGGGATCTTCTAGGAGTGGTAGGCTAACCAGGGAATGGGAAAGTAGTGAAACAGTGAAAATTTTATCTTAAGGATAATGAAGGTAGTGAGATTTCTAAAACTCACAATATTCAGGAATCTTGTTTTTAGAAATCTAGGACAAGCATTTAGTCATCTACAAAATAAAAAAAATTACTGATGAATAACAAGTGGTAGGCGGTGGTATCTTTGGTATCCTGTACATCTTATTTCCCAAGGTAATAATAACAGCGCGAAGCCATGACTCATACACAACATGTCACTTCCACAAGTATGGTTGGCCTAATAATACATCGGAAACATCAATAGGAGCAATGTCACATAATACCTCATCCGTGAAGGGCTTGATGCTATAAAGAAGACAACATTGTTGGCTGACATGGAGATCCCGTCCTTGGTGAAGCCACCTGGTGGTGTATGGTTGTGGGTGCGCTGCAGTTGTCAAGCCCAACTGCTTCATGACATCTACTGAAATGAGGTTCTTTTGGCTCCCATTATCAACAATGAACTGTAGTGGGGAACCCTTTACCAACATCTCGGAGTGGAAGAGACATTTCGCCTCCTCTGGACCTTCCAGTCCCTTCTTCTGGATCTTCATAGTGGCAACAATGGCATTGGGCTCTGCATCAATAATCTGTTTCCCTTTGGAATTTCCCTTATTAGGTTCTGATTCAGAGTTGGAGCATGCATTTGATTCAGAAGCCCTCATCTCGGCCATGAGTGACTGCTTGGCCCGACACTCACTTGTGTTGTGAGTGGAGCTCTTATGTAACTCACACCACTTTCCCGTGTACTTCTTTGGCTTCGTGGTGTTGTTCTTTTCTTGTGGCTTTGGCAGGTTGTCTTGGGCCACCATGCCTTGGTTTTTTCCTTTGTTCTGTGGTTTGGGGGCACATTTCCCTTGCTTTTGATTCGCAGATCCAAATTCTTACTTCTTCTACTTGAATTTTTGCTCAATCTTGGCAGCATATCGGTATGTCGTACCAAGCGAGGAGATGTCAAGGAACTCCATTTCCTCCTGAATGTATCTGTGTAGACAAATGTGATACTTTAGCACCAAATGTTTCTCCAAATATTTGATACCCAACTTTTTGCGCAGGGTATGGAACAGATTCGCCAGCTCATGCACATCTTGATCCCATTGTTGTTGCAGCATGGTCCATTGTATGTACTTGTCATGATAGCTCCCCAAGGGATAGTATTGTTCCTTGATGGAATCTTGGAAATAATTCCAAGTGGGTATGACTGAGAATAGAGAGGGTTTTGTCTCATCCTTTTTCTCACAATAGGTTTCCCATATGTCATTGACATGGGGGGTAGCTTTGAGGAGTGCAAAAATAATCTTCTCCCAGTCAGAAAAGTCATGAACCGAGAAATATCCTTCTAATAGATTCAACCATCTATCTATGACATCTGCATCTATTTGACCATCAAATATGGAAATGACAGAGTTTACTTGTACCTTAAAGGGAGTCGCACCTCTAGAGTGGCTGTTGGATGCAGATGCGCCACCTGTGGGCAGTCGTTGAAGGATCTGGGCAAAGTTATCCATCATCGCGTTCCTTTGTTTTTCGACGGCCTCCTCGAGCAATATTTGATAGGATCTCCTACTCCCTCATCTTTCTTTTCATCCCCCATGGATGGCCATTGGGGTTTGTGAGGCTAATCTTGCAAAGGTTCAACCATATCAAGCCCCAACTCCTTATACCCCGACCTCGTTAGGGACATACAAAGAAGGATCGAGAAAAAGCATACCGCTCTGATACCACTAATCCAGATTTATGTAGGAACACAACAGAATACACATGTAACCATGAATACAAATATGCAACGGAAATAGCACTTAATTTCATTAATATCAAAGAACTGAAATTTGCTTATAGACAGAATATAAATAAACTAGCTAGGGCATTGGTAGCTTATCTCTAAGAAGAGATGTGGCAGCTACAGGCCTCTGAACTGAGTTACAGTGAGGCTCGAGGGCCTATTTATTATTTAGAAACAATGGAAAACCATAAACATCCAAGACCCTAGCCCTAAGAGATGAAGCGCCAAAACTATGGGCCTTGTTTGGGTAAATTGGTGTTTTGACTTCTCGGGGACGTAACTTTGGCATACGATCTTCGTTTGATGTGCACCATACCTTGTTAGAAAGATATATACAAGGAATACAAATTTTGATGTTTGAAAGATAGCCCATGTCGCTCTCGACTTTCCCAAAAAACATCGTTTAGGGCCTCAAAATGGCTCCGGAAGTTCAGGACCCGAAAAACTGCCAAAAATAGCAAGTTGTGCCAAAACTGAAAAACTTAAAGAGACAATGGTGGGGCCCCAAGTGGAATAGGTGGGTTGCCACAAATATCCACCTGGATCACCTTGACTACACAATACTCATAGGCACATCCAATGTGTGTGTGGTTGCATGAGTGCACCCACTAATGTCGCAACTAATAGTCAAATTGTCCCTTTCACCTACATCTCAACTGGGTCTCCAATGGATCTGACATGCATGTAGTTAACAGTATTAAATCTTCAGTTGCATGTGATATCACTAGATGTGAATTAATTAATATTTAATTCACTGATCTCTCACTAATGTATCTTCAGTTACAACTAGCACAACTGAGTTTAATTCACTTAACTAAGTTAAACTACTTTACAAATTTCATAACTACACTACCAACTCTGTTACAACTTCGAATCACTCAGTTACAACTAATTCCACTTGCATGTCCCACTGACCAACCTTTGAACTCAAATTTCCTTCAACTAACTAGTTTTCCACTTCAGTTAATTGATTCCAAGTGTTCCATGAGAATAGATTAATATTTATTGTCTAACAATTATTAAGGGATAATAATAGTCGACATGCATCTATAAATAGAACTCGTACATACATATATAAATATACCATCATATTTAAATATAATATTCTCAACAATCTATAAATAGACATCATCTATAAATAGAATTTTCTCATTCATCTATAAATAGATCTCCACCTAAAAATAGCCTGTGTGGGCCCCACCTAGTGTTGGTGCTTAATTTTCACTAGGATCAAGGATGTTGTTTCCATATGCCAATTTCACTATTTCTTGTTGTAACCTTCAACACTCCCTCTCAACAAGAAAGGAATGTCTTTGCATGTGCCATGCAACTCCATGCATGGACCCTGCAACCTTTGCATGGAACACTTCTATAGTATTTCTTGCACATGCAACACTTCCGAAACTGAATAGCCTCCAAAAAATTGAATCAGTATAATGCATATGTCATCAAAGTCTTCTGACTTCTGCTGGTACCAACTTCACATGTCTTCAAGAACCACTGCGCTGTTGACCTCTGCATCCATGCACTCTGCACTTGCTATCAACTCTGATCCACGCTCCAATATTCAACACTGTCACTTTGATTTCATTTCCTCACGACATCTGACTGCATAAATCCAACTGATCCTGCTACTGCTGCTCTGTGGGCTCCTCGTAGCCAGGTTAGATTCATGAGATCCATACCATCTTAATGAATACTGCCCATAAATTTCTTCTTAGGATTATCCATGCATGTCGCCCCACCTATCACCTAGTAGTATAGCTGCATGCACTCCCTTTTCCCATCTGGCATGAAATTTATCTGCATGAGTGGTTTCTCCCACTCCATGATCCTCATCTTGTGGCTGCTCCACATCCCAAGGTTCACTCTTACCTGCATGCAAATCCAAATCCCTCTCAAGCGTCAATTTCATGACTTTCTCACACTTCCCAATAGTCGGAAGCTCTGTAGAAATCCCATATACATCAAGTCTATAGAGATTCTTAACTCGAATCCCAACCTTCTTGGCTTGCCCTATTGCTTTGTGTCGCAGGAAAACTTTTCCTTCACTAAAGACAACATCATAGCCTCTATCGTCTAACATTGCGACTAAGACTAATATTTTTATTCAAACCTGGAACATGCATAACATATTTTAAATGAAATATTTTACCCGATGCCCTCTGATAGGTAATGGTACCAATGCCAGTCACACTGTATCATCCATTGTCGCCGAACTCGATATGCAACTGGAGATATTTCTCATCCAAGTCACTGAAAAGTTTCTTATCTCCCGTCATGTGAAAGGAAGCACCGCTATTCAAGTACCACCCCAATCCCAATGCACTTGACACCATGCATTTGATCAATGAGAAGTCAAGCTCAAATTGTGAGGCAAGGGCCTCATGAGCTGCAACTCTAGCAACCATCTTGTTCATCTTCTTTTGTGGACAATTTGTGGAAATATGTCCATACTCGTGATAATGAAAACACTTCACTTTGGACATGTTTTGCTCCTTGCCATCTTCACCAGCCTCAGATTTAGAATGGAATTTCTTCCCCTTCCCGTTCTTTGCCTTGGCAGCCAAAGAAAAATCCTCTTCATCATCATGCTTTGATAAAGAGCCATCTCTGGTGTTCCGCCTGAACTCCTCCTGCACTAGATCCAACCACAGTCATTCCCAATCCAACAGTTTTTCCCATCCGTTGACAGAGTATTCATAACTGCGCCAACTCTTAGGAAGTCCTAAGAGAGACAAACTCACCAAATCATCATCAACAACACTTACTCCTACACTCCCAAGCTCATTCGTACATTGTAAAAACTATGTTAATTATACCAGAATAGTGTCATTCTTTTCCATCTTGATCTTCCTGAGTTTATCTTTCAGCGCCAATTTCCTATAGTCGCTTATGCTTTGGAATAGATCCATCAAAGCCTTCCGCATAGAATATGGTCTGGTTTTCCCATGAAGCCTTGAGACAATGTGGTCTCGTACACCTTCCAATAGAATCCTCCTCACCCTTGCCACTTTCTTTTTCCATGCATCAAGTAAAGCAACATATGTCGAAGTGGGCTTAGGAAAATCACTATCGATGAATTCCTTCAAGCCATTATACCGCCTTCATCCTGTCCTTCCAGGAAATGTAGTTCAAGTTGCCCTCGAGTGCATACTCTAGCCGCAAGCCATTGAAATCCATTTCGATGTTTACTCAGCTGTAGCACCAAGAAATTCTTGCAACAAATTCGAATTGTTTCCACCAACAAACTCAGTTCCTGCTTCAAAATTGCAATCTTCTGTGCTTCGATACCATGTAAAAAATTTATAACACAACTCTGATACCATGTAGAAATTTTAATACAAAATATTTATTTCCTAGATTCTCTTGATCTAACAATTATATGACACTGTTAAATACATAATCGCTTCTACAAAAATCTTTGTGAAATTTAAAACACGATCGCCAATTGCAATATCATGAAGAAAGATCAATCACACATAACACAGATGTTTTTACCGGGAAAGCATAAAGCTAAAAACCCCACTATCATATATTATGTATATATCATGGATCATGAAACAATATTATACAAAACTCTAATCCAATATCTCTCAGTACAATATACAATCGTCTCACACTGTCATACAAAAATTGGCAAATACATGCGCCAATTTACTGCCTCCAAACAAATTGCCTCCATTGCGCAATCCTTGATGGTCAAGAACCTCTGATAGAATTATTCTAGCCTACCTTGACTATGCAATACCCTTAGGCACATCCAGTGTGTGTGTGGTTGCATGAGTGCACCCACTAATGTCACAAATGATAGTCAAACTGTCCCTTTCACCTACATCTCAACTGGGTCTCCACTGGATCTAACATGCATGTAGTTAACAGTAGTAAATCTTCAGTTGCATGTGATATCACTACATGTAAATTAATTAATATTTAATTCACTGATCTCTCACTAGTGTATCTTTAGTTACAACTAGCACAACTAAGTTTAACTCACTTAATTGAGTTAAACTACTTTACAACTTTCATAACTACACTTCCAATTCTGTTACAACTTCAAATCACTCAGTTACAACTAATTCCACTTGCATGTCCCACCAACCAACCTTTGAACTCGAATTTCCTTCAACTAACTGGTTTTCCACTTCAGTTAATTGATTCCAAGTGCTCCATGAGAATAGATTAATATTTATTGTCCAACTATTATTAAGGGATAATAATAGTCGACATGCATCTAGAAATAGACATGTGATCTATAAATATAACTCGCACATACATCTATAAATAGACCATCATCTATAAACAGAATTTTCTCAACCATCTATATATAGACATCATCTATAAATAGAATTTTCTTATGCATCTATAAATAGATCTCCACTTGAAAATAGCATGTGTGGGCCCCACCTAGTGTAGGTGCTTAATTTTCACTAGGATCAAGGATGTTGTTTTCGGATGCCAATTTCACTATTTCTTGTTGCAACCTTCAACATGAGGTGTCCAGGCTTGACCAAGCTTCACACAGTCCTACTGACACCATCCCAACGGTAGAGAGATCATTCTTCTATCCAACATCTGGGGCTAGCCCTATCCTAACATATATATTCATATATTTTGTAATGGAAACCTTGTATAAATTTTTTGGGCATTTCTTTAATATACATAAATACTTTTGTATATTTCAGTCACATCGATTGTTTTCTTTGACAATCATATATATAGGATTAGATTTAAATCGATGAATTTATATGGCATCTTGTTTACACATTTTTAATACATGATTTATAATAATTTAATGAATCATGACAACACATTTAATATTTATTCGTTAAATTAGAGTTTTACGCTTCCTTGTGCTTCTATTTTAACCCCAATGGGAAAAAAAAAGGGAACTTGTCGCGGGATCATTCAAACTCGTGCATTGCATGATACACAACATGACACATCCAAATGTCTAAACCATGGACCCTTGCCCTCTAGCCCTAGGTCACCACAGGCATAGGCTATTGGTTAACTTAAAATATAGTCTTAAAAGGCCATAATTTTCGCATGAAATTCGGTGGAAGCAAGTGGCTCCAAATCCACCAAAACATGTAAGCCATGGATGGTGGCCTTCAAACTCTTTTTACACGAGTTTAATGACTTGGGTCATCCTTCTTGATTGTAGAGTTCTAAAATATTTTTTAATGTGATTAGAAAGCCTGGCATAGAGAGAAACAACAACCATACAAAAAGAGATTTTTTTAATGTGATTAGAAAGCTTGGCATAGAAAGAAACAACAACCATACAAAAAGAGATATATCTCCTATGATATCATATTACGATATATCATCTATTATTTGATATTAGTTGGATTTTCTCTTCATTTCTCGAGATTGTATCGTTTAGTGAATTTGTCTTTTTTAAATTTAGAGTTTTGGAATTAGAGGAACAAGGTAAAACAATTGATTTTATTTTGTCTAAATTGTATTGTGATCGTATGCATATAATTATCAAAAATCAATGATCATATGCATATTATTAACATTGTTCCAAGTGAGAGTTACATTGTACACTAGTTTTCATCCAAATTTTAAATGATTTGATTCCATAGGGAAAATGTAAATTAGTGCTTTTATTAAAAAAAAAAAAAAATTCATAAAAAATATTTTTCTCTCATATTTTTTATTTATTTAAATTTAAAATTAAGATGAATTTATTTATTGGATATTTTAATTTTTTTTCTCTTCACAATCAATATCGGTTGTGAAATATTTCTTTTAGACTATTAATGACATAAATATACAATTTATTTTAAATATTAAAAAAGAAAATTAATTTATGTTAATTTATTTATTTTAAACATTTTTCTTTCTAAATTGTAACACACCATTTTTCATTTTTCTCTCTTACAAGATAAATTCAATTTTATTTTAATAATATCACAAATTTACTAACACATTTTTTTTTTTTAAAACTATGAAGGTTTGCATCTAAATTCACTAGCCCGTTCTTTTTTGAAGCTATGAAAGTTTTGCATCTCTTTCACCAAAGATTGTGGAGGTTTCGTGTCAAGCTGTACTTTTAATAATGAAATAATATATTATTGGATAGTAAGTTTGAATTTATTCAAGGAAAGAAGCTCAATTTAAAATATGACAAAGTTATTATAATTATTAGAGTTTTCCCTTTTGTTTTGAATTTTTTGTTTCAATACTTTATTATTTAAGAAGATGAAAATTAGAAATTAATGAAAAAGAAAAAACAAGTTAATCTTATAAGAAAATAAAGTTCTTTTCATTTTCAAAAATAATAAAAATTTGGAGAAAAATTTAATTTTATATTTGATTAAAATTCATATTTAATAAAACAATAAATTTAAAAAAAAAATTATCAAAACTTTTAAAGTAAAAATTTATGCCACGTATTATCATTTCACTAATTTTTTTTCTTATTATAAGTATTACATACTTTACCTTAAATATTATAGCACAAGAAATTACTTTTTTTTTTTTTTAATTTCTTAAATGTTATATCAAAAAGTATTACCCTTCTTTTTATTAATTAAGTGTTATATTTCTGTGCATATCTTAAACATAGTTATTGTGATAATTTTTAAATTCCTTTTTCATTTTTATTTTACCCATTCATCATTATATATAATAATAATGATTATTAAAATAAATAAAATATTATATAATCTATTAATTAAAAACAATATTAATATTTATAAAAAATATCATCATTTCATATTATTTTTATATGAAATGTTTATTTAAAGTAATATAACTTTTATATATTTTTAAAATTTTAAATATGAAAGGTTTATATAATTAAAATGAGTTTATTTTAATCTAATAAAATGTATATATCTTATTAGAATTTATTTGATGAATAATTAGTTTGTTTTTCAATTATTTCAAATTTAAGTAATATGCATATTAGCTCAAACTTAGTACACATATTTATATGTTTTTTTTAAATAAAGGAGTAAGGGATTTATATTAACAATCGTTGGATTAGGGACAAGAACTATTATATAGTTTGTCTATTATAAGATTTTTATTATTAGTAGTCTGTTTATGTAGCCTGCTTCTCTTTTGAGGTTACAATTTCATCTTAGTCTAAAAATGTGTCCACTATAAACTCTACAAAAAGTTTCCAATAAACAACAAAATTTACAAAGTAACATACTAAAACATTTTTTGCAAAAAAAACCACCCAAAAACGAAAACCACCAGAGTCAACATCTATTTTGACCATTGACATCATACACCCTTAAGTGGAATGCTCTTCTCCTTTCAACAACAAAAATTGAGCCATTACCTCCCAAAGTCACTTGCACATTTCCATCTCTGGATACCTCCAAAGCAGATAGTCGAGCATTGAGTGAGTGAAATTCCTCCCAGGGCATCCATTGATGTCCTCTGCCACTTCCTTCCAGTGCTTCTGCTTCAGATTCCCATGGCTCAACTCCAGAGAACGCTCACACCAAGCATCGATCACAGTCAGGGTAGCGGTCTCGCTGTAGATATCATATTCCAGCGTTTATACTTTTTGTACATGGCTGGATACAAGCATGAAGTAGTCACTGCATCTCAAATGGTTGGATAATGCTTAGTAGACCTTGCAAAAAGTAGCATGCCTTTGGATGCAGTCATGATCCTAGGAAACTCAGTATGTAATGAATGCTCAATATATGGAGATTTTGGGAAGGGAAGCTTCTATCAGAACATGCAGGACTTTCTGGAAAAATAAAAAATGTCACAGGATCACTATGACAGAGAGTCAATAAGTTTCTTGTTATTGCTCGGGCGACCATGGACAACCTCCACCACTTCCTTTCATTGCTTTTGCTTCAGATTCCTAAAGTTTAGCTCCAAATAACGCTCACCCCAAACATTAATCAGTAGTCAGGGTAACGATCTGGAGCCAGATATCGTATTTCAACGTTTTTAATTTTTGTACATGGCTGGATAAAACCATGAGCTAGTCATTGCAGCTCAAATGGCTAGAAAACGCTTAGTAAACCCTGCAAAATCTAGCATGCCTTTGGATGCAGTCATGATCCAGGGAAACTCAGTATGTAATGAATGCTCTAAATATGGAGATTTTGAGATGGGAAGCTTCTATCAGAGCACACAATACTTTATGGAAAAATAAAAAATGTCGAAGGATCACTATGACAGAGATTCAATTATCCATGCTATTTATTATGCAGTATTGATTGCAGTTGAGAAATTTGGAACATAGGGGTAGGAATTAGAGAAAACATTCAAGGATGTTTCCTCTCGTATAATTGGAAGTGTGATACATATAACTGATGCTAAAATTGGCCCCAAGACCAAAGAAACAAAAGCCATCTGTCTATTTGCAGCAAAAAATATTGTTTGTGCACGTGATGCTAAATTGAAAAGGCACAAAGCACTGGAGGATGCAACCGATTTGTTAAGAAAAGAAAAATAAAGACAACAAAAAATTGGCCAGAGTGCAAGCAACTTGCAGTCTAGTTTTGGTCATCATTCGTCATAAATTAGGGAAACCTAAAAGGTAACGGCAATATTTTATTACATTAACAAATAAATATGCCTACAAAAGAAAAATAATCTTGCATGGAATATGTATCCCACTCCCCGATGTTACTTTGCACCTCTCGGTGCAAATGATAGTATTATTTTTAAATATAATGTTAAATGGCAACATCTCCCTCATATTGGGTTGTAAAGCACCTCTCAGTGGCCTTATAAATTAAATGGTTGAAAAATACCAATAACCATCAAAACACTTTTGTTGTTTAATTTATTTTTCCAAGAGGCACATTCTACAACCGAGTATGACCCCCATGTGTAAGTATGTCACATTCTACAACCCAGTATGACCCCATGTGTAAGTATGTCGGAACACTAAAAAAAGACATAGTAAATAAATAAAAATATAAATAAACTAGAGGTATGGTAAATAAATAAAGCCTCTTTTATACTTACTCTAGAGGTATGGTAAATAAATAAAAATATAAACAAAATAGAGGTATGGTAAATAAATAAAACTTTTTTTTATATTTACTCCATAAACCTCTATATTTACAAAAAATCAAATAAAGAGGTTTTACTTAGGTGAAGCCTATGGGCCAAATACCATAGGATAAAGTATTATTAATAACAAGGGACAAATACCATGGGCCAAATACCATATTTATAAAAGAGGTATGGTAAATATATAAATATAAAAGAGGTATAAAGAGGTAAGGTAAATAAATACAAATATATCAAATAGGATTAGAAATCAACATCTAATTATATATAAAGTCTATGGCTCAGATATGGTAAAAAAGCATTATTAACCCTAACATTAATATTAAATTAATAATATTATTATTATTATTACTATTATTATTATTGTTAAATATAATAGTCATATTAATATATTATAATATTAATAGTATTAAATTTAATAACTTTGGATTAATACAATATTAAATTTTCTATATTATAATATATATTAATATATCATGATATATATATATTAACTCTAGATATATATGGGACGAAAGAACAAAGACATATGATAGAGGTGGAGAAACAGGGGGAGTGGCAAGGGAGAGATGGAGATAAACTGAAGGAGAAGGGAGAGGAGGAATGAAGAAAGAGAGAGAGGGAGAGGAGTGAGAGAGGTAGAGAAGGGTAACAAAGGTAGAGGAAGACATAAATATGGATGTGGAATAGAGAGAAGGAGAGAGGGAGGGATAAGGAAAGAGGATTGGAGGTCGGTAGAGAGAGAGAGAGAGAGAGAGAGAGAGAGAGAGAGAGAACAGAGAGGGAGGTAGGAGAGAAAGGGAGAGAGAGGAAGGATGAGAGGAGGAGGAGAGAGGAAGGGATAAAGACATGGAGTTGGAGGCGGAGAGGGGGAGGTAAGAATAAAGGAATAGAGAGTGAGAAGTGAAGAGAGAGGGAATGACAAGAGAGATATGGAGAAAGTGTGTGTATGTTTAAGGGTGAGATAAAGAGACATAGAAGGAGTGATGGAGACAAGGGGGGAGAGAAGGAGAGAGAAGGAAAAAGGGAGGGATATAGTAACATTGTTGGATATAGAGATAGAGTGATGTGGGAAGAAAGAGGATTGGAGGGCAGAAAGAGAGAGAGAGAGAGAGAGGAGTGAGTGGCGGGGGGGGGGTGCACATAGAGGGAGGTAGGAGATAAATGGAGAGAGAGGAAGAGAGAGGATTATAGGGGAGAGAGAGAGAGTGATGGGGAAAGAGAGAGGGAGGTAGAAGAGAAAGGGTGAGAGAGAAAGAAAAAGAGAGGGGACTTGAAAGAGAGGAGGGCAGCAGGAGGGAGATAGGAGGAGAGAGGGAGGGATAGAGAGATGGATTTGGAGGGGGGATAGGGATGGATAGAGAGAAGGAGCTGGATGGGGAGAGAGGGAGGGAAGAAGGAAGACATAAAGAGTGAGTAGTTGAGAGAGAGAGGGAATGACAAGGGAGAGAAGTAGAGAGAGTGTATGTTTGGGGGCGAGATAAAGAGACAAACAAGGAGAGATGGAGAGAAAGGGGAGAGAAGGAGAGATAGAGGCATATAGTAACAAATTTGGCAGGTGAAGATAGAGAGAGAGAGAGAGAGAGAGAGAGAGAGAGAGAGAAAGAGAGGTGGGAGGGAAAGGAAGAGAGAGATTGAAGAGAGGTAGGGAAAGGTAGATGGAGATGGGGGGAGGAGGGAAAGGGAGACATAAATATGGAGGTGGGAGACAGGGAAGGAGAGAGCATTGGAGGGTAGAGAGAGATAAAGAGAGAGAGAGAGAGAGAGAGAGAGAGAGAGAGAAAGAAGGGGGAAGGGAGAGGGACGTAGGAGAGAAAGGAAGAGAGATGAAGGATGAGAGGAGAAGGAGAGAGGGAGGGATAAAGAAATGGAGTTGGAGGGGGAGAGAGGGAGGGAAGAAGAAATACATAGAGAGTGAGAAGTGGAGAGATGAGAGAGAGAGAGAGAGAGAGAGAGAGAGAGAGAGAGAGATTGGGGAAAAGAAAGGGAGGTAGGAGATAAAGTGAGAGAGAGGAAGGAAAAGAGAGGGGACTTGAAAGAAAGGAGGAGAGATGGAGGGAAATATAGGGAGGGATATATAGAAGGAGTTGGATGGGGAGAGAGGGAGGGAGGAAGAAAGACACAGAGTGAGTAGTGGAGAGAGAGAGAGAGAGAGAGAGAGAGAGAGAGACAAGGTAGAGATGGAGAGAGAGAGTGTATGTTTAGGGGTGAGATAAGAGAAAAAAAAGGAGACATGGAGAGAAGGGGGGAGAGAAGTAGAGAGATAGGAATATAGTAACAAGGTTGGAAGGTAAAGAGAGAGAGAGAGAGAGAGGTGGGAGAGAAAGGAATAGAGAGAGTGAAGAGAGCTAGGGAAAGAGAGATGGAGATGGAGGGAGAGAGAGAGGGAGCTAAGAATGAAGATATAGAGATTGAAATGTTGAGAGAGAGGGAGAGAGGGAGGGAGTGATAAGGAAGATGGAGAGTAAGGGAGGTAAGAATAAGACACATAGTGAAAGGTTGAGAGAGAGGGAGAGGGAGTGATAAGGAAGATGGAGAGATATGGAGAAAGGATAAAAAGAAGGAAGAGAGACAGAAGTGGGGAAGAGGAGGAGGGAGTGGTAAATATATGGATTGGAGAAAGAGAGTTTATTTTTTGGGGTTGATATAGAGAGACAGAGGGAGATAGAGATATATATGGAAGGTGAAGAGAAAGAAGAGATAAATGGAAACAAGGAGGGAGGGACAAAGATATTAATATATATGGGGTGAGAGAGTGTGTGCATTTGGCGGGGTGAGATAAAGAGAAAAAGGAGATATGGAGGGAGATATAGATATAGATTGAGGGAGGAGAGAGGGAAGAATATTTCTTGCACTAGATGTATTGATTTTAGTGTAAATGGTGATTTCTAATCCTATTTGATTGCTTGCACTAGATGCATTTATTTTAGTGTAGATGTTGATTTCTAATGATATTTTTTTACTTGGAATAAATGCATTGATTTCAATGTAGATTATTTCTAATTCTATTTGATTTCTTGCACTAAATGCATTGATTTCAGTGTAGATGGTGATTTCTAATCATATTTGATTTCTTGCACTAGATGCATTAATTTCAATGTAGATGTCGATTTCTAATTATATTTGATTTCTTGCACTAGATGCATTGATTTTAATGTATATGATTTCTAATCATATTTGATTTCTTGCATTAAATGCACGGATTTTTGTGTATATGGTGATTTCTAATCCTATTTGATTGCTTGCACTAGATGCATTGATTTCAGTGTAGATGTTGGTATCTAATCATATTTTCTTACTTACATTAGATGTATTGATTTCAGTGTAGATTTTGATTTCTAATCCTATTTGATTACTTGCATTAGATGCATTGATTTGAGTGTAGATGTTGTTTTATATTCTTATTTTATTTCTTGCATTAGATGCATTGATTTCAATGTATATGTTGATTTCTGATTTGATGTAATTGGATGTATGATGGTGCCATTAGGGGAATTTTGAGGTCTGAAATGGGCCTCCTAAGAAAATGTACAACTAAAATAAACTTTATAAGAACCAATAGGATTCAAGATGATGATATCAACCATAGGGGTTGATTCACCATTTTTGGAGTAAAAAAGTAAAAAGATTAAAAAATAATAAAATAATAAAACTACTTTTTCAACTCGTATTTTGAACTTATATCCCTAAGGGTTTACTCAAATTTCGAGTACGAATACTCGTTAGATGAAAAATTTAATTCCTCATCCAAGGAGTACCCATGTTAAATACTTTTGATGGACCCTGCTACACGAAAAATGAGAAATACATAAAAAAAACGCGATTGCAATCACGTTTGTTATGTATTTCTCATTTTTCGTGTAGAAAAGTCCATCAAAAGTATGAAAAATGGGCACTCCTTGGATGAGGAATTAAATTTTGCATCCAACAAGTATTCCCGCTCGAAATTTTAGTAAACCCTTAGCGAGATAAGTTCAAAATACGAGGTAAAAAAGTTTTTTTTTCTTTTTTCCCTCTAAAATTTGATGATGTAATAAAATATTATTTTATTATTTCCACTATTATTTTATAATTTCCATAGGAGTCCCATTTTAGACCTCAAAATTCCTCTAATGATTAATTTTAAAGTCATTGGATTAATAGAGTGCATTGATTTTAGTGTAGGCACAAAAAATGATGATGTTTACTACAACAACTTGAGCTAAATATTTAAATGGTTTATGATTCCAAATGCCCTTTTCATATAATCGATATAAAAAGATGACAAAACTAACAAGGGTGACAATAAGAACAATAGAAAAAAATAGTTTGCGATTGATCACAATGAAAACTATTTGTAATTCAGTACATTCTTATTATTCACATTTTCTACGATTCAATACTGTTACATTGCCACTTTGCATTCAAAAACAAAATTTCATCATTTTTCGTCATTAAATTTATTTTACAATATTTATCATCTCAACAAACTAAGGTAATTAAGCAAATTTAAAATTAAAATGACTCGATAAATCTGACACATATTTAGCATATTTAAAATGGTTATATTAATATTAGATGTATTTACATATTATTGATAAAATTAATCATATGTTGCTCATATTATCGATAGATTTTCCTCGGCCGCACATGACTGAAACCAACCTAGATCCATCTTAACTCCGGATCTATCAAGCGCCGAGAGGGATCAAATCTCTCGAGGTGCAAACCTTTCCTCAAGTTTTGCAGTTAAAAAAGAGGTTTCCGCCTTGAGAGATTTGATCCCTCTTGGCACTTCATATATCTGGAGTTAAGATGGATCTAGGATGGTGTAATGCCCTATTAAGAGTAGCATAGCCATATAAATTAAATGGTTGATAAATTCCAATACTCGTCAAAACACTTATGTGTCATTTAATTTATGTAATGTTGAGAATTTGTAATGCCAAGACAAAATGGAGGTAGAAAACACACTCAAACGCACTGCATAAGTTTTGAAATGAAAAAGGGTTTGGAAGCCCTTGGTTTCATTCATTAGATTGTTTATATGAGGAAGAATATCCTTAGATTATTAAATCTACACCATACTTATGAGTGTAAATATTCTAGAATATTCTATTAATGTTAAATCCCTTCCATCCACCTAATAATTATTGATAATTAAATTAAAATTATGGAAACCATATTTTAAAATAAACATACTTATCAACTTAAAAAGTGTTTTTAATATCCCATGGTGGGGAGCTACTATCCCCAAATCGATATGAGTGTTATGGGTGTAATTGAAGAAGGCAAATTGTGTTCCCAATGGCAGCCACATGGCCTCTCGTACATAACACCTACGAAACAAAGTGAACCTTCCTATGGGAGATTGTAATGCATCTGAAAGTGATCATGTGGAACTTGGGAGTTGTATAATCGATTTGGATCTCGACTTGAAGGAAATTTCAAAAGTCATTATGGAAAAAATTGGAGAATGGAAAAATATAATGCTAAGGGATCACTAGCTAAGGACAAACATACACAACCCAATGCTTGTTACACGCATATAATCCATCAACCATGGGTAGCATGAAGCTGGTATTGTGTTAACGGTCCTGGAAAGTTGTTCCATGGATACTTTGAGGAACACATGACTGGAAATCATTCTTGGCTGGAAACTTTTCAGATGGAGCAATTCCCTCACTGGAACAACTCATAGAAGTCACTGCCTCTGCAACATTGTTGGACAAAGTTGATAGCTCAACAAAAAAGTCTCAATCCTTGCCAAGAACTTGATAGACCTTGAATTTTCCTCCTTTGATGATGATAGTGGGACACAACCACCATGGATATTCCTATAGAATGAAACCCAAGTGAGGCAATCATTTGTAACATATATAACCTTGTTTTTATGTTAATGTTATTACTATGTCCAATTTATTTTCTTTTTAGAAACAATTTTAGTTTAACATATTCTCATATAATGAAAAATATTAGCAATCTTGAAATTATGTATTTATATTATTAGTCTCCCAAGTGACATACCAATAACTAGTAATAATTGTATTTATCAATTTTGTTTTAAATAATATAAATGATTTGTCTTTAAAAAAAGGAGAGAAATATTTGTAATAAAATGTAACATCAAACAAACATAATACACGACATAAATTGAATTAGTGGGACTATAACTAGAATAAAACCCTAAGAAGACTACCTTAAAGTATTGAAAAGATGTATGAGATAATATGCATGGCTTTTTATCCCACGTCAAGGTGATTGGATTTGCAATGATGAAAACCATAAATTTCATCCCCGAGAAGGTTATATTATGAATCTATACTTGATTACAGTGGGAAAATTCTTCTATTATTTTGTTCTAAGAATTTCACATTCAATTTATGATTCAAACAAGTTGGAAGGATGTAAGTTGTAGAAATAATAGAGATAGAGTATTGAATATCTTGAAGAAAAGCATTATCTCCTAATATCTTTAATTTAAAATAAATCATATAAAATATTGTTTTTTAAAAGATAAAATTTTATTATTTTGAAATAAAGAGAAATATTTTTTTATTAAAATATGTTGAAACTATACATATTTAAAGCGTTAATATTATGTATAATCTAATTGATAGATGAAATGAATTTTTTCTAGTGAATTTTTTTTGTCATTTTTCCCAAAATTTAATAGACATATTTAAGAATTATAAGTTTAAGTTGTTTAATCTACAAAGTTCGAGCGTTTCATGGGTTTTTAGGGTGGTGGATCCATTTATGCATTCAAAAATTCATTTTAAATAATAAGAAATCACAACCTTGCTCAAAATTGTATTGTCAAATTTCGGCCAAAAAAACCATTTCGTCTTAACATTATGCAAATGAAAATTAAAATTTATGAATTTCAATTTAAATTTAAATTGAATCTAAAAGGAAGAAAAAAAAGAAGACAAAGGAGTGTGTAGCTTTAACATTTCCAATAAAAATATCCTACTTAGTAGCTTTTAGAAATTATATACTTAATTAAATATCACTATTATTGATGTAATAAAAATACTTAAAATTTAATGTTTAGAAAATAACTACATATGATGTAGGCCATGGTCCATGCTTGTTCATGGAAATTTCATCCCCTATAGCTACAAAATACTTCCAAAAAAATTTCAACTTCATAAACACTCATTAATGGGAGCAACCATTTATATCAAAAATAAAAAATAAGTAAAGAAAAAAACTAGAACTTGACCCATTGATTTGAATTGTCTTATAGCTTCCTTGGAAGATATAAAAGCCAAGATGTTAATCATTAGAAATAAAAAAACACATTTAAAATTAAATAATACTTAGTTATCCCATTATACCTGGGCCTATTACCATACTTTGATCCTAATCCTCATTATTTGTGTTGTTTTTTATGAATAAAATTAAATTACAAAGGCTCTCGAATAAGGGTGGGCACAGTGGATGATGTGATGCCAAGTGGAAGGGTGGTGTCACTACTGCCTCTCGGCGCTTCAAACACATGGGACAGGGAAACCACCTACCCTCCCATGTAATTTTTTATCTTCTATTATTTCTACATCGATTGCACATGTGCAGGGAAACTTATAGTTTAGTGTAGTCCTGATGAGGTTATTGTAATCACCTAAAGCTCGATCAACCAAGTTTTTGCTAAATAAATTAGGAAAGACATGTTTTAAGTAGAAAGACAACATCACTGGCGACTATAGGAAATTGCCTACTATCTTGTGACTACATGAAATCTATAAGAAATTTCCAGGTCCCTTGAACCTGGGCCTCATCCTCACACTTAGTCTTCTATGTTGGCATTTTTATATTAGGTGGGTGCTTTCAAGATTGGTGGTCATTCTTGCACACCCACCCCAAAGGTATGCTTATGGGTTCTCCCATTTCACTTTAGTAGATCTTCTAGTTCGTTATATTGGTGGAGGATTAGTGGTTCATATAATCCTATGATACACATGAGGGAGATACTTTCCCTATGTTTTTTCTCATTTTGTACACTTTCTTCCTTAGTATGTTTGCTCCTTTAGTCGGTTCTTCATAAAGGGGGGGCTCTTCAATTCCTCATTTTTTTGCTTCAAATGGTTTGGGCATAAACTACTGAGGTTGGTCCCTTCTCTCTTTGATTATTTAGTTGTGCTCACGCTCTGTTTTGAACTCCCTAACAGGTTTTAGTAATATGGGAATTACTTGGGTGATTTCAGTGTTGTGCATATTTCAGGGGTTGTTTCAAAGCAATGAGAAGTTCTTAGTTTGTTCCATTGTTGGGAGAAATACTCTGGCTTCATTTCATTCTCTATCCATTAGTACCACCATGCCTAGACATAAAATGTGTCCCAAAGAAGGCATAAGAAACCAAATGTCTAAGGGGAACTCTAGAATTGTTAACACAAACACATGTGTAGCAGCCCAAGCCAGAAAACAACCAGGAGCTTTCACACAAGTAATCCATCTTACATTAGGGCTAAAATTCAATCAGTTGAGGAAGAAATCATGTGGGAAAACAAATCTCTCTCTAATCCTAAAATCAATGTTGCTGCTATGAGTTGGGTTCCAAACATAGGTCACAGAAGAGGTAGAAGAAATTAGTATCTATAGGCAATTCAAATTTACTGGAACACTAGGACCCTGATAGGGAAAGTTGTGTAGGACAAAGGCAATCAGCGTGCAATAAATCAAGTACCTACACACTCACGTCATGAGCATAAGCTCAAGGCTTACTCATGTGGAAGCACACCTCAACTGTAAGAATTCTCCTAGTACAAATGCCCCTAACACCAATATCGAGGTATTATTCATATCCATATATCTAATTGCTAAGGATGATGTTGAATATTGTTATGTTAGATGTTTCCTAGATTTTGATCTTGTGCATGATAAATGTTATCTGATGGCAGTCCTAGACTGTTGGACTATATCTATATTTTGGACATTTATTGTTTTATTAGGAAATTGGCATATTCTTGACCTCCCTTGGAGAACTAGTCTAATTGAGATCCAATATGGATATTTGATGATTGCTCACCTCATGTTTCTCTTTTGGTTTTCTTTCTAGTAGAGGTTAGTAGGGGTGAGTTCAGTATCTTTGTAGATTTTTGTTTAGCATAATGGAAATGCTAAATAAAAAATAAATACAAATAACAAAGGATACTTGGAGGATACATTTATTTATTAGGGTATTTCTGGAAATATATTATAATCATTCCCCAATGGGGATGTTAAATGTAGGCACAGAGGTGTTAGAAGACCAGATGACCTTTTCCTTGGGAAATAACATGCTAAGGTGTGTCAATCAACCTGAAAATTTAATGTTCCCAGTCTTAGTTTTCCCACTCAGCCTGCATGGATTTTCAACTTGATCTTTCTTGTTCCATCTTGGCCTCTAGATCTCTCAATAGGTTTCCCTACATGGTATTCTCCAATGTGTTGTTATCCAAAATTATGTTATCATCCTTGCATTTGTTTCCCCTATTCATTATGGATTTTCTTTGTATACCCCCTTCCTCACATCTCTACTTTTCAATTTCATAAGTTTTTTCCTCCCACTCTCCTTGAAGTTCACTATCTAAAGGTAATATTTCTCGTCCAATGTATCTAACCTACTTTTCTACATATTGGGGTTGAAAGTTTTAACATGGATACATTCTCTTCAACCTTTGCATTTTTGGACTCTTAGCCCTAAGTGACTCTTCCTTCCTATATCAACCATGCCCCATTAGTGCACTCGATGTCAAAAGGGTGGTGGAGGTCATGGTTTTTCAAGTGGTTTTCGAGATCAGTTTTGAGTGGAGGAATCAACATGTCACATCTTTTGTCATGCTCCTCCCTAGCTTTAGGTGGAGCTTAACAAGGTTGAGGTAGAAGTCATGCAAGATAGGAAATATATTTTAGATGCAGAAGTTTAGGATGGTATAGAAAAATGGATTCTTCACATCATGAACACCAGGGGCAGGAAAACTCATTAACTATAAATATTTAACCTATATTGGTAGTTGAAAACTCTTTTGGGAAAGATATTGTTAGATCGTCGAGAAATGAATTATAACATTTTAACTAAAATGGATGATATGAAATTGCTGTTGATGAACATTGAAGGGTGTCTAGATCACATTAATTTTGGTTCACCCCCAATCCTAACCACTTGTCCTCACAACATGGTGCTTAGCCCATGGAGGGGAATACCATTTTCCTCCTGATTTCCATGTTTTAGACTTTTTTTTACTTTACTCATGAATTATAGGAATTTATTTAAAAGTTTTCTTATTATACTAGATGGTGTTCAGACTTGAGGGATAATTCTTAAACTTGTCATATATTCCTTTTACTATTCAATCTTACACTACTTATTATTATTGATAAATTATTCTATCACTAGTTTGGTTTCCTAAGTGGTAGGCCAATGACAAATAACATATTTTGGATATTGTAAATTTGGTGAAGCATTAAGGAATATTTAGATTATAAAAAAAGGACAACATATTATAATCATTTCAAGATATAATAAACACAATTCTAAGGTAGGGACTAGCTTCTTTGTCACTATTTCCCTTTTTCATATATCGAACAATTATTCTAGATTTCATAAACTACTTTTTTTTTCTCTTAATTGTTGACTGGTGTAAGAACTAAATGCCCTATTCATGCCATATAGATATTCCCTTATCAATTCTTCTAAAATGTGCATAATATCAATTATCGAGGGATTCAACAATTGGCATGTCCTATTTATCTCTTTCACCATTATTGTCTCATCAAACATGGATTGGACAATCAATTATTCAAAGGATTTGAAAACCAGTAGGGATGATGCTTCTGCATCAGTGACAATATAAATATTGCAAAAATATAATTTCCTAAAATTGTTATTGAAACCCCAAAGGATGCTTCCAGGTAAAATTTTAAGGACAAAAAATTATACTAAAGTGTAGAAACCTTGGTGAATCTTACTCATCCTTAGTATGCAAAATGTAAAATGTTTGGCAATAATTTTGTAAAAATATTCAAATTCCTACTAATATTATATAGTCTCTATAAAATTTTGGAAACAATTGAGGTAAAATAATTTTATCCTATAAAATTTGGTTCATTAATTTTTAGAAAAAACTAGAAATTGGTGAATATATTTTTTGGAAAAAACAAGGAAAAATAGCAAATCTATGAAACTTATCCCCTAAAGTTTTCCATGGATGCTTCCCCACATTTTTTGATGGTATATTTTTTAAATTTTTGACATAGACTAGTGCCCCTCACCCAAGGAGACTTGAACCAAGCACCCCAATTTATAAAACTAGCCAAGTTGTCATTTAACATATACAGTTAGAGGGAAAAGGAAATTAAATTTTGTAAAATTAATTTATAATATATTTGAAATATTATAAAAGTTCTATAATATGAGCAACCCACCTATCACCTATGGTTAATTGGATTTCTTGTCTAGGTCTTTAATGTTGATTAATATAACTAAAAATTCAATTTTGGAAAGCAATAAATCTAATATTCAAATTTCAAACAATAACCACATGTTGACCCATTTTTTACTCAACTAAAATTTTATTGCAAAGCATTGCAATGAACCCTATTCTTAACCCAAAGTTTAAAGGACAATCACATTATTTGATATTTTTGTTAACCTTGCCATGGTTTCTAATTGTCTCATCAATGTTCTCCTAATGGGATATTGTAAGGTCCACTTCCAAGTATCCACTCAAGTGATGGAATGATGATATCATTAAAGGTTTATATATTCAAGTGTGATTCTCATGCTTCATTTTATTTCTATTTTATATAGTAATGTTGTTAATATGGATTGATGTTCGTAATGTTATGTTGCATGCCTTTATTGTGATTACTCACAACTATGATAATTGTTCAAGCTTGTTATGGGTTCCCTACAAACACACAATAAAATGTTAGGGTGCAAGAAAATTTGCCAATGCCTATTCAAATTCACATTCCAATGCTCAAAGTATTCAAGGTATGAAAATTTTCAACATTTACCCTTAATGGAGGCTAAATCCTATGTCCTTAAATTATAACCTTGCCTCAAACTAGAGAAAAAAGGAAATAATACTAAATATAAACATTGCAAATTATAGCCCCAAGGGTTAGCTCAATTGGCTGAGTTCCCATTGTTAAAGCACCTTTCTAATGGTAGGCCACGGGTTAATTCTCCTCGATTCTCTTGGGGTTAGACTCTGCAAATGAGGCAATGAGAAGTGATCCCTTTGGGTGGATCTACTTGGATAGTTTTTGTGGACATAGTGGCCACCAATATCCAATGTCCCTGGACCACACACACACACACACACAAAACCAATGATATACTTGGAAATTTTGGAGGTGGTTCTTATCATTTGCAAAATACTTGGGATTTTATTTACATGGTTTGGAAAATGCTTCGTTGCATTTTTCATGTTCTTTGCAATTCTTGGGGCATAGCTAAATCACTTGGAAAATATGTGGTTACATGCCTATTACAATTTAGAGAAAAAATATTAGTATAATAATAATAAAACATATAGATTTGAAGGTAAATGATATGATTCCTCCTCTAGCCTTTCGATGCTAACTTTTTTCTCTTATAGTGATTTTATTAGATTGAAATATCATCCTAGTATGACATTCTTTGTCTATAGTTAGGAGTGGAAATTTTTTTTATGCGTGCAAGAATGTTGATTTATGAACTAGAATGGTAGGAGCATACACATTTATTATGTATTCCTTAATTTTTGATTCGGGATTTTGAAATTTAGCTAAGATGGATCTTGAGGTTGCTACAAAGTTTGAAAGATTGATTTCTCTTGGATTCCACTGGATTTATAAACCTCTTGATGCTCCCCTAGCATCCACAACTATAATTGACATCCTTTCCATATATTTTGGCTTATTTGTGTGATTAAGTTTTATCGACTTTTAGTTTCTTGCAACATAAGAATGGTTGGATTTTGTGATCCTATTTTTTCTTTAAGGGCCTTGTGATGGGATTTTCCATTCAAGCCCTTTCCCTAAAATAATTTTATTATTGGGTAAAGGATGAAATTTTATAGGAGTCATTCATAAGGCTTATCCTACTAGATTTCACCAATCCTTCCCCCATTCCATGTATGAGTTGTTTGTTGGATTTTTGACCCCTCATTTTCTCCTCTTTGCCCATTTTGATGTTTCTTTTCTATTGATTTTCCAAACACCTAAAGTAGATGTCACAAAATTGTTCTTACCTTTTATTTTGTGATACTGCAACTTCTAAGCGTGGGTGCTACGAAAATCAATTCTACCTCTTATTTTGGAAGTTGATGTTAATCATGGTTTTCTCATGCTGCAACTAGGGATTGAATGCCCATTATTTCCAGTTCCATGTCCTCTATTTCCAATATTACTGGAATCGGCTCATGATCCTCTTGTATTTTTATATTCCTTGTGTTTCCTATAATAGTTTGTTGGTTGCCTTCATTACTTTGTTTTGGAATTTCCAATGCAATTATTCTTAGGTGTTCCTTGGTGTGTTTATTTTCAATTTGTCCCTCTTCATTGAGTGGATTACTTTCTTCTAAAGCTCCTATATCTTCATATATGTTATCTCGCCTTGTAAAATCTTTGGATGGATTGCTTTGATTTATTCAATTACATTTCATTTTGGGGGAGGGGGGGTCAAAACCTTTTGGATCCATTTCTAAAGGAGGTTTTAAGGTATGCTCAAAAGATTTGAGTAGAAATTCCCAAAAAATATGACCGTGTTCATGGAATTTCCTATATTTCATAATTTTCTATTTGCATCCACATCGTGTCTTCATAGGAGATGTAAATATTGGCTAGTAATGGTTGTGAGATGTTCATGTAGACACATATGTGCACATATGAGGTATATTGGCCTTATTTGGTGGCTTCCAAACACATCACATATGTTCATAAAGTGTTTCTTATGCCTTCTAGAATTTCATTATCCCAAAATCCTTGAGGGATAGAATATAACTTGACACATACTAAAGTTATTGATAAATATTTTTTGTCTAGGTAGAAGTGCTCCTTCCATAATCAAAGATATAGACATGCAAAATTGAAGAAGTAAGAACGATTTTGAAAAATTCTATTGTGGTCCCCCATAATTATAAGAAAGTCCTTGCATCCCAATTTGAGCTCGACATCTTCTTTTAGCTACCATTTTTTTAAGATCTAGCTTATCATATATTGTTCATTGGCAATAGTCCTAGAAATTTCCCTAAGAGAGCATGACATTGCATGTATTTATTTTTTCCCAAATGTTTGAGGAAGTAACCTCATATTTGGGAATTTTCTCTACTTGTGCAATGCATGACCCAAGTTTTTTTTTCCTCCAACTATATTTGATGAGGCCCATCAATAGGTATATTTTAAGGGGTTAAAATTCCATACTTACGCCGATTAAGTTACCTCTCTCTCACATTTATTTATATTTTTTTCATATTATGCTTAATAAGAATGGTGTAGGATGTTTGGCATGTATTATTGCCTAATCTGAATTAATTGCAGGTAATGAAGCCATTTTTGAGATATTTTCCACCTAAGGGCTCGTAGTAGACAACAAAGAGAGATTTTAGGAGGTTTTTCCACCTCCCTAAATCTCTCAATTATCCAAGATCACACCGAGAGATATATCCCAACAACTCAAATGGAAAGGTAGCCAACAAAGTGCAAGTTATGTGGAGGCAAGCTCCACTCTTTTCGAGATCAAAGAGAACTTATTCCTACTTTTTTAGGGAGATGTTGGTAGCTACCCATTTGTATATATAAGAATATGCAAGTGCTCATTAGGATTCAAACTTTGTATTCAATTGAGCTCTTATTTAGTGTTATTTTTCACTGTCATAGGATGTACTATACCTTTTTTTTGCAATGATAATGAGAAGTTGTTTGTTCCATCACTGATTTAGTCTAAGGGGGCTGATGCTTTTGGATTAGGGCCCAATCCATTGGCTAATTCCCTCTTGTGTATTTATATTCCCTCTTTATGTTTCAACACTTTGTTTAGTCTCTTTGCATTATAGTAGCAACAAAAATCTATCAAAACTGTGCTTGTAGCCTCTCTTTCTTACCTATCTCATGGGAGATTCAGGAGAAGGATCTCCAACCACATATCAAAAATAGTTTGTTTCTGATTTCTTGGAAATTTATATAGTGTGATTATCATGTTCATAATATGCTTACTATAAGTTAGAGGTTGGATTTGAGCTTAGATCATATTGTTAGCCACCTGTAAAATTTGATTATACCAAAGGTGGCTAAATTTGTTTTGAGCCTTCAAGGAACAATTTTTCCCTATTAAAAATTGTTGGCTCTTGAAGACTCTTGAAGGCCTCATGCCTTTGTCCAGATCCCATACTGTTGTTTACATCTTACAAAAGCCTCTGAAATCCTACAAAAATCCAAAGTCAGATACTTCTGCAGACCCCTTTCTTCCCTTCCTTCTCCTCAAAACTAACCTCCTCTTCTATTTTTCCATTCCCCATGAAAATCCCTCTTTTTCATGTTTCTCCTATTCTCCCCTCATACAATCCATTCTATAAGCTCTAAGACCCCTTCTTAGCCTTATCAAAACCTTTGATTACCTTTGAAAAATCATTAAAAATCATCAAAATACATAGATTTTATGTGTTTGGGCTTTAAGCCCCTCGAGCTAAGCCTCTAGCCCCTTTCTTCCATACGCCCGAGTGCCAAAAAGAACAGCTCAACCCGTCGGGTGCTTATTTTTTCAAATTAAATTTTCTCCTCCAAAACCATTAAAAAACCTTTGTTATTCTTAAAAATCAGGTTTTAAATTATTTTATAAACTCTCCCGCCGGTTTTTTTTAACATTAAACCTCCACCGTCGATCTGATTCACAGATCGGACGGTGCAGAGTGCATCTTCCTGGTGGCCCCCGCAGTCCATAAGCTGTTTTCCCATACCACGCGGTTTATTTCACACCGCCTTCGGGCAAAGGGCAGTTTTCGCCCAAAGACCAGCGATTCCATACAAAAATTGACACGCATCCCCTGTACTATTTCCAAACCACCGTGCAACCGTCATATCCCGCGCATTAACCATCGGACCAGGGAACCCAGCGAAATTTTCCACAGCCGTCTGATCTTGGCCCACCAATCTGACGGTGAGCGCTCGCCAAAGTTGCTCGATGGATAACAAAGCTACGCCCACAATAACTAGTCCATTGCACAGCGGAAATTGTATCTCCTTCGTCGATCTGATCTGTAGATCGACGGCCCATATTTCATCATCTGATTCCCCTCGCTCGGTCAACGATTCCCGTTGCTGACTTTCCATTGCCCAATCCTGACCGTCGATCTCATGCGATCTACGGCTCAGATTTGATCCTCTCCCTCCTATTCAATATTCTCCCAGATTAATCTCGACCGTTGGATGATGCCATCCAATGGCCCTCTTCCTCCGCACACCCTCTGATGCAGATTGACCTATATATGCAGGATTCCTTGACAATTGTTCGCATTTTTCAGGGCTTCAAAGGTTTTGCGTTATAAACAAAGAAAATTCATTGCCCGAGGGTGACAATCCTCCAGCTTTCAAATTTATCAGGGAAATCAGTCGCAGGGTATGAATTTCACGTTTCATCGAAGTTCCGTGAGACCTTGGTGCCATATGGGATCCTGCGCATCCCTACATACTAGTAAAAACCAATAATCGGGCATAGTCGAACTGTATCAGTGCCGAAGACCAAAGTGAATTAGAACAAAGAATTGATGGACAGATTAGATGGGGATTATGGCTAAGACTGTTATCAAAATCCTAATCCTCAATCTAAAACACAGTTAGAAGAGAAAAACCTAAAAGTGTTTATCAAACAAAAGCCTCCACTGCCATTATCTGAGGAAAATTGATTCCTCAGCTACCATAGTGCCACCTATTGCCTCAAAGTGCTCAATCAGGGGCTGAAGTTATTGAAGAAGATCAAATATCTGCCTCACAGCACAACTGAAGAGTTACTTCTGCCAGGAATTTAATGAAAGAAAGTTAGCAGAGTAACCCTAGCATCACACAGAGCCTCAAAGGTCAACCAAAGCTCCCACCGAGCTTAATTCATAAGTGTAAATCAATTAATACAGTGAAACACCTGTACATTTTCTTCATTGAGCCTCCCAAGGGCCAAGAAAACATTAAACTCTGTATTAATTGTATTTGAGATCTTTTACCAGATCTCACCTCCTCATCCTTCTATAAATACTTCAGTAGAAGATGAGTGAGGGGTTGGTGGCTAATGTAATTGCTGAAGCATTGTAATGTAATTGAGCTGAAGACTCCTGATTGTAAATAGTGATTCACAGGCTCTTGGAGCTCTTCTTGTAACAGATAGGTTAGTTTGTGAAGAAAGATGAATTAAAACATTGGACTTGAAGATTATAACTGGTTTGGAGAATCAATACAAGCTGATTTATGGGATGTTGGTCTATGTCGATGGTGATGTTATTCTCTTTGTAACTTGTTATTTTATTTCTGTTTTCATTATGTTTCATATGCTTCTGCAAAGAATAGTTCAAACAGGCTTAGGACCTACTGTATATCAGTAACCTTCTCTGGCTGAGAAATATTTGTTTAAATGTTTTCTTCTGACTGTGTTATTTGAAAATGATTTAATTCAGTGTAAGCATAGGAATGCTGGCGTTCCCTCATCTTATTGTCCTAGCTGAATGTTATTTTTAGATGTTAATTTCAGTATATGTTGTGTGAAGATGAACTGAGGAAGATATGGTGAGCCCTGGTCCCAGTCTTGTCTGCGTGACTGTTTGATTGTTTCCCTTGGAATGTGTTAAAGGCTGGATAGTTTCAAAGTACTTACCAGATCCTAGGCCATTCTATGTTATCTCTATGATGGTCTTGGAAGTAACCAAGTAAAGAAGAGCTAGGAGAGGATTTGTGGTGAGCCCAGCCCGCTAGTTTCTACTCCAAAAGTTGCCTTCAAGTTTCCCTTTGCTTTTTATATGTTTTCTATTAGAAGTGTATCAAAGGCTGGCTAGTTTCAAAGTACTTACCAGATCCTGGGCTGCTCTTTGTTCTGCATCTGTTTATTTCCCTTTCTTGATGTATCAATCCATTCCATAAATCAAAACCTTTAAATAGATCCTTAGGCATAGATGACTTGCCCCATAGACCACTCTTGCCTCTTGCTTTTCCAATTAAATCCTTCTATGACTCCATAGCCCAATGGACTGAAAACCTGCAATTATCTTTCATCTTAGCCAAAGCTTATTCCTTTACTTGCAACTTCTCACCTTTGAACCTCTTTACATTTGGGACCTTTTACCTCTAACAGTAATCATGTTCAATCATCCAAAAACAAACAAAACTCTTGGCCTTCATAACTAGCCTAATATTATTACCCAAAACTTTGAAGACAAATCCATCTTGTACATATTGGAGAGATCCCTCCCCGGATTCAGGAGGGCTAGATCCTAGAATCCCAAAGTTGGTTGAAATGATGTTGCTTCTATAATTGGACTCTGCCAATCTTGCTAATAAATTACAGAACCCCAACATTTCTGGCGACTCCACTGGGGACCTTTCCCCTTATTTAAGTCATATCATCAAACCTTGTGAGTAAAAAGCAGCCTTTTCAAGCACTACTAAGAAATGGTAATCTTGATGAAACTTGTTTGAATTAGTGACAATCTGGGTCAACCCTAGGATTCTCATAAGACTTTATCTAACCTTGAAAAATCAGCTAGCTTAGCCATAAGAGTAGACTGCCTTTGTCTCATAACCGTAGCTAAGTTTTGAAACAGAGTTAGGATATTCTTAGAAACCACGCAAATTGAAAATTAACTCAGAAAATACCAAAAAAATTTCAGATTGGTAGTAAAACACTTACTTTTACATTTCATTTATCTTTTGTTGTGTTTTACGTCATACTCTTAGACAGAGTCTGGAAAGGGCTAGGTAGCCTTCGGATCTCATCCTCTTTTAGAGGTGACATATTTGGTGAATGCCCTCCCAGTCAATCTCCGGTTAGAGTTGTTGTGTTTCGGGATATCCTCGAAAAAGGATATTCCACAAGCACTGTGGTGGATAGTGTACCTTCTAGAAAACATTCTAAACTTTCCACCTGGCAGCTCCACAATCCTGAACAGACCTTAAGACTCCGCTGGGAAGAACCCTTATCATTACAATATCTTTGAAATCTAGTTAGAGGACTGTAGGATTAAAATTTGTGTAAACATATCAGTTAACCTCTCAAATATTTTCATATATGGTTGAACTTTTTTGATTTATTTGGGTCCAAAAAACACATCATAGTGGATACTAGAAAGATTCACACTAGAGCCCATCCTGACCCTGATCCACCTGAGATAGTTGATAACCCAGAAAGAATCCTTAGAAAGTCTCCTAAGATAGAATCTTCATCTATTCTCAGATCAACCCTAAGAGCTAATTCAGTCCCCGAAAATCTTTCAGCTCTACAACAATCACAAAATGACTTAGTTAATCCCTTTCGGACCAAGTCATTTGGTGATTTAGATCAGCTAGATTCTGAGTCTTCACGGTCATCTCCTGAAACAAGTAAACATTTTGGTAGTAGGGAAACAACACCTCCTGATTTACATTTCCTATACAATATAGGTGTCTCTCATCCAAGATCAGCTCAGCAGTCTATTCCTGGTCCATCCACTTCTGTTCATCCTTCATCCACTGTTCAAAACACCCCACTTCAACCCACACCTCCTCTTGTCAATCCACCCCCACCACATATCATGGCAACATGGTATGCTCCCCTACTCCTTGCACCATTAGCCAATCTTCCACAGGACTATCAGTCCAAAATTCCATTATATGATGCTAGCAACACTATAAATGCATCACAACATGTGGACAAGATGAATGACTACTTTGACAGAAACGAAATTGACGATGATTCTGTCAAACTTAGACTATTTGCTCAAAGTCTGGGGGGAGAAGTAAGAAAATGGTTTAAAGGCTTAACCCCCCATCGTATTAATAATCTCCAAGGTTTCCATCAAACATTCTTGAACAAGTGGGAAGTAAGGAAAAACCCCCTCCAAGTTCTTGATGATTACAACAATCTCCATAGGAACCCAGGGGAAAGTGTGCAAGCCTACTGAACTAGATTTAACAGTGTATATAACGCACTTTCCCCAGAACTAAAACCTCCACAAGTTTTAGCTTTAAACAAGTTTCCCGAAGGGTTTGATGCTGACATGACATATTCACTAAGAGAGAGAGATTTTGAAACTCTTGGAGACATGCAAAGAGGTGCTCTTTCTGTGGAAGTGAACTTAATGGAGAAGAGAGCAAGAATGAAAGCTGAAAAAAGAGTATCTTTTAGAGAGGAAAAAACCCCTTCTACCTCAAACTCAAAATTGGAGAAAATGATGGAGGAGATGATGAAGAAAATGAGCATTCTTGAGAGAGCACAAGCAAGCCAAAATCAAAGTGCTCAAAATAGAAACCAAAACCAGAATCAGAATGTAAGAAGAAACCAGCCTCCAAATAGACCAAGGGAAGATGATCAACAGATCACTCCTCCCTTTCATCAAAACTATGTGAGTGAGGTTGAGCAAACAGATGAAATAACAGAGGAGGATAATATCAACATGTTTGGGGTAGAGGATGATGACTTGGAAGTTCATTATGATAAGAAACAAGGTCTATACACTCCTTATGATGACAAAAGAGATGATAATGAAAGTTATTATCGAGACATGGAAAATGTCATCATAGAAACTCAAAGAGAGTATGACCTTAGGAGTAAAACCAGTCAAAAAACCCCTAACACTAAAACCTCTAACAAATCTTCTCAAAACAACACTACAACCAAGCCTAAAATGGTTAAACAAAGAGACAAAACAGTGACTGTAAATTCTGATAAAGGTAAAGAGAAAAGCACTCAAGACACTGATAAACAAAGTGTAGACCCTAGCAGTACTAATACTTCAGTTAGTACTCCTGTCAAAACCAGTTTATCCAATGTAAATAAGATGAATCATCAAGCTGATGTTGCAGATAGAACGATAGATCACAGGGCGGAGACGAGTTCCTCCAAGAGTCAAATTCCTTTCAGCCTGGAACAGGAAATCTCAAAGATCAAAATCTTTGTTCCCTTGACCGAGTTAGCTATCCACCATGTATATAAATCTCAAATTTTGAAGGCTTTAAACATAGAAGAAAATGAAGACACTCTCAATCTTAATGATGACCAACCAGAGCTTATTTTTGGTCCTAAGATTGAAGGTAAATATCAAGAGGGACCTGTCCCTCCCTTTTATGTGAGTTTAAATGTTCATGACAAAATTCTACACAACGCTATGCATGACTCAGGGGCTTCTCATAATTTAATGCCAAAAGCGGTGATGGAGAGCCTGGGTCTAGAAATCACCAGACCTTATAAAGACCTCTACTCCTTTGATTCAAGCAGAGTAAAATGTTTAGGATTGATCAAAGACCTCTGTGTTAACTTAACCCAGATTCTAGCCAAATCTTTAGTCATGGATATTGTCGTGGTTGATGTGCCCCCAAATTATGGAATGCTTTTATTAAGATCTTGGGGGGCTAAGCTACAGGGGACTATGCAAATGGACATGACCTATGCGACTATCTATGTTTTCAATCAAACTAGAAGACTTTACAGGGAGTCCCATATGCAGTACACAGTCACAAGTCAAGACAGACCACAAAACTCTCCTATCTATTCTGTCAACACAGGCCTAGATTCTTTTATCATGTTTAATGATGAGACACTTAGTGAACAGGTCACATTAACAAAATTAATGGCCAATAGAGAGGAAGAGGTAAATGCTACTGAACTGTCAAAACAGTTTGTTGAACCTTCGAACAACAACAAACCAAAGGTGGGTCTTGAACTACAAGTCATGTGTCCCTTTCTTCTAAACATTGAAAATCAAGAATGTATCCCTCAACTAACTAAAAATCACGAGGAATCAAAACAAATTCAACTAAGCACTCAGACTCCACAACAATCAGAAAGAACGATAGTTGAAGTGGACAGTAAACGTGATGAAACCAAGACCAGTCCTCTATGGAGTATGTATTTTGATGGGTCATGCACTATAACTAATGCTGGTGCAGGTGTTTGGATTACTAACACTGAAAACAACCACACATAATGTATTTCATGCAAATTAAACTTTCAGTGTTCCAATAACATAGCAGAATATGAATCCCTTCTCTTAGGCTTGCATCTCTTGAAGAAATTAGGAGCCAGAAGAATCAATGTGTATGGAGATTCAGAGTTGATCATTAGGCAAGTCAACGGGGAGTATAATGCAAACCATACCAGACTTAGAGCCTATCGGAATGATGTCATGGATCTTTTAAAAACATTCGAAGAGTCCAAAGTAATTTTTGTCCCAAGGAAAAGAAACATTGCAGCCCACAATTTAGCTTTTGCGGCCAGGACATGTCTGACACCATATGAGACTGGAGACAATACAACTCCGATAAAATTTAGACCGGCAGTGCCTGATAACAAAAAATATTGGCAAGTATTTGACAATGACAAACAAATAGAAGACTTCATGCAATTCAGAAATGAATTTGAACTGCATAGTTCAGACTCAGATTATGATACAGACTGCAACGAAGAAAACTTTCTTGGTGAAGAAGAACCGTCTCCTGAGCTTGTCAACATTAACCTTCAATCTAGCAAACTTAGAAATGAAACAGAATTGAGTGCAGAATCAGAAACAGAGGAATTAGAAACCCTGCATTCTAAAGATGAAAGTTTGCCTAGAGGTCTAGCCCCTTTATAAGAGTTGTTCGATTTCGATGACGTCACCAAGAAACCAAAACTGGAACCTGTAGAGACTGAAGTGGAGGAGTGCAATATAGGTAATGAAGAAAAACCAAAAATGATTAAACTATCTAAAACTTTACCAGCTCACATTAAACTCAAATACATAGAGTTGTTCAAAGAATTTTTTGATGTTTTTGCATGGAGCTACGAAGATCTTAAGTCCTATGACACTGAAATAATACAACACAAAATCCCTCTTAAGGAAAACCAAAAACCATTCAAACAGAAACTATGAATAATAAACCCTGTGCAGCTGCCTTTGGTTAAGAAGGAAATCATGAAGATGTATGATGCTGGTATTATTGTCCCTATTAGATATTCTGAATGGGTATCTAATCTGGCGTCAGTTAGGAAGAAGACTGGAGAAATCAGGCTTTGTATAGACTTTAGAGATTTAAACACAGCTTGATTAAAAGACAACTACCCTTTACCAAAAATGGATCATATTTTACAAAGGGTGGTAGGGTCTAGAAGAATTTATTTGCTGGATGGCTACTCAGGGTACAATCAAGTTTTAGTTCACCCTGCTGATCAATTAAAGACAGCTTTTACTACACCATGGGGCACTTTCATGTATGTGAAAATGCCTTTTGGTATAATGAATGCTGGAGCAACCTTTCAGAGAGCCATGGACATAGCATTCTCGGAATAACTGGGCTACTTCATCATTATCTATCTTGATGATGTCACTATGTTTTCAAAAATAGATGAAGAGCATTTAGAACATTTGAGAAAAATTTTCGAGAAATGCAAAAAGTTTGGGATATCTTTAAACCCTAGGAAGACACTATTCGGTCTCCAAGAAGGTAAGATTCTTGGGCACATTATTTTTGAAGAGGGTATAAAGTTAGATCCACAGAGGATTGAGGCCATATTGCAAATCTCTCATCCTCGAAACATCAAGGAGTTACAATCTTTCATTGGGAAGATTAAATTTTTGAGAAGGTTCATCCCCAACTTAGCTGAGCTCCTTAGGAATATCATGAACATGTTGAAAAAGGAGCAAGGGGTAAAATGGACCTTGGAAGCAAAGACATCCTTTGAACTGGTGAAACAAGCATTAACCAAAATGCCGGTTCTAATAAGTCCTAATTTTTCAAAGGATTTTTATATCTTCTCATTTGCATCAAAACATACCATAGCTGCTGTCCTTTTACAGAAAAATCCACAAGGACAGGAGCAGCCTATTGCATTCTTTAGCAGGGCATTGAGGGATGCCCCTTTGAAGTATAACATCATGGAGAAGCAAGCTTTTGCTTTGGTTAAGGCTTTAAAAGACTTCAGAGTATACATCCTTCACTCACATATCATTGCCTTTGTCCCAAATTCAGTTGTTAAAGACATTCTAACACAAGACCCAGATGGTAAGAGAGGTAAGTGGATCGTTGTTATTCTTGAATATGATTTAGAGATAAAACCCACTAAACTCATCAAAGGCCAAGGTCTAGCTAGATTAATGGCTGAATCAAATTGTGAAGTTCTTGATGTTAATATGATTAATGCTTTAGATGACCAAGAAGAATTCTCAACTCTCATTGTTGAAGACCATTTTATGAATTCTCCTTGGTATGTTGATATTGTTTATGTTTTGCTAAATCTGAATACCCCTCCAGGTTTGTCAAAAACAAAGGCAAGATTCCTAAAATTGAAAGTTGTAAACTATTGCATTGTTGATAAATGTCTTTATTGGAAAAATGCAAGTGGTCTATTACTTAAATGTTTTCCTGAGTTTGAAGAAGAAAAGGTTAAGCAGGAGTTCCATGAAGGAGAGTGTGGAGGTCATTTGTACTGGAAGGCAACAGCCAACAAAATTCTGAGGGTTGGTTTCTATTGGCCTACTCTTTTTCCTGATATACACAAGATGATCATTGCCTGTCACAAATGCCAACTTTTCAAAGGCAAAAGAAAATTGTTACCCCTTCCTCTACATCCAATCACTGTTGAAGCCCCGTTTCAACAGTGGGGACTTGACTTCATAGGAGAGATCCATCCCTCATCTTATGCCCAGCATAGATGGATTCTCGATGCCACAGACTATTTCACTAAGTGGATAGAAGCCATTCCTTGTAGGCAGGCCAATGACTCAGTTATCATAAAATTCAT
Organism: Pinus albicaulis; assembly: GCA_034641835.2. Lineage (NCBI taxonomy): Eukaryota > Viridiplantae > Streptophyta > Pinopsida > Pinales > Pinaceae > Pinus > Pinus albicaulis. Next base: position 1,159,924,326 of record CM076580.1, on the reverse strand, counting down.
GGAGACTAACATTCTCTCTAGATTTGGCTGCCCTACTAAGATCATCACTGATAATGCAGCAGCATTTGGATCAAAGAAAATGGTTGGCTTCTGTCATAGATATCAGATAACATTGGGGCATTCCACAGCCTATTACCCTCAAGGTAATGGACTTGCAGAATCCTCAAACAAAAGTTTAGTGAACATAATCAAGAAACTGTTAGAAGACAACAAAAAGTCTTGGCACACAAAGCTAGTCCATGCACTTTGGGCTGACAGATTAATTTTGAAGAAATCTATTGGTATGTCACCTTTCCAGCTTGTGTATGGTACAGATGAAATTTTTCCTAATAGCCTTGGTATACCAGTCATGAAGTTGATCCAAGAGCTACAGACTGAAGAAAATGATATGACCAGAAGAATAAATCAGACCATTCATCTTTAGCAAACCAGAGAGGAAGTGTATAGAAAAGCATTACAGAAACAGGACAGCATCAAAAAGCTTTTTGACAGAAGAAAAAAGGCCAGCAATTTCAATATTGGGGACAAAGTTTTAAAGTGGGACTCAAGGAGGGAAGAAAAGGGCAAGCATGGAAAATTTGACAACCTATGGCTTGGCCCTTACTCTATTCATTCAGTTGCTGGTAATAATGCATTTTTGTTGCAGGAACTGGATGGAACAGAATTTTTTGGGGGTCCTGTCAATGGCAGGATGCTTAAGCATTACTTCTCTTGATCCATTTTATGTTTTGAAGCCTTTTTATGTTTTTTCCATTATGAATATTCCATCCACCATTTCATTCAAAGTTATGAAAAATAAAAAATACAAAAACAAAGAAAAGAAAGAAAAGAGGGCAGGAATGAAAACAAGAAAGGCAAAGCCCCATGCCAAAAAAGAGAAACAAATCTGAAAGTGTGCAAGCTCAAATGCCACTCCTCAAAAACACACTTCTAGTTAGTCAAACTGTTTAATCTTGACTAATTAGCTTTAAATTTTCTGTTGATAGGAATAGTGAATTATATATGCCAAACTATTTAAACTTGGTTTATCAGTAGATAGATTAAGATAGAAATTGAAGGTTCAAACCAACTCAAAATCTGAACCAAAGTTTCCAAAGATAGATGACTCGAAACTGTTTTATCCTCTGAGTCAAAAAAGAGAAAAACTGGTTCTAATTTTCCCAAAATCTGAATCAGAGAGCAAGGAAGAGACAGCTCAAACAAAAGCAAAAACAGAGCTGTGAAGAAAAGAGAAGGCCATGATGAGAAATTTGTAGATCCTAAGCCTTCCACTTTGATTTTAATTTTCTACAAATAATAATCTATGTGCAACTTATTTTTATGCCATAGATCACAGCAAGTCAAACAACTTAATCTTGACTTGACTGTTTTTAAATTTCTGTTGTAGAATTTAGAGAATGAAAGTCTGTTGGACAGCTTAATCCCCACAGACAGTAGATTAGGTAGAGAAATATCTGAGCTCAAATGTTTAATCTGAGTTCAGGGAGAAATAAGGAGTAGAATTAGATTAGTTTTTATGCTTTCAAAATAATAAAATGTTGAGAAAAGAGTTTGCCAATCCAAGTGCACTATGATGAAGAAAAAATGGTAGATCAGTAGGATTGGGTAGGTAGAAAGTTGTATTGATGAAGTCCATTATTCTTTCATAACTGATACTATTGTTCAAAGAAAAGCGAGATCATTCAGAAAAAGAGGAGCAACCCAATGGATGAGGCACATGGTCAGCCTCCCAGAGAAATCAAGTTTGAATTCTTGATGCCTTCAAAAAGGCACCATCCCCAAGTGGAGCCACTGTTAGCCACCTATAAAATTTGATTATACCAAAGGTGGCTAAATTTGTTTTGAGCCTTCAAGAAACAATTTTTCCCTATTAAAAACTGTTTGCTCTTGAAGAATCTTGAAGGCCTCATGCCTCTGTCCAGATCCCATACTGCTGTTTACATCCTAAAAAGCCTCTGAAATCCTACAAAAATCCAAAGTCAGATACTTCTGCAGACCCCTTTTTTCCCCTTCCTTCTCCTCAAAACTAACCTCCTCTTCTATTTTTCCATTCCCCATGAAAATCCCTCTTTTTCATGTTTCTCCTATTCTCCCCTCATACAATCCATTCTATAAGCTCTAAGACCCCTTCTTAGCCTTATCGGAACCTTTGATTACCTTTGAAAAATCATTAAAAATCATCAAAATACATTGTTTTTATGTGTTTGGGCTTTAAGCCCCTCGAGCTAAGCCTCTAGCCCCTTTCTTCCATACGCCCGAGTGCCAGAAACAACAGCTCAACCCGTCGGGTGCTTATTTTTTCAAATTAAATTTTCTCCGCCAAAACCATTAAAAAACCTTTGTTATTCTTAAAAATCAGGTTTTAAATTATTTTATAAACTCTCCCGCCGGTTTTTTTTAACATTAAACCTCCACCGTCGATCTGATTCACAGATTGGACGGTGCGGAGTGCATCTTCCCAGTGGCCCCTGTAGTCCATAAGCCGTTTGCCCATACCACACGGTTTATTTCACACCGCCTTCGGGCCAAGGGCGATTTTCGCCCAAAGACCAGCGATTCCATACAAAAATTGACACGCGTCCCTTGTACCATTTCCAAACCACCATGCAACCGTCGTCTCCGGCGCATTAACGATCGGACTAGGGCACCCAGTGAAATTTTCCACAGCCGTCCAATCTGGGCCCACTGATCTGATGGTGAGGGCTTGCCAAAGTTGCTCGATGGATAACAAAGCTGCGCCCGCAATAACCAGTCCATTGCACAGCGGAAATTGTATCTCCGCCGTCGATCTGATCTGTAGATCGACGACCCATATTTCATCATCCGATTCCCCTCGCTCGGTCAACTATTCCCGTTGCTGACTTTCCATTGCCCGATCCCGACCATCAATCTCGCGCGATCTACGGCTCAGATTTGATCCTCTCCCTCCTATTCAATGATCTCCCAGATTAATCCCGACCGTTGGATGATGCCATCCAACGGCCCTCTTCCTCCGCACACCCTCCGATGTAGATTGACCTATATATGCAGGATTTCTTAACAATTGTTCGCATTTTGCAGGGCTTCAAAGGTTTTGCGCTATAAACGAAGAAAATTCATAGCCCGAGGGTGATGATCCTCCAGCTTTCGAATTTATCAGGGAAATCAGTCGCAGGGTATGAATCTCACGTTTCATCGAAGTTCCGTGAGACCTTGGTGCCGTATGGGATCCTGCGCATCCCTACATACCAGTAAAAACCAATAATCGGGCATAGTCGAAGTGTATCAGTGTCGAATACCAAAGTGAAATAGAACAGAGTATTGATGGACGGATTAGATGGGGATTACGGCTAAGACTGTTATCAAAAGCCTAATCCCCAATCTAAAACACAGTTAGAAGAGAAAAACCTAAAAGTGTTTATCAGACAAAAGCCTCCACCGCCATTATCTGAGGAAAATTGATTCCTCAGCTACCACAGTGCCACCTATTACCTCAAAGTGCTCAATCAGGGGCCGAAGTTATTGAAGAAGATCAAATATCTGCCTCACAGCACAACCGAAGAGTTACTTCTGCCAGGAATTTAATGAAAGAAAGTCGGCAGAGTAACCCTAGCATCACACAGAGCCTCAAAGGTCAACCAAAGCTCCCACCGAGCTTAATTCATAAGTGTAAATCAATTAATACAGTGAAACACCTGTACAGTTCCTTCATTGAGCCTCCCAAGGGCCAAGAAAACATTAAACTCTGTATTGATTGTATTTGAGATCTTTTATCAGATCTCACCTCCTCATCCTTCTATAAATACTTAAGTAGAAGATGAGTGAGGGGTTGGTGGCTAATGTAATTGCTGAAGCATTGTAATGTAATTGAGTTGAAGACTCCTGATTTTAAATAGTGATTCACAGGCTCTTGGAGCTCTGCTTGTAACAGATAGGTTAGGTTGTGAAGAAAGATGAATTAAAACATTGGACTTAAAGATTGTAACTGGTTTGGAGCATCAATACAAGCTGATTTACGGGATCCTGGTCTATGTCGACGGTGATGTTATTCTCATTGTAACTTGTTATTTTATTTCTGTTTTCATTATGTTTCATATGCTTCTACAAAGAACAGTTCAAACAGGGTTAGGACCTACTGTATATCAGTAACCTTCTCTGGCTGAGAAATCTTTGTTTAAATGTTTTCTTCTGACTGTGTTATTTGAAAATGATTTAATTCAGTGTAAGCATAGGAATGTTGGCGTTCCCTCGTCTTATTGTCCTAGCTGAATGTTATTTTTAAATGTTACTTTCAGTATATGTTGTGTGAAGATGAACTGAGGAAGATATGGTGAGCCCTGGTCCCAGTCTTGTCTGTGTGATTGTTTGATTGTTTCCCTTAGAATGTGTTAAAGTCTAGATAGTTTCAAAGTACTTACCAGATCCTAGGCCATTTTGTGTTATCTCTGTGATGGTCTTGGAAGTAACCAAGTAAAGAAGAGCTAGGAGAGGATTTGTGGTGAGCCCATCCCGCTAGTTTCTACTCCAAAAGTTGCCTTCAAGTTTCCCTTTGTTTTTTATATGTTTTCTATTAGAAGTGTATCAAAGGCTAGCTAGTTTCAAAGTACTTACCAGATCCTAGTTTACTTCTATGTTTTTCTCAAGTGCCTGGTCAAAGGCTGGATAGTTTCAAAGTACTTACCAGATCCTAGGCTGCTCTTTGTTCTGCATCTGTTTATTTCCCTTTCTTGATGTATCACTCCATTCCATAAATCAAAACCTTTAAAGAGATCCTTAGGCATAGATGACTTGCCCCATAGACCACTCTTGCCTCTTGTTGTTCCAATTAAATCCTTCTATGACTCCATAGCCCAATGGACTGAAAACCTGCAATTATCTTTCATCTTAGCCAAAGCTTATTCCTTTGCTTGCAACTTCTCACCTTTGAACCTCTTTACATTTGGGACTTTTTACCTCTAACAGTAATCATGTTCAACCATCCAAAAACAAACAAAACCCTTGGCCTTCATAACTAGCCTAATATTATTACCCAAAACTTCAAAGACAAATCCATCTTGTACATATTGGAGAGATCCCTCTCCGGATTCAGGAGGGCTAGATCTTAGAATCCCAAAGTTGGTTGAAACGATGTTGCTTCTGTAATTGGACTCTGCCAATCTTGCTAATAAATTACAGAACCCCAACACATATTTTAGCATAGGTTAAGTAAGGTTTTCTATTCAACTAATATTTTCCACTTTTAAACATGTTATTTTGTCAATAATAAATGCATGGATGTGTGTAGTTATTCCAAGGATGTCTATAGGGAAAGGATCATTTTCATCACAGACATCCTTCTTCTCTCCAACCTCCAATTCTTCCACCAAAACCATGTTTTTTGAAACCACCTTCACCACCACCGTGAGTAGCCTTCCAAGTGCAAAAAAAGCCTCCCAAGGGTTTTTAGTTTGGCTGGAGGTATTGGTCACCTCTCCCTCACCTATTTCCACCTTTCCACACCTTCCTTGCACCCTATTCATTCTTATATTCCTCTTAGTATGTTTCTTGTAGCACTTCAGGACTTCCTGTAGCAATTACAAGAAATCATATAACATTGTTGTAGGTCACTATTTTCACTCTAGTTTAGATCCATTTTTCATTTTGAACCTATAATAGGATTCATTTGAGCCCCAACTCTATATTCATGGTCAGAAGAGACCATTAGGCCACTCCAAAGCTCCTCCTTCCTTGCTGCAAAAATAGAGTAAGCATTAGTGTTTTATTTCACTTCAGAATTAGATTGAATAGGACAACAATTAACATGCAAGTACAAGTTGAATGAAACAATAGAAAGGATTTGGTTTATGCTTTGATGAAGCGTGTGATGATAAAATATTTTACTTACTGCAAATGAGTAGATATTTGGATGAATGATTTCCCATAACATAGTTTCTTTTTTCTACAACTAGGTTAATTGTTTAGGATTTTCTTTCACTTTCAATTGCAAGTAGAAGTTTGATAGCCACCCTCTTCGTATTAGATTAGAAGAAATTATCTACACTGCATTAGCTATTTTCACTTTAATCAAGTAGGAGGATTGGCCTAGAAGTACTACTGACCAAAAGACATAGTTGAGGGTGGCATGAGTAGAATCCATCTATTCTTCATATAGCAATGTTACCTCTAAGTTTGTACTAACCCCAAGTTGATAAGTAAAGCTGAGTAACCCTTGGGAGTTGCAGAACTCTTGGTGCAATACCACGGCTCACCACTTTTTGGCGCCATTGTTGGGGAGGTGTCTAAGTAGATGCTTGTTTCTTCTTAAGCATTGTTTTCTGTTTTTATTTTGTATATAGCTTGAAAAAGTGAAAAGAAACAAAAAAATATATTCTTTCATGCCTCGTAGGAGTAGGGAAAACCAAGGAAATTTTCTACTAAAAACCCCCACATCCCCACACACTCAACCTTCACTCTTCTTAAGTGAGTGTGAGTTAGAATACCCTCTAGGTGAGCACCGTTAAAAATTTGAAGAACCTATTGGGGAATAAGAGAAACCTTATTCACTAGTTCAAGCTATGGATGAGAACATAAACCAATAGGTATTTCCCATTAGAGAAACTAATGGAGAGTCTAAGATGAAAAACATCAACCCTTTAGCCCTTCCACACTTCATGGCTTAAATTTTGAGGACCTTGGCACTTTCATGTTTGAGTTTATTATTGTCTGTAGGACTTATGACTATGCCTCAAATGAACAAAAGTTGAAATTGTTTCCCTCTACCCTCAAGGATGTAGCATTGAGCTAGTTCATGGGTATGCCTTTGGACAACATCACTACCTGGGCCCAAATGCAAGAGTCCAAGTATAGAGACTATTGTAGGTCCAAATAAACCAATGAATAAATATTTAGGATGACCCTAGGGACTGATGAATATTTAGAAGACTATGAGGAAAGGTTTCAGCTGAAATACAAGAGGTCTAACTGCACCCTTGATCCTGGATCACTCAAGTTAGTTCTTCTCCAAGGGATTAGGGAGGAAGTGTTGGAAACCATCAACATGCTATTTGGAGGAGATATCTATCAGTTGGCCTATGAGGACATCAAAATTGTATTAAGAAGCCATTCTAGGGAAGCTAAAAAAAAGAGTATAAGTAACCAAGGCTTGGTCGGTACCTCTTTCTCCACCTCATCCATCAAAAGTGAGATAGGGAACATGTTAGAGGATTTCGAGAGTGAAATTCTGCATACATTTTCCTTGAAAATGGATAGCATGCAGATCAAAAGGAAACAAGAGGAGGCAGAGAGAGCCCTAGCTATCTTTTTCCCTGGATGCACTAGAAGACACCCTATGAATGAATGCCCAATGAATTTCATAGAAGTATTCTCAGCCTGTGAATAAAACCATGTAACAAATAGATTCCCTTCCTTTCTTGGCCTAAAATTTGTATACTAAGGGGTGGAAGGTGGACCAGAGCAACTCTTCTTTATAAATCGAAGGAGGCCTCAAGGACCTCATCCACACGAACAGGACATGCAAGGTGCACCTCATTCTTACTAAAATTGAAACCAAAATGCACCCTTTCAGCCTTGGTATTCTCCTACTCATCCATCATGGCCCAAACCTCCTTATTGGCATATGCTCCTCCATATCATCCTCAACTGTCAATCAACAATTTCAACCATATGCTCCCCAACATCCTCAATGGAGAAACCCATCACAAGGGCATAAGCCTCAACTCAACCAACCTACTGCTTTAATACCTCCACCCCCACCTCTACCTCAACTCACTCATCCTGATCCACCTAAACAACCTCAAATTCCTGCTCAACCTAACCCGAACCCAAATAACAATCATGCACAACAGGTCTACAGTGGAGAGACATATTTCCATGACTATGCTATGGAGATCCATGAAATTAACCTTACGTTTGGGAGAGTGCTCCCAGATAACCATCCACCATATCCACCTAAAGATATTGAGGAGGAAAATCAAGAGAGTACCCCAAAAGTAAATCCACCTCATTTTCCTGAGAGATTGATCCATCCTAGCCATCACACCTAGAAGAGATTGAACCTTTGGGAGAATTGATGAATCTGTGTGTAAATATACCCCTTCTCCAGGCTATCAAGGATGTTCTCATCTATAACAAGGTCATCAAAGATAAATTCTTCAAAAAACATGGAAGAAAAAAGAGAGACACCCCCAGCATCAATGTTGTTGGTCAATTATCTAATTTTTTGCTGGGGAGGGTGATTTTTCCAAAATACCTAGACCCTGGAAGTCCAGTAGTGGATGTACACAATTATGGTATCATTATCCCTCATACATTTATTGATATTGGGGTTTCCATCAATGTGATGAAATTACAAATTTACATACAATTACAATTACAATTAGAATTTTACAATTTTACATACAATTAAATTAAAATTACAATTACAATTTTACAATTTCACATACAATTACAATTAAAATTACAATTGCAATTACAGTTACAATTACAATTTTACAATTTTACATACAATTACAATCATAATCACTATGCATACAATTACAATTACATTTTTAGAATTTTAGAATTTTTACAATTTTAATAAAATTGAATCATGACATGAATACATACAATCACAATTTTACAATTTTACATAAAATTACAATTACAATTACAATTTTACAATTTTACATACAATTACAATTACAATTTTACAATTTCACAATAAAATTACGTACAATTACAATTACAATTTTACAAATATTATACATAAAATTACAATTACAATTTTACATGCAATTCAAATTAAAATTTCAATTACAATCATGACATAATATTTAATAAATATCATGATTTAATATTAAAAATAAACATCACAATTATGATAACCATCGTACGAATATCATCTTCGACTAAAATACACATTCAAATTCACTAACATCATCTAATCATCGTGATCATGATAATCTAACAAAACAAAAATATTGTATAACATCAGATATTGCAATTTTAATTTTAATTGTAATTGTATGTAAAATATTTGTAAAATTGTAATTGTAATTGTAATTGTATTGTGAAATTGTAAAATTGTAATTGTATGTATTGTCATCATTCAATTTTATTAAAATTTTTAAATTTGTAAATTAATTGTCAATTTTGAACCTACTACCGTAAGTAAAATGTATATCATAAATATTGTTAAATTACCATAATTGTAAATTTGTAAATTTGTATGAATATAAATAATTGTAAAATAATAAATCTAGAATAATATGAATTTTTCTAACATAATAAAGTTTAAAAAATAATGCAAATATATTCATGTTTAGAATTATCATTATTTTATTATGATCTTACATACCAAAAATAATAGTATACATTGTGAAGATATCATTCACACACATTTAAACCAATCAAGTAGTTGTATTATTTTAGGAATTGACATTATAAAAAAGGAACTTTATACAGTATGCCATTGTTTTAAGATCAACATAATTGTAAATTATCAAGTGAAATGATTTTAACATTAACAAAATGTAAACCAATTAATACAAAATACATATTATAATGTTTCGAAAAAAAGAGTCATAGTTATAAGGTAATTAAGTCCTCTTCTTTATAAAAACCCATCTTAAATAGTATAAATGATGAAATAACACATGTCCCATATCACTCTCAGTTCTCATGATCACCCTCATTATTTTCCAGCTCACTTGGCATGATAACACTATTGTTCTCAAAAATATGTTTTGATCGAGGTTCATGTCTCAATACAAACCACCAATCCCTTCCAACACATCTGGGTTAAAAAACACCTGGCTGCAGTGTTTGGGGAAAACATAGGGCTCCTTAGCTTCATCCCAAATATTTCTAGAGTTGATACATATCAACTTATTATCGTGATATTCCTTTACATTATTCTGATCAACGGTGTCCCACCACTTGCACCTAAAAATAACACATTGGAAAGAAGATAAATCCACTTCAATGATATCTTGTATCTTTCTGACGTAACCTAATGTCCCTCATACTAGGTTTTGATCACAGTGGCTAGCTTGACTAGATTGATCTAAATCGACTTCCACTCCATATTCTTGTGTCATGCGTCCATCATCGGCATTATCGGTCCGAAAATGGTGTCCATATGCTGACATAGATGGGAACAAATTGACCTATAAAAAAGTTAAAAAATCATAGTGTCATGTGTGTTATAATAACCCAACTGTTAAAATATAAAATATAGATGTAATTACATTTCAAAGGTGCATTATTAATTTTAAAATGTACATAAATATATTATTATCGAGTGGGTGCACCCAATCCCTACGTTTAGCGCATCCTCTTCAGCACATAGGTAACGACCAGTTGCGTCGTATTTATCTCTAACTTGGTTAGCAACCCAACTGTTGGGGCATATTTTTGGCATATTTTCTTTTAAATGATTGGGATAAGGCACACTTCTACCATTCAACCGTATGCATTCTTTCCTTTCACTATCCCATTTCATCCTCTTTTGTTCGTACAATGCGACCATGGTTTTGTCACTTCAAAATTGTAAATACCGAATTTATTGATTGCTTCAATTTCTACATTCGTTGATGAAATAAAATCATCATATAATACATATGAGATCAAAATATACATTATATTTAAGTTCAACATGAATATTTACTTTGTGTAAATTTGAAAAATTATAAGTTTCTTACTCTATCAAGTGCCTTTTTCCATTCGTTTGGAGCATCTCCCCTTCTTTTTTGTCTTCATCCCTTTCATCATCCCAAATCACCGCACCTATTCTATTGTCGATATGCTTGATGTACTCACTGGCATAATAGAAAGACTCATACGATATGTGCCCCTCTACCATAAACCCCTTGGGTTTTGCCCTTTGTCTAACAAAATTTAGTTTCTTCATGTACCTCTCTAAGAAGAACATCCAACGACAAGAAACCACCCCAACTAATTCAACCTCATCTACTAGGTGGATTAGGAGATGAACCTGCAAGTCCATGAAATTCATCGGCAGTTCCTTCCCAAACATACAAACAATCTCAACTATCTCTTGACTCCACCGTGTAATGCTAGCCACATGAATCTCCTTCGACGTGATCCAACTTACAAATTCAGATAATTTAGATATGGAACGTTCTAGGTCTTGGGGGAATTCATGTTTCACACACCCACACATGAACAAAGGATAATGACACTACAAAGTTATAAACACAAGTAATAATATACAAAATTAGTTATGTTTTATGATCCCCGCATGGGATAAAATTTATTAATATAAAAAATAATAAAATCATGATTTTGAAATTATACGTACTCTTAGAAGATTCAAATGGTCATGCAATTTCAACCCCGACAAATGGTCATCCATGGTGAAGCAGCACTGTAGTGAAGACCCATATGAAGATGGAACCCTCACACCCATTATAACATCCTTTGCCAAAGAAATATCATCTTCTTTTAAATCCATGGGACATCACCTTCTTTGAAATACCAATTAGAGAGACCAACACCTACCTCTGATCCTATACTTTCCAATTGTATTGGCTAATGTTTCTTTTTAGTTTTTGAAGTAATAAGATCTTTCCTAACAACTAATGTGTCACTTTGTTTCGATGATATTTGCCTCCTTAAAGAAGATGGAGCATTTTCAAATATATGCATGGGATGTAATAAGTGAGTAATCTTAAGATGCTCCCAATATGGGAGGTTATAAAAGATAGATTTCCTTTTCATCCTAATGGGAATTTTCTCAACATAAGTGTCAAAGAATTCTGGATCATCGAACATAGGTTCCCCTCGAACATTTCTATGAACTCGTTCTCCTTCTCTCTCTCATATTCTCTAAGCCATTCAGTTGGTGTCATTATTGGAGGCCTTTGGGTTCTCTCTCGTTTACCATTGAAAGTGGATGTTTCTCTTCTAAAAGGGTGTTCTTCTGGGAGGAATACCCTGGAGCAGTCATGCAATGGATTTTGTAGGTTGTTGGACCATCTAGCTTTCAGAGAAGGTCCACAAAATTTACGTCCAAAATACCCTTTTGTTACACGACCTGCGAAATTATTGTATACAATATATATGCATGGCTCGTTAAATAATATCATGAAGATCAGAACAATTACAAATAATTATATAACTAATATGCAAAAGAATATTGTTACGCAAATAAACAAATCAATAAACATGTAAGTTACTAGAGAAAACTCCTAATCCTGGATAATCATGTGTCATGTAAGCACATATGCCATACAATGTAAAACTCCTCTCTGCTGCAATGGGTCTTAATACATCGTATACATTTATCCATCTCATAATTTCTTCAATTAATCTACCAGTGGTTGTAAGTAGACATCCATATTCTTCACTTGTCTTCTACCAGGGACTAGGAGAGCCAACATAAGATGTTCATTCTTCACAGAAAACCATGGGGGGATATTGTTATTGATCATTACTACAGGACAAACAAAATAGTTGGTGTTTTGGAGGGAATATGGGTTAACGCCATCCATGGCTATGCTGAGTCGTAGACTTAGTACTTCATCCTTGAATTTTTCAGGCCATGTATCCTCTATATGCTTCATGGATATGAATCTTTTGGGATTCACATAAATCCCAACTCACTTCTATGTGAGGCATGCCATCCCTATAACATAGCTAATTATTTGCAAAGAAAGTGCCTTTGAATCCTTAGGATTATAGGCACGTGCCTCAATATCTTAAAAGGAGGACCACATGATTTACCCTTATTTTTTTATTTATCATACTTGCCATGCCCACATTTTAGACATATATCTTTGTCTTCATATTCTCCTCTATATGGAATACAATCATTTGCACATGCATGATATGATATGTACTCAACACCCAACATTTTCAACAATTTCTTTGCCTCTTCACAGCTACCAGGCAAGACATTGTCACTCGTAAGAACCTTATCTTTGAATAACTTGTAGTTGGTCATGGACAATATTAAATGTGCATTAATGTCGATATAATTATTAATGTTCATAAAATTGACCATTTGTAATGTTCATTGTGTGATTATATTTCTCAAAATATAAGGGAGGACTTGATGGTCAATTACCTCTAAATTTCTGAGAAACATGCATTTGACAAGCCAAACTTTTCTTTCAAGTTGTACAATAACATCATTGTCCCCAACTGGTTAGACTTTGATTGACCTCCAAGTCTAAAGAGAGGGGTGGTCTAAGAAAATTTAAGGCTTCTGAAAAAGGTATCAACAATATGAGCATAATCCCCTAGCTGATCATCATTCTAGAATGCATCTAAAAACATTGTCTCCATGGTAGTCGTATCCCCTAAGTAATCATCCATACCAAACTCTATTCGATTGGCTCCATTGCCAACTTGTGAAGAACTACTAGTGTTGTAGTCATTCCTAATTGGTGAATTTGGACGTAGTGGGAATTGAATAGGTGGTTGATTCAACCATTCTTGGTATCGTTCCTCTTCGTGTTTTTCTTTTAATTCAACCTTCTCTCGATTTGACATTGTCGTGGGGTGCAACAGAATATGGTAGGTATGTCGCTCATCATCACTATAATCCTAATAATTTCAAAAAATAAATTTGAACATGATTAATATAAAATCTGTGATATCAATTAGTAAGCATGTCGACAATGCATGATTATTTGGTATTTCAACATACCAAACAATTATTATTACCATCATTGTCCCAGGATTTTGGCTAGAAGATGCAATGTTACAATTGGCAGGGTAAAGAAGTTGTCCATTTTCATCTACCAAATGTGCCTTGCGGTATGCTGCTCATGATAAGAGCTTCTGACGTTTTGGAGCTGTTTGAATATTTTGTGCATATGAACTGGATTTTGAATTTGCATGAACCTACAAAATGTATACATTAATTTTATTCAACTGATTGACATGGATAAAAAAAAAAAATCAATTAGATAATGAAAATCTATATAAAATTTGAAGTAAATATTATGTCTAGAGATGGATAGAGAGAACTTCGCAATGGACTTTGAGAAATATTATGGAACGAGTTGTATTTTGAATAATTGTCCATTCGGTATAGTTATGAGATTTTCTTCCTGCATTTGAACAAAATCAACAATAAATTTTGGTGTACATACCTAAAAGTAATTTTGATGCCTTAAAAATGGACTTATTATTATCGGTGCTAATGTACGGTTAACCGCACTAGTGCGTTTTAGTTACTGTGCACTGGTGTTGTGTTATTAATTGACTATCTGTGAGGTTAAATAACTTTATTTTTTTAAAGTGAAAAAAGTACTAAATTGAAAAATGGGTGGCAAATTATTTTTGGAAATCTAATTTCATAAAAAAATTCTTTAAATATTAAAAGCTATTCATTATTTCATTATTTTTGAAAAAAATTCAGGGAGCGATGTGCACGAGAAACATACCTATAGCAAGAGAGCACAAGAGCATTGTAGAGCAGCGAAATAATTTCAAACAACAACACTATTCAGAGAATCATAATTGAAACATCTAGTGATTCACACAAAAGCCCTGTAGTATAGTAAAAATGTTAAATTTTACTGTAATAAATGTTTTTTTTACAGTTTATGTTGGATTTAATACATGCATAGTAAAAAATTTAAATTTTACTGTGCATTTTCAGAAAAATAAATAAATAAATAAATAAAAATAAAATAAAATAAAATCCATTCTTACGTTAAACCCTTGCTTCTTGTTCTGTGACTTCACAATTAGGGCTTTTCATTTTATATTTGTAGGGTTTGTATTGCTATATATATATATATAGATATATATATATATAGGCGTATGACATCGAACCCATGGGAGGACTTGCAAAGTCAGATCCCAATCCATGTCGGCCCTTGCATGATTTTTTTTAATTTTTTTTTTTTTTAATCGGTGCGCCCTATGTAAAATAACGCACCGGTGCGCTATTTTATTATAGCGCATCGCGCGTGTATCGTTTGATAAAAAAAGTTGTTTTATTAATTTATGCCTGTGTTAATCGGTGCACCGATTAACATATAATGCACCAGGTCTCCTTGTTGATAGAGAGCACCATGCAATGTTTCTGCTGTTTTCTCAGTGTGTTTATAAGAACATGTTGCACTACCTCCTCTAGGAAATCTTATGCTTCAAAAACTAACACTAGAGGTTTTTTTATTATTTTTTGTGTGTTAATCAATGCACTGGTTAACATATAATGTGTCGGGTCTTCTTTTTGACAAAGAGCATTGTACGATGTTTCTACTGTTTCGGTGGTGTATTTATAAGAACATGTCGCACCACCTTCAGTGCATACTACTTGAAATGTGTGAATGAAAAAATACTATCGATCCAATATGAGTTTATTTTTTTAATTTTTATTAATAATATACTTAATTTTTTTTTTTTTGAAGTTATGGAGGGACTATTCACATTAATCAACAAAAATATAGTTATAGAGATGAGCCAACTTGGCGAATATCCATGGAATTGCACCGAACTGAGAGGATCCCGCACCCAGGGAGAAGGATAACAGGGGAAGAGAAGCTGGGTGGGGAGAACAAAACCCCTGTCTTCGACAAAAAATGAGCACGCAGGCTCAGGACTTCAAAAAGCGAGCTCACAGGCTCCACACTAATAGAAAGGGAAAGCAAAATCATTACAGGGAAAGCGGCAGGAGTTATAGAATAGGAGGAGCCCCAGTGTCATTCGCAATTGAATCGTCCACGTCAATGTAAATCGGATGCTCGGGAGTGGCGGCTAGCCCAGCAGAGGGGGAGCGGTGGGAAGGACCCTCATCTTAAGGGGAAGTCTTTGAAGGGCCAACCTTACTTTTGACCGTCGCCTACTGATGCAGCCTAGAGCGTTTCTTTAGAAGTTCATAATGCGGGGAAGTGCTCTCCACAAAGAAGAGGTGATGCACCGTGCGAATGAACGTCTCAAATTTCTGAGAGAGGGCCTGAATCTTCTTCTCCAGATTCCTACTGATATTGTTTTGATCCTGCAGAGCCAGAGAAAGGAGCATTTTAGTGTTCCAATGCAGATCAATTGCTCTCATGAAGAGGTTCTCCCTGCTTCGAGTTAGCCTAGGGTTCGGAATCCACTGAAAATCTGCATCGACTGCCTCTGTCAGGGTGGCCTGACGCCGCTCCGCCACTGCAGCATCCAAACCTACGAAGAAATCCTACAAAGGATTCGAGGTGACTTCCCGAAAGTGCCGCGCCGCATTGCGCGCCTGGGTCTCAGCCTTGGTCAAGGGAGTTCTAGCCAGGTTATCCCAATTGGAAGCGCAGCTGCGCCTGGGAGGATGAGGGGAGGGGGTTGCCTACAATGAAGAGCCATGGCCGAGATGATGAAAAAAGCCAAAAGGAACAACAGCAGGGAAATGGGGGGAGCTAGAACAGAAGAGAGCGGGAAAAGATAGTGCCAGCTGGGAGACGAATGAGAAGGATGCATGCAGGGAGCAGGATAAATAGAGCGAGAAAAAATATGAGAGTGATGCAAATAGAAATAAACCGTCGTCCCAGGACAGAATCACATGGGAGGCCAGTGAATAATATCATGCGAATTCATTGCGGATTAAAGGATGGTAGACCCGCTAGATCTGACCTTAGATCTCCTCCTGGTGAGAACACAGGTCGGGGTAATTGATTGGTACATGGGTCAAATCATAAATGTTATGGCTGTCAGAATTTGGCGGCTGGGGGTGGGCGCCAGCCTTGTTCAAATCATTTCTGCTGATTTCTTTGCAATTTTCCCTTATGTCATCTTCCTCGAGGGAGTTCCAATCCTTGGACACCAGTCGCACATGCGAGATGACTCCCCGGTTGGCCAGGTAGTCGGCAAAGCCATTAGCCTTCCTCCTGACTGCATGGAAGGAGATCCCGTCCGCCACATTGATGTTGTCACTGATACGCTGGAGTAACCTGTTAATGCGCCAGCTCATAGAGATTTTCTCTAGTTTCCTGCCCTGCTGAATTTTCCTACAAGCTTGGGTAGCGAATATACTTAAAATTATTAGATAACATGTTTCAAACAATCTATTAATTCATATATGTTTAATGTTCTACAGGGACTAGCAATGAAGAAAAGGAATGTTGTTCTAAGAAAAGAAAAAAAAATAGAATATGAAAATGAAAATGAATTGCTCCTTATCTTATATGGAGTGGTGCCGGAGGTTCATGAAACGAGGAAATCTTTTTACAAAACTTTGAGGGATCTAGCGGAACAAATGTATAGACGTTCTTTCCACTTAAAATACAAAAATCAATCCAATGATTCCAAGAAACAAATTTTATTTAAACTATAGGATGAGTTTCCAGAGAATTGGTTATTGAGACATGTCAGACTTTTAATAGCAAAAGCGTACAAAAAAAAAGAAATGAAAAAGGAATATTCCTTTAAATGATTTTCTAGAATTATATGTATATACTACTAGAAATCAATCATTTATAAATAACACTTTTGTTATATTTACTTTTCATATATAAATATAAAAATTAGATAGTTTATTTTCCTGTTACATTTTCAAGAATATTATGAAAATCTCAAAGGATGAACGAGCTGATATCAGAAATATGCTAGTATGAATGTCCAAAAAGGTGTACAAGGAGATGATCAAAGAAATGGACATAATTGCATCGAACGAGGAGCCATCTCAAAAAGAACGTGCTTCAAATGTAATATGTAATCATTGATTTTTTTTATTAGGTACTATAAATAAACAATTTAACATTAAATATTAATTTTAAAGTATTTTCTTGCAGAAAATAAAAGAAAATGGAACCCATTATGCACATAAAACAGGACGACAAGGAAGAAAAGGGTTGATATCTATGTTTGTGAGTAATTTTTACTTCCTTATAAAAACTTAACTAGATTTCATTTTTGTATATTTTAAGTTGTTTTACAACAATCATCATTGAATGTCTTCAAACAGGTGCTAACATACAAAGAAGAACGATCAGAAAAATTGATTGACATTAGGTTAAATATTGGTTGTCAATATATGTTGGCATATCAGAAATTAATTGTGGAATTTGTAAGCATCTATCTTGTTTTACTTAGCTCTATCTATAATTAATAGAACAAAAAAATCTTTTATATTAAATATATGATTTGTTATGGGGTATAAAACTTGCATGAAACAAAGTATGGAAC
Source organism: Pinus albicaulis (assembly GCA_034641835.2). Lineage (NCBI taxonomy): Eukaryota > Viridiplantae > Streptophyta > Pinopsida > Pinales > Pinaceae > Pinus > Pinus albicaulis. The sequence continues at coordinate 1,159,906,233 of CM076580.1, read as the reverse complement.
TGTGCCAACAAATGAATTGTTGAAATATGGCGTGAAATTTGGTTTTGAAAGAATGTGTATAGTTCATGAGTCAATTCTTTCTATGGTATATTTCTTTTCGATTTACATTGATGTATATTATTTAATATTGAAATTTTCATTATTCTCACCAGTATATATACACTCATTACAGTTTATTTTTATGTTTGTAGATGGAAGTTGAAGAAGTAGAAAACAATCAACATAGTGAACAAAACATTTCTCAAAATAACCCAAGTCATGGAAGTAGATCGAGTAGTGACAACAGTTCCAACGAAGAATGATGATTAATATGTTTGGATATCAAATCAAGGCATTGTATTTTTGAAATATTTGTCTATGAAATTAGACATTTTGTTTAATGTAATGGACATAGTGTCCCAATTGAAAGACACAAGGATACCAATAACTGTCCCATTTTGTATGATAAAGAGTGTCATATATATATACATTTTAATTTATTCAATTGTTTTTTCCATTTTCGCTGTGAAATGTTACACCACTGATTAAATTTATGGATGACTAAATATTATAATGAAGAGATGAAAAATCTGATGATATGATATAAAAAATTAATCCAAACATCATATTCAAAAGCACTAATAAAAATTTAATTGATGTGAATACAGTTATAAGATATGAGTCGACTTTTGATGAATAATGAATTTTTAAAAATCACAATAATTGCACTATCACAGGTCGATGTTTCTAAAAAATACAAAATGAACATCGGTGCATGTTAGTTACTGTGCACTGGTGGATTTGTATGATAATACGCACTAGTGAATTTCTACGGCCTATGGGCACCGTACAAATACTGAGACCAATTAGAATGCCCAGTGTGATTTAGTCATTGCGCACCGATGTGTTTGTATGATATTGTGCACCGGTGCGTTTCTACGACCTATGGGCACCACACAAATACCAATAACAATTAGAACGCCTAATGTGATTTATCGATGACTACCACCCAGCAGTCTGATTGGCGTTGCATGCACCGGTGAGGTTTTCCTTTAACTTTTCGGTGCATTTTTATAACTTAATGACCCAGTGTGTTGTATGACCTACAGGGCCTGGTGTGGTTTTACACCTTAACGGCCGGTGCATGAACCTTCCATCGGCTCGATGCGACTGTCTGGATGACATGCACTGGGCCATTGCTAAACGTCCCGGGGCATACGAAATTTGTTTTCTGTCCCAATGCTTGGTAGTTTTACAGTACTAGTGCATTCACGGTACAACACACTGGCGCATTGACATCGGATTTGCGCACCAATGAGAAAAACATCTGTAACAACCTCTGGTCACCTAGTTTTTTTAAGTTGTTTTTAAATTCCATTAGAAGCTCTGGAAAAACCTCCGTTACCGAAAATAAATGTTGTAGCAAATGTTTTATTGACAATTTTGGCCAATTTTATAACACTAAAAAGCTCCTTTATAACCTCTGCTAGAGGGTCTTTTCCTTGTAGTGCATCCATCAAAAGTGAGGGAGACAACATGTTAGAGGTTTTCAATAGTGAAATGTTGCATAACATTTTCTTGCAAATTGATAGCATGTAGTCAAAAGGAAACAAGAGGAGGTAGAGAGATCCCTAGCTATATTTTTCCCTTGATGCACTAGAAGACATCCCAGGAATGAATGCCCAATGAATGTCATAGAAGTTTTCTTAGTCTGTGAAGAAAACCATGCAACAAAAAAATTCCCTTCCTTCCCTGGCCTAAAATTTGTATACGAATGGGTGGAAGGTGGACCAGAGCACCTCTGCTTTATAAATCAAAGGACGCCTCAAGGACCTTAGCCATACCAACATGGAATTAAAGGTACACCTTATTCTTACTACAATTCAAATCAAAATGTACCATTGAAACCTTGGTATTATCCTACTCATCCATCATGGCCCACACCTCCTTCTTGGCCTTATGCTCCTCCATATCATCCTCAACATGTCAATCAACTATTTCATCCATATGACCCACAAGCTCCTAAATGGAGCAACCCATCACAAGGGTGGAGGCCTCAACTCAACCAAACTCTTGATTTAATTCCTCCACCCCAACCTCAACCTCAACTCATTGATCTCGCTCCACCTAATCAACCTCAGATGTCTGCTCAACCTAATCCAATCCCAAATAAAAAACAGGCACAATAGGTCTACAGTGGAGATACATCTTACCATGCCTATGCTGTGGAGATGCATGAGATTAAACTTAGGTCTGAGAGAGTGCTCCCATATAACCATCCAACATATCCACTTGAAGATATTGTGGAGGAAAATGAAGATATTATCCCCCTAGTAAATCCACCTCCTTTTACTAAGAGATTGATTCATCCTAGCCAGCACACACCATAAGAGACTGAACTTCTGGGAGAATTGAAGAATCTATGTGTAAATATACCCCTTCTCTAGGATATCAAGGATGTTCCCATCTATAATAAGATCATAAAAGAGAAATTCTCCCAAAATCCTGGAAGAAAAAGGAGACACCCCCACCATCAATGTTGTTGGTGAATTATCTAATTTGATGCCGGGGAGGGTGATTTTTCCAAAATACCTAGACCCTCGAAGTCCAGTAGTGGATGTGCACATTTATGGTATCATTTTCCCTCATAAATTGATTGATATTGGGGCTGCCATCAATGTGATGTCTAAATAAACCATTTTTAAGTTCAACCTCCAAGGATCTTTGAGAAAGACCGCTACAGTTCTACAACTTGCCTATAGATCCACAATTGCTATTGAGGAATACTGGGGATGTTATGGTCTCCATTGAATCTTGGGAGTATACTACTGACTTCCTAATACTTCAACCCAAAACCAAGTTTAATGGTTATCCTCTCATCCTAGGAAGACCTTGCTTGGACATTGTTGATGTCTATAGCAGTTGTAGGGCTGGAAACATGACCATTAGGAATGTACCCTTATCAAAAAAACTTGTATTATATCCTCTTACCCAACCTTGTATTGAACATGATATACCTTTATGGTTGGAGGATGAAGAAGAAGATGAATTGTACCATCCAACACCCTACCTAGTTTGTACCTTATATGTTGTTATCAGAGGGGGGAAACCTAATGAAGATGACCTCATTGACCATATCCTTCAGAACCAACCCCCAATTTCCATTCCACTTGATGAACTTTTAAGAGAATATGGAAGAATTCCTTGGACTGAGCTATGCTCAGTTGACTCAATCCATGAACCTACCAAGATTGTAGAGTTTGGCACATCTAGAACCCCAAAGATAAATCCCTCTCTCTCAGAAAAATAGGAAGAACAATTATGCCAAATGATGAGAGAGAACTTAGATGCCTTTGATTTGGATTACAAAAAAATGAAATGGTTGCATCCTTCAGTTTGCACTCACCATATTTACATTAAAGAGGGATTCAATCCTATGCGCCAATCACAGAGGAGGATGAACCCAACCTTGAAGGACATAGTAAAGGATGCATTAAAAAATATGCTAGATGAAGGATTCATATACCCCATCTCATATTGTGAATTGGTATCTCCCCTAGTCTTAGTCCCAAAGAAGAATGGGAAGTGGAGGATCTGTGTTGATTACAGAGAGTTGAAAAAATCCACATAGAAATACCATTTCCATTTACCTTTCATCGACCAAGTCTTAGATGGTCTTGTAGGGAGGAAGTTCTTCTCTCTCTTGGATGGATTCAATGGTTACAATCAGATCCATATCCAACCTGAAGACCAAGACAAGACTACATTTACATGTCCTTGGGGAACCTTGTTTATAGATTTCCTCTATTTGGCCTATGCAATTCCCTTGCCACTTTTCAAAGAGAATTTCTAAGCATTTTTGTTGAGCTTTTCCATGATCTGGTGGAAATCTACATGGATGACTTCACTCCCTATGGGTATGATTTCCAAGAAGCCCTCTCTAATCTGGTTAAATTCCTAATGAGATGAATTGAAATACATCTCTCTTTGAGTCTTGAAAAGTGTGAATTATTGAGGAAGGCAGGGATTTTCCTTGGTCACTCCATATCTTTGGTAGGGATAGAAGTAAACCCAAACAAGATTTCTATCATAAAAATGGTTCCTACTCCACAAAAACAGAGATATTTTAGGAGTTTCTCAGGTTCGGTTGGTTACTATAGGAGATTCATCAAGGATTTTAGCAAGGTGGCTTCATGATTGTTTGCTTGACCATTTCTATTATACTATGAGGTCCCAACTGGGCTCTACCTTTCCATATCCATATTGATGTGTTAGATAAAGTTTTGGGGGAAGATTTGGGACAAATGGATGATAATTTTCCCTATGCCATTTATTTCATCAGTAAAAATTTGTCTAAGGTTGAATTGAACTATGCTATCACTGAGAAAGAGATTTTAGTTGTTTTCCATTTCTTAAATAATTTCAGACATCATATTACCAGGTACCAAACTTTTTTTCATTATGACCATGTAGAAATTAAATATTCGATGAACAAAGCTAATGTGAAAGCTAGAATTATTAAGTGGTTATTATTGTTGCAGCAATTTGATTTAACTATCATTGATAAGACTCGGAAAGAAAATGTTGGTGCAGATTTTTTGTCTAGACTCACTTTTCCTGCAGATAATGAAGGGATGATTGATAATCTACTTCAATATGAGCTCTTATTTTCTATCTCAGTACTCTCTCCCTATTTTGTTGACATAGCCAACTACCTATTTACTGGGAGATTTCCTCCAAATCTATCATCGAGGGAGAAGAGAAGAATTATGAGAAATAACGCCCCTTTCACTTGGATTGGTGGATATATTTTCAAATTGGGACCAAATCGTATTCTAAGGAGATGTTTCATGGAAGAGGAAGTCTTTGAAATCCTATTAGCATGTCATGATGGGCTCTATAGGGGTTATTTTTATGCTAAGAGGACATATTTCAAGGCCTTACAAGCTTGCTATTATTGACCTACTCTCCATCAGGATGATAGAAGGCATACCAAAAAGTGTGACCAGTGTCATAGGATGGTAAAACACACACCCAGGGATGAAATTCCTCCACAACCTGAAGTGCACTTAGAGCCGACAAGTGGAGTATGTATTTCATTGGGACAATAGATCCACCATCTAGAAAAAAGAAATACATCATAGTATTCACTAATTATTTGACAAAGTGGGTTGAGAAAAAGGTTGTCAAGGTAGCAACAAAAGAAAAAGTGGTTGAATTCTTAAGGGAAAATGTGTTCTACAAATTTGGGCAACCAAGGGAGATAGTCACTGCTAAAGGAGCTCAGCTCACATCACATTTGATTGAGAATATCCTAAGGGAGCATAATATCAAGCACAAAAAATATACTACCTATCACCCTCAAGCAGATATTACCAGTAGAGCACTGGAAATCATCCTCACCAAGGTAGTCAGTAGTAGCAAAAATATTTGGCAGACAAATGAGTGGAGGAAGCTTGGGCCTATAATACCACCTGGAAGACAACTACTAGGTTCACTCCATATGATATGGTTTATGGGAAGAAAGCTTTGCTTTCTATTGAATTTGAATATAAAACTCTCAAAATGACAACCTAATTGGCTTTAGATGTCACAAGGGAAAATAAAGAAAGGTCACTTCAACTAAATGGCTTGGATGAATTAAGAATGCAGTCCCTCCACACTAAAGGCATACAATTGTAGAGGAAGGTTTGGCATGATAGGCACATCAAGGAGAAAGTATTACAGGAAGGGGATTGGAATTTTCTATATGACTCTAGGTTCAAGGACTTTAAAAGGAAGATGATGAAAATATGGTTAGGCCCATACCTGATAGAGAAATTCCATGACAATGGGGTTGTTTAGATCAGAACCATTGATGAGGAAGGGATCCCTCTTCTTGTCAATGGTTATAGGATAAAATTATACAAGAAGCCAATGTCTAAGGCATAGTTCATCAATACAATCAGCAGAGAAGTAAATGTAATTGGGAGCCTCATAGCTTCTAGTCCACAACCCTCATAGAGAAAATAAATAAAAATAAAAATAAAGAGGCTTGGGTGTAAACCTCCATGAGCCATCCAAGGCCAACTCCAAGATTGAAAACCTCTCTGAAGCAGTCCTAGAGAAAAAAAGAGGAAAAGAAAGAAAAACCAAAATATACCTAAGTAAAAACCTCTTTGAGGTGCCTAAGGTAGGATGGTGGGTTAAAAACCTCTTCTGAGGAATCCCATTGGTCTTGAAAAAAAAAACAAAAAAAGAAGAAGAGAAAATAACAAAATAAAAGAAAAAAGACAATAAGGTTATGAACAATGGCATGTCATGGTCATAAAGCAAGGGACTTATCCCATTCCTCTTCACCCCCCAATCCATCTACTCTCTCTCCAACACCATAACTCACCTCTTCATCCTTCTAAACCATCTTATGAGCTCAAAAGTAAAAAAATTCACCCTATCTGTGGTTCTACAGGAAGTTCCTGTGCTGCTACAGGATGTTCCTGAGGTGCTATAGGAGGTTGCAGGAAGCTACAAGAGGGTGGATCGAGGACACCTCAGGGACATGTGGTGTCAAATATTCCATGGGGAGAGTTCTTCCACCATTTCCTACCACCCTCTCATCACTCCTCCATCTCAACCACAAATATTTTTCACTCAAACCCTACACTCTCTCTCTTCTATAAAAGAAAATTTCTAAAAAAAAACACATAATTCCTTCACTCCATTTTTCAAGGGCCACACCACCTCCTTATCATCCTATCATCATCCTACTATAACCCTGAGACCTCTACACACTTTCCCTCATCACCCATGTAAATTTAGAAACAAAAAAGGAAAAGAAAGAGGTTTCTAGAGGAAGAAGCAAATTCTTGTAAAGGGCCCTATGTAAGCACCATAAAAGCCCTGAAGTTTTTTTTGATCATCCGTGGAGATAGGGAAGACTTTTGAGGTCACTATGAAGGAAGAAATGGAACTCTAAGAAGGATTCTCCACCAGAAAATATGTACTTGAAGACTCAGCAAGGTACTTGCACACACAATAAACAAATCCAGATAAACACCTCAAAAAGAATGAAGACACACAACAAAAGCTCATGAAGTAATTCAAACTCTATTGATTCCACTCCAATGGTCTAGCTCCAACATGCAAGGTCCTGCAACAATTCTACAAGGAGGTAAATCTCATGTATGACACTCTGTCACCCTCTCCTTATGCCTAGGTGACTAAATGAATGGATGTTGAGAGGGAAAACTTTAATAAGTTGAAAGTGGCCAGTTAACTTGGCCACCCTCGACCAATTGAACTAAAGGTGATTGGTAAAGTCCTCATGCAACGTGGAGCTGTCAAATTAGTTAAAGTAAAATCACCTGAAATTTGTGTTGATTATGAGGGTGAAGAGAATTATAACTTTAAGTGGGACCTATTGAGATTCAACAAGATGATGATCCTAGTGAAAATTAAGCACCTGCACTAGGATGGAGCCTCAGGCTATTTTTAGGTGTAATTCTATTTATTGATGGTGAGAAAATTCTATTTATAGATGATGTTCTATTTTTAGATGTATGTGTGAAGTATATTTATAGATCACATGTCTATTTATAGATGCATGTCAACTATTATTATCCCTTAATAATAGTTGGATAATAAATATTAATCTATTCTCATGGAGCACATGGAATCAGTTAACTGAAGTGGCAAACCAGTTAGCTGAAGGAATTTTGAGTTCAAAGGTTGGTTGGTGGGACATACAAGTGGACTTAGTTGTAACTGAGTGATTCGAAGTTGTAACAGAGTTGGATGTGTAGTTATGTGAGTTGTAAAGTAGTTTAACTCAGCTAAGTGAGCTAAACTCAGTTGTGCTAGTTGTAACTGAACATACACTAGTGAGAGATTAGTGAATTAAATATCAAATTAATTCACATGGAGTGATCTCACATGCATCTGAAGATTTACTATTGTTAAATACATGCATGTCAAATCTAGTGGAGACGCAGTTGAGAGGTAGGTGAAAGGGACAGTTGACTATTAGTTGTACTATATTGGATTGCACTCTTGCAAGAAAAATAAACATTGGATATGCTCATGAAGATTGCGCAGTAAATGAGGGAATGATTGCATAAAATTGGTCTTTGTAATCATCTTGGATTGCGCAGTGGATGTAGGCTGTTGTGAGGTAGAAATTTGGCTAAGGCATTTGTCAATTTTTGCAAGACAGTGTGAGATGATTGTATATTGTACTGAGAGCTCTTGGATTAGAGTTTTGTATGAGATTGTTTCATGATCCATGATATATACATAATATATGATATTGAGATTTTTAGCTTTATGATTCTCTAGTAAACATATGTGTTATGTGTGAATGATCTTTCTTCATGTGTTTGCAATTGGAAATCGTGTTTTAAATTTCCGCAAGAATTTTTGTAGAAGTGATTCTGTATTTGACAGTGGCATATAATTGTTAGATTAGGAGAATCTAGGAAATACATAATTTTATTAAAATTTCTACATGGCATCGGAGCACAGAAGATTGCAATTTTGAAGCAGGAGCTGAGTTTGTTGGTGGAAACAATTCAAATTTTCTGCAAGAATTTCTTGGTGTGACAGTTGAGTAAACATCGAAATGGATTTCAATGGCTTGCAGCTAGATTATTTACTCGAGTGAAGCTCCAACTACATTTCCTAGAAGGACATGATGGAGGTGGTACTTGAAGATAATGGCTTGAAGGAATTCATCGATAGTGATGTTCCTAAGCCCATTTCGACGGATGTTGCATTACTTGATGCATGGCAAAAGAAAGTAGCAAAAGCGAGAAGGATTTTGTTGGAAGGTGTATGATACCAAATTGTCTCAAGCCTTCATGGGAAAACCACTCCATATGCTATATGGAAGGCTTTGACTAATCTTTTCCAAAGAAGCAGTGACCATAGGAAATTGGCGCTGAAGGATAAACTCAGAAAGATTAAGATGGAAAAGGGCAACAATATTCCAAAGTATCTCACAAAGTTTGTCCAATGTTGGGATGAACTGGGGAGTGTGGGAATCATTTTTACCGATGATGATTTGGTGAGCTTGGCTCTATTGGGACTTCCTAAGAGTCGGCACAATTATCAAGACTCTATCAACGGATGGGAAAAACTGCTGGATTGGGAACGATTGTGGTCGGATCTAGTGTAGGAGGAGTTCAGGCGAAACATGAGAGATGGTTCTTAATCAAAGCATTATGATGAAGAGGATTTTTCTTTGACTGCCAAGGCAAGGAAAGGGAAGGGGAAGAAATTCCATTCAAAGTCTTAGTCTAAAGGCAAGAAGCTGGATTTTTCCAAGGTGAAGTTTTTTCACTATCACGAACATGGGCATATCACCACTAACTTCCCATAGAAGAAGAAGAAAAAGAAGGCTATTGGAGCTGCAGCTGGTGAGGCCCTTGCCTCGCAATTTGAAGATTTCTCTTTAATCGCATGCATGGTTTCAAGTGCATTGGGATTGATGTGGTATCTTGATAGTGGTGCTTCCTTCCACATGACGGGAGATAAGGAGCTTTTCAGTGACTTGGAGGAGAAATATATCCAAATTCATATAAAGATGGGCGACGATGGATGACACAATGCAACCAGCATTGGTACCATTACCTTTGAGAGGGAGTCAAGTAAACCATTTGATTTGAAAGATGTTATGCATGTTCCAGGTCTGAAGAAAAACTTGGTCTCAGTCGCGATGTTGGAGGACATAGGGTATGACGTTGTTTTCAGCGATGGAAAATCTTTCCTGCAACATAAAAAAATAGGTCAAGCCAAGAGGATAGGGATTTGAGTTGAGAATCTCTACAAGCTGGAGGTAGATGGCCGCGCTGCCATGATGGGCAAGGCAGAAAAAGTGGTGATTCAAGATGAGGGCATATTATCCATCTTCATCTTGAAGCCTTGAAAGTCATGCAACAAATATCTACTAGACTTCCAATGGGAAAACTTTCTCAGTTAGATCAGTGCAAGGTTTTCACCATGGGGAAGCATGTAAAGTCCAACTTTCATGAAAAGGAGAATCGTGCTTTGGTGATCCTGGAGAGAGTTCACACATACGTGTATGGACCATTCTCGGTTTCTTCAACAGCAAAACACAAGTATTATGTTATTTTTATTGATTAATTTTCTCATAAATACTGGATCTTCTTCATGCAAAATAAGGATCAAACATTATCAAAGTTCTGTCAGTTTAAGGCATTGGTGGAGAAAGAGTCGAGGAAGCAAGTGAAGGCTCTGAGGAGCGACAATGGTGGAGAATACATCTCAAATTAATTCAAAGACTTATGTAGCAAAGAAGGAATTCGAAGAGAACTCAGAGTACCTCATAGCCCACAACAAAATGGGGTCACAGAGAGGAAGAACAGAACGATCGTGGGTGTAGCACGAGTAATGCTGCAGGATCAGAGCCTACCAATGCATTTGTGGGTAGAAGCATGCAACACTACGGTTTATGTGAAAAATCATTGTCCTCATAGAGTACTTTGCATGAGTACACCTGAAGAAGCTTTCGCTGGTAAGAAACCAAATGTTTCTCACTTTAAGATTTTTGGATCATCTGTTTATGTGCATGTGACCAAGAATGCCAGGAAGAAGCTGGAGCCGACTGTTGAAGTTGGGATATTTGTGGGGTACACAGAAACACCCCATAATTATCGTGTGTATTTTCCTAATAGTAAGATGACTGTTATCTGATGGGATATAAAATTCGATGAGGGGAAAGCCATGTGGTTGCCGCTTGAGAAGGAGTTGGACTTGCATGCAGAGGAGGAACTGTTGGTTCAAAAAGATGAGTCTCTAGATGTGGATCAGCCACAGGAGGAGGTTCATGGAGTGGAGGAGTCCACTCACGTAGAGCCAAACATTAGAACTGGCAGAAGCCATACCAAAGAAGCTGAGAAGCTGAAATTTGATGCTGCACAGAATGTAGGAGTCCCTACTTCACAGCGTAGACAAAGACAGTCTCCTGATCGATTCACTAGATACATGGCTCTCATGAGAAAATGTATTGTGACTGAGCCACCTTCCTTTCAGGAAGCAGTGCAGGAGCCCACATGGGTAGATGCAATGGTGGAGGAGTATGACTCCATTGTTAGAAATAGTGCTTGGGAAATTGTTCCAAGGCCAGTTGATAAATCAGTGGTAGGTTCAAGATGGATCTACAAGGTAAAGAAAGCTGCTGATGAGAGTGTTGAGAAATACAAGGCTATATTTGTGGCTTGGGGCTTCTCACAGATCGAGGGGATTGATTATGAAGAAACCTTTGCACCTATCGCATGGTATTCTTCCATAAGGACCATCCTTTCTCTCTCAGCGCAGATGTGTTGGCACATTCATCAGATGGATGTGAAGATTGTGTTTCTCAATGTGATCATTGAGGAAGAAGTGTACATTGAGCAGCCTGAATGATTTGAGATCTTCAACAGTGAGTCGCATGTGTGCAGACTCAAAAGAGCGTTGTATGGGCTGAAGCAAGCACCTCGTGCTTGGTACACTCGGATAGACAACTATTTCACCGAACTTAGCTTCACCAAGAGTGAGGCAGATGAAAACCTATACCAAATTGTGGTGGAGGGTAAGATTTTAATCATTATTATTTATGTTGATGATTTAATACTGACTGTTGATGAGTAACTGATACACACATTCAAGGAGGACCTTGCAAAGGATTTCGAGATGAAGGATATGGGCCTCCTTCATTATTTCCTTGGATTGGAAATATGGAAGCGAGATGGTGAACTTTTTGTGTCTCAAGGCAAGTATGCAAGGGAGATAATGGGTAAGTTTCACATGGAGGGTTGCAAACCCATGGATACTCCTCTTCCAAGAAATTGGAGGAAAGAGGATGCTACATCTGGAGAGGTAGTGGATGCTACTTTCTATCGACAGTTAGTGGGTTCGCTAATGTATTTAGTGAATACAAGACCAGGAATATGCTATGCGGTGAACCATCTTAGTCAAGCGATGGTTAAGCCTACCAAGCTATTTTGGAAGGCAGGAAAGCATGTCCTGAGATACTTGAGGGGCACATCTGAGTATGGCTTGTGGTACAGACATATGGATGAGGTGAAGTTGCATGGCTTCATGGATGTAGATTGGGTGGACAACCCAACGGACAGAAAGAGAACATTAGGGGGGATCCTTAATATCAAATCTACGGTTTTTTCTTGGTACAGCAGGAAACAAAGATATGTGGCACTCAGTTTAGCTAAACTAGAATACGTGGCAGAAATTCAAGCTGTATGTGAGGCTATCTAGATGAGAAATATCCTGGTTGGTTTGTTTGGTTCTCATTTAGATCATGCAGAGATTCATTGTGATAATCAGAGTTGCATTAAACTCTCTATTAATCCTGTGTTTCATGGTAGATATAAGCATATATATATCCAGTATCATCATATCAGAGATTGTGTGCAACAAAAGATCATGTTGCTTCAGTACATTCCTACGGAGGATCAAGATGCAAATATTCTAATGAAGGCGCTCACTAGGAGAAAATTCGAATACCATAGAGACAGGATTAGGGTGAAGGATAATCCCTTTCTTGTTGAGAGGGAGTGTTGAGATTCAACAAGATGATGATCCTAGTGAAAATTAAGCACCTACACTAGGATGGAGCCTCGAGCTATTTTTAGGTGTAAGTCTATTTATAGATGGTGAGAAAATTCTATTTATAGATGATGTTCTATTTTTATACGTATGTGCGAAGTATATTTATAGATCGCATGTCTATTTATAGATGCATGTCGACTATTATTATCCCTTAATAATAGCTGGACAATAAATATTAATATATTATCATGGAGCACTTGGAATTAGTTAACTGATATGTGATAGTTAGGCCAGAAGGAATTTGGTAGACACAAGTTGGATGTGTAGTTATGTGAGTTGTGAAGTAGTTTAACTTAGTTAAGTGAGTTAAACTCAGTTGTGCTATTTGTAACTGAAGATACACTAGTGAGAGATCAGTTAATTAAATTTTAAATTAATTCACATGGAGTGATCTCACATGCAACTGAAGATTTACTATTGTCAAATACATGCATGTCAGATCCAATGGAGACCTAGTTGAGAGGTAGGTCGAAAGGATAGTTGACTATCAATTGTACTATATTGGATTGCACTCTTGCAAGCCAAACACACATTGGATATGCTCATGAGGAATGCATAGTCAAGGAGGGCATGATTGCATAAAATTGGTCTTTGTAATCATCTTGGATTGCGCAGTGGAGGCAGGCTGTTGTGAGGCAGAAATTTGGCTAAGGCATTTTGTCAATTTTTGCAAGACAGCGTGAGATGATTGTATATTGTACTGAGAGCTCTCGGATTAGATTTTTGTATGAGATTGTTTCATGATCCATTATATATACATAATATATGATAGTGGGGTTTCTAGCTTTATGCTTTCCCAGTAAACATCTGTGTTATGTGTGAATGATCTTTCTTCATGTGTTTGCAATTGGCGATCGTGTTTTAAATTTCTGCAAGAATTTTTTTAGAAGCGATTCTGTATTTAACAGTGGCATATAATTGTTAGATTAGAAGAATCCAGACAATACATAATTGTATTAAAATTTCTACATGACCAATGGTCCAATGAGGAAACATCGCATGAGGGAAAGACTGGCACAACGCTCCAAGCCAACTCGAAATAGCATGTAATGTACTTGAGCGCATTTCCCTTCACATCTTTGGACACTCCAATAATATTTAGAGAGAGGAAAAAGCTTGCAAGCCACCGAGTAACTTCTAACCTCGACTCATTGTTGCTACAAGAAAATGTTACAAGAAGTCCTATAACTGCTACAAGAAGTCTTGTGACTGCTATAGGAAGAGCTGAGGAATGCTACCGGAAGATAAAGGAGGTATATGCATGCAAAAAAAGGCCCAATTGGTTCAAGAAATTCCAATTTTTCATCTTAGAGCATCAATCTAAGAAGTAATTTTCCATCACCTTGTAGAAATTATACAACATGCATGTATATCTTGGTTTCAATCCGATCTAACAATGTACTAAAGTTAAATACTGAATCACTTCTACAAATCTTTTGCAGAATTAAAAAGCACAATCGCCAATCACATGAAGCAAAAAAGAATAAATCAAACCACAACGCAGATAATTTATCAGGGAAATATTGCTACTCAAAACCCCTCTATCATACATTGCATATTCCATAAGGAATCATGAAACAATTACATAAAACTCTTCTCACAAGAGCCCTCCTTTATTCAGGTAATTGTCTCACACCGATCCAAACAAAATCAAGCCAACACTCATCCAATTTTCAGCCTATCTTCAGCCTGCCTTTCTCATGCAATTCATGAGGAATGAAATCCCTATTCACAAGGAATTCCAGCCTTCCTACATTGTGCTTCGAACTCTATCACAACTAGAATTACTCTGCATGCCTCACCAACTACCTCTAACTCAAAATCCACTAGCTAACTAAGTTTATCACTCTCAGTTAACTATTACAAGTTATCATTGAGAATAGATTACAATTTATTGTCCATATTAATTAAGGGATAACTAAAATACACATGCACCAAATTTAGCCCACACCAGTGTAGGTGCTACTTAGACCTGTGGTCCCACACTAGTGTAGGTGTTGCTTGGACCTCCTGGTCCCACACTTAGTGTAGGTGCTGCTTGTTGTTTCCAGATGCCAATTTCACTATTTCTTGTTGCAAAATTCAACACTCCCTCTCAACAAGAAATGAATGTCCTTACATGCGACATGCACCTCATGCATGCGACATGCACCTCATGCATGTGACATGCAATCTCATGCATGCGACATGCAACCCTTGCATGCGACATGCAACTCTTGCATGAAAAAATTCTCTATTGTTTCTCGAACATGCAACCTTTTCATGCAACACTTATGAAATTGAATAGCCTCCAAACAATTGAATCAGTATAATTCATCTATCATCAAATTCCTCTGACTGCTGCTAGCTACTGCACATGTCTACTAGATCTGCACTGTTGCCAACTATGATCTGTGTTCCAATATCCGACACCTGTCACTCTGATTTCTATCTTCCTAACATCTAATTGCATCAATATAACTAATCCTACTACTGATGTACTGTGGGCTCCTTGTAGCCAGGTTTGATCCATGATATTAACTATCTTTAGGACCCTGCCCAAATTTCTTCTTGCGATTAATCTTGCATGCCGCCCCACCTCACACCTGGAGTTATAGCTGCATTCACTCCCTCTAGCCATTTGGCTTGAAATTTGTCTACTTGAGTGGTTTCTAACACTCCATGATCCTCCCCATGTGGCTACTCTAGATCGTGAGGTTCATTCTCACCTGCATTCAAATCCAGCTCCCTCTCAAGGGTCAATTACATGGCTTTCTCACATTTTCCAATGGTTGGAAGCTCTGTAGAAATCACATCTACATAAAGTGTATAGATATTATTAACTCAAATCCCAATCTTCTTGGCTTGTCCTATTTCTTTGTGTCACAGGAAAAATTTTCCTTCACTGAAAACAACATCATAGCCTCCATCCTCTAACATTGCAACTGAGACTAAATTTTTCTTCAAACCTGGTACATGCATTACATTTTTTAATTGAAAGGTTTTACCTGACTCCCTCTAAAATGTAATGGTACCAATCTCGGTAGCATTGTACCATCCGTCATCACCCATTTCAGTATGCATATGGATATCTTTCTCCTCCAAATCACTGAAAATTTCCTTGTCTCCCATCATGTGAAAGGAAGTGCCACTATCAAAATACCACACAGATCCCAATGCACTAGACACCATGCATGCGATCAATGAGAAGTAAAGCTCAAATTACGAGGCAAGGGCCTCACCAGCTACAGATCCTCCAGCCTTCTTTTTCTTCTTCTTTTGTGGACAGTTAGTAGCAAAAGGAAAATGCTCGTGACAGTGAAAACACTTCACCTTGGACATGTCCTGCTTCTTGCCATTCTTGGGCTCAGATTTAGAATGGAATTTCTTCCCCTTGCCCTTACTCACCTTGGAAGACAAAGCACAATCCTCTTAATCCTCATTTTTAGATGAAGATCCATCTCGGATGTTCCGTCTGAACTCCTCCTGCACCATATCCGACGACAGTCGTTCCCAATATGGAAGTTTTTCCCTTCCATTGAAAAAGTCTTGATAACTATGTGAACTCTTGGGAAGTACTAGGAGAGCTAGGCTCACCAAATCATCATCATCAACTGTTATTCCAACGCTCCCCAGTTCATCCTGACATTGGACAAACTTTGTTATATATTTTGGAATGTTGTCGTCCTTTTCCATCTTGATCTTCCTGAGTTTATATTTGAGCGCCAATTTCCTATGGTCGCTACTACTTGGAATAGATCTGTCAAAGCCTTCCACATTGCATATGGTATGGCTTTCCCATGGAGGCTTGAGACAATGTGGTCTCGTACTCCCTCCAATATGATCCTCCTCACCTTTGCCACTTTATTTTTCCATGCATCAAGATTTGCAACATCTGCAGCATCAGGTTTAAGAACATCTTTGTCAATGGATCCCTTCAACCCATTTTCTTTGAGTACTACCTCCATCTTGTCCTTCCAAGCAATGTAGTTCGATCATCCCTCGAGTGCATACTCTAACCTCAAGCCATTGAAAGCCATTTCGATCTTGAATTAGTTGTAGAACCAAGAAAGTCTTTCTGCAAATTCGAATTCTATCCAGTCACAAACTTAGCTCCCGCTTCACTTCTACAATTTTCTGTGCTCGGATACAATGTAGAAATTATACAACATGCATGTATATCTTGGATTCAATCCGATCTAACAGTGTACTAAAGTTAAATACTGAATTGCTTCTACAAATATTTTGCGGAATTAAAAAACACAATCGCCAATCACATGAAGCAAAGAAGAATCAATCAAACCACAACACAAATAGTTTCCTGGGGAAAGCATGCTGCTCAAAACCCCTCTATCATATATTTCATATTCCACAAGAAATCATGAAACAATTACATACAATTCTTCTCACAAGAGCCCTCTTGTATTCAGCTAATTGTCTCACACTAATCCAGACAAAATCGAGCAAATACTCAGCCAAATCTTAGCATGTCTTCAGCCTGCCTTGCTCACACAATTCATGAGGAATGAAATCCCTATTCACAAGGAATTCCAGCCTTCCTACATTGATCTTCGAACTCTGTTACAACTAGAATTACTCTGCATGCCTCACCAACTACCTCTAACTCGAAATCCACTAGCTAACTGATTTTATCACTCTCAGTTAACTATTACAAGTTATAATTGAAAATAGATTATAATTTATTTTCCATCATTAAGGGATAACTAAAATAGACATGAACCAAATTTATCCCACATCAGTGTAGGTGTTGCTTAGACCTGTGGTCCCACACTAGTGTAGGTGCTACTTGGACCTCCTGGTCCCACACTTAGTGTAGGTGCTGCTTGTTGTTTCTAGATGCCAATTTCACTGTTTCTTGTTGCAAACTTCAACAGACCTCACATCTCCATCATAATTTCACACAATTTATCCTAAAAAAAATTCACTCAATAGTCATAAAATTGTGAAATTGAAGGGTTTTGTGTGAAGGAAATAGGGGGTCAGGAAATAGAATTGGAGTGATAAGAATATTTGTGACCCTATGCTACCACTGAATTAAACATTAATGCCATAAAAGAAACACATTTCCTACACCTAGTCTAAAGCAGCAATAAGAGATGGGGGGAGGGTTCAACAGGAGATAACCTTCAGACACCAAAATGATTCTTTTGCACCCTCCTATAGCAGATATATTTAGGAGAAATCAATGGCTAGGCATCTTTGAATTTCTAAAGGGATATGATGATGAAGTTGCATTTGAGTTTTCTATGGATTTTAATTCCCAGTCAAATGTTAGTGCCACAACTGTAGTAAGAGGTTTCGCCATTACAATAAGTCATGAAGTGATCAACAGAGTAACCACACTACCCCTAGGCATCAAATGGAATAGGGAAGACACGACCACTAGTGCCACTGCAAATAATAATTTCTTTAGGTCCAGGGAGAGACCTATGGAAGATAAGAATGGGGTTAGGAGAGAAATTATGCCTTACCCATGGGATGAGCTAGATTATAAGATCTTAAGATACATATCTTGTGAGGGAAAATTAAGTGTAGTGTATGGCTATCACTTTAGGCTATTGCATGAGCTCAGATACCAAGGGAATTTTCCTCTTGACCAGAGATTGAATGTACCTTAATTCCTCCTCCATCTCGTCAGGCACATGAGATAGAAAGTCAGAGAAGGGAATCATCAACACTTAGCCCATCATGGCCTTATTAAGATGATAGTGGAGGATTTCCTAAAAACCTTAAGAATTCTTGTCCCATGGTCCAAGTCCAGAGACATCGATAGAGAGGCACTAATATGAACCCATAGTATTACTCCTGGGTAAACCCATGTATCTAGCATTGGAGGTAGAGGCACCAGATCAAAGGAAGAAGAGACAGATAGGAAAACAAAAATGGAAATAGATGAAGAGAAAAAAGAAGAGGAAGAGGCAGAAGAAGGAGATGATGAGGAAGAAAAGGAAGAAACATTAGAAGAGGAGGCCCTGAGCCCTAAATAGATAACTAAACCAAAGGAAATTGAGGTATCCCCTCAGCAAAATAGTGTGTCAGCAGGGAACATTGAAGATGAAGTAGCAACCACTTTAGCTACCTTGGGAAATCCTATGAAATCCAAGAAAAACCCCTCTTTAATTTAAAACAAGTAAAATCACTAGAGTGAGACAAGGAATACCGTAAACTCCCACAAAAGTTCCAATTACCATTTAGGGGTCCCTAAGTAAGAAAGAAGGGGTAGGGCCAGATGAGTTTAAGATTGAGGAGGTCACCTCTCCAAATCCAACATATAAGACTCACATAGCCTATGTAAGGAGGTACAACAATAGAGCATCACCCTTCAAGAAACTAGAAGCACCCACTAACATCGAAAAATAAGAAAAGGGAGTGTTATAGGAAAAACAGAGCATGCTACAGGAAAAAAAGCATGCTATAGGAAACAAAGAATATTCTACGAGAAGAGAAGGATGTGCATAAATAATAACATAAGGCATAAATTGAGGGAAAAAGTGCACTAATGGAAGGAAAATATGTACAAGAGGGGATACAAGCTTAACAACAACTACAAAAGACAATAGTCTCCCCACAAACCTTTGAAAAGAAAATCACAAAATTTTAGGAACCTACCCCACAACCTAATTTGGGATCCTATTACAAGTTCATTGAGGGAGGGAGATTTATCCCTGAGAAATTCACAATCCCCCTCCTACATGAGCTAGAGATATAAAGAGGGTGCACCCACAGATGGATGCATATATCCAAATCAAAGAATGTTGACGATGTGGGGTTGATGGAAGAAAGAATCTTTGAAATGGGGAAAGAGTTGGCTGATGTAAGGCTCAAAAAATCTGTGCTGAAAGAGAAATTGCAAGCAGTGCAACCATAAAACATGAGGATGCAAGGGAAGCTATAAGAAAAGGACAACCAACTTACCACTATGGCCAGCCTTTGCATAGAGGCCATGTAGTACAAACAAACTTCAAAGTACTATGTATTTTATCTTAAGGAGAAATGGTTATAATTCCAAATCATAATCTTAACTCAACATGGATACCTACCCTTTAAAAACTATAGACAATTAATTGATTTTTACAAACAGTCTAGTGTAGGAGAGAGGGCTAGAATGGTTTAATTCTATATCACACAACCCTAAAAGATTTAAGCGATGAATGTGAGACCCAACTTGTAGGTTGGAGTATTCAATTGGCTCACTGAGTATTAGGTCCCTATATTACTAGTATAGTCCCTTATTGTTGTTAGTGTAACCCCTTATTGTTATTATTGTGCCTATATCAAAGCCCGATGTTATTATTATTGTTCCCTTAAATTATTGTTGGGTCGGCTAGGATTTCATTTGTGGCCCCATGGACTCCTATATATAGAAAGGAGGTTTTGTAATTTGTATCATCCAAGAATTGTTCATTCATGTAATTTATTGGAGGTTGCCCCCTCGAAGTGGCTTATTTCTAAGGCATTGATATCTCTTTTCTTCTATTTTTGGCATTGGTTTCACAACATTTGGTATCAGAGCTTTGAATTCTATGGTTTTGCTGCTCCAAACAAGTCATCGTGGTATTTTCACTATAAATTTTTTTCTACAAAGGTTCAGAAGCTGAAATTTTTAGAGTGCGAAGCCAAAATCCTAAGGAACATCGTCACAAAATTTCAAAGTTTTTTTCGCAACATTTTCGGAGATATGATCTGTGGAAGTTAGGGCTTTTTGCAAGCTCCTGAATTTCATTTAAAAAGGTCATCGCGAAATTTTCAATATAAATTTTTTTCTATGAAGGTTCAAAAGCTAAAATTTTTAGAGAGAGAAGCCAAAATCCTGAGGAACATCATCGCAAAATATTAGAGCTTGTTTTGTAATATTTTCGGAGATATGATCTGTGGAAGTTAGGTCTGTTTCAGGCTCCCAAATTTCATCTCAAAGAGGTGATCGTGGGAAAATCTTCATAACTCTCTCTCTCTGAGCATTGGGTTGGAATTCTGTAAAAAATGACTGGAAGTACATGGAATATAGTTTCCTATCTATAATTTTCAAAGCCAAAGGAGCAAACAGTGACATGTGGCAAGTCGTACAAGTTCGCTCTACTAAACTAGTCCATAATTAGATCATTGTGGGAGATTGGACATAACTTTGTCTTGAAAAATCTAAATCAAGTCAGACCTGTGGCATTTGAAAGAAGATTCAGAGGACTACTACAAGGTCAAATTTTAGATATTGAGGATCTACAAGTATAGAGATAAGTCAATTTCAATATCGAGCTCCTCAAAAGCAAGTAAAAGGTGTGTATTTTTTTTTCCGAATTGCATAAGTCTTGTTTGAAGAATCAAGTTGAATTGATTCCAAGGGCCTATTGTAGAATAAATATCAGTATTGGATTCTCAAATGGCCCCTAAAAATAATTCAACACCCATTAAGCCTTTAGAAGGCTCTACTATGACTCATGAAGACGAAGATGGCAACATGACATATCAAAATTACAAGAGCAAGTGCAAAAAATTTCGCTCTCGCAAAGAGCAACAAAAAATGACATGGAAGTTTTGAAGAAAGGCATGGAAACTAAGATTGATGAGTTTGAATAAGGCGTGGAATCTAAGATGGATGGTTTGAAGAATGGCATGGAAGCTAAGATGGATGCCATGGAAGTGGGCATGGAAGCTAAGATGGATGACATGAAAGACAACATGGAAAACATGAAGAATGATCTAAAAGCATACATGGAAGGCTTGATGACAAGCTTAAAACCAGAAATGATTCCTAATGGCGGAAATATAGGAGAAGAACCTCATGATGAGAACAAAACAAATGTTAATCGTGATTTCATAAACTCGAATGTTGGTGGGAAGAACCACCATATTCCAAAAATGGATATGAGGAAGTTTGATGGAAAGGATCCTGTAACATGGATACTACAGATGGAGCAATATTTTGATCTCCATAATGTGCAAAACACACAAAAGGAGAAACAATTATATGCAAAAGCATCCAAATGTTTCTTTGGAGTACAAGAGGTGGAATATCTGGGTCATATTGTATCTCACGAGGGTGTTAAGGTAGACCCTAACAAAATTAAAGCCATTAAGGAATGGAAAGTCCCAACAACCATAAAGCAGTTGCGAGGATTTCTCGGGTTAACAGGGTATTATCGCAAGTTTGTTAAGAATTATGGGAGAATAGCAGCACCTCTAACAACATTATTGAAGGAAGATGCATTTTCATGGACTCCTGAAGCAACTAAGGCCTTTGAACATCTTAAAGAGGCAATGTGCCTAGCACCGGTCTTAGCTACGCCAGACTTCACAAAAACCTTTGTTGTGGAATGTGATGCCTCAGGAAATGGAATTGGTGCAGTTTTAATGTAGGAAGGAAGACCCATTGCTTTTGAAAGTCGTCCAATCAAAGGAAAGTATTTACAAAAACCTATTTATGAGAAGGAAATGTTAGCAATACTGCATGCACTAAAGAAATGAAGAACTTACCTAATGGGAAGACACTTCAAGGTAAAAACTGATCATGATAGTCTTAAACACTTTTTGGAACAAAGACTATCTTCAGAAGAGCAGCAAAAATGGGTCACAAAGATGTTGGGTTATGACTTTGAAATAATCTACAAAAAGGGAAGCTAAATGTTGTTACAGATGCACTCTCAAGAAAGAATGAAGAGGTGGAAGCATTGCTTTGTGCCATTTCTATTATCCAACTAGATTGGATAACTGAAGCAAGAGATGAATGGAAGAAGGATGAAGAAGTGTGGACACTTATTCAAAATTTGCGACAAGATCCTAGTACATCTGATACATTTAGTTGGAAAAATGATTCCTTATGGTACAAAGATCGCTTATATCTTTGTAAGAATTCCCAACTAAAACAAAGGATTCTTCTGGAATTGCACACTTCTCCTTTAGGAGGACACTCAGGATTTTTAAAAACTTACCACAGGGTGAAGAAAGAATTTTTTTGGGATGGCCTTAAATATTATATTCAAAATTTTGTGGCAGAATGTTTGGTTTTCCAGCAGAATAAAGTTGAGACAATTAAGACCCCGAGACTTCTACAACCTTTATCCATTCCAAGTCAACGTTGGGAGGAGATTTCAATGGATTTTATCACAGGTTTACCTAAGTCAGAAGGAAAGAGTGTCATCATGGTGGTAGTTGATAGACTTGTACTGTAAAGTTGCCTACATTTTTATGGACACAATTCCAAAAGCTACATGGAAGCCCAAGGGTTATTGTGAGCGACAGAGATCCCATTTTTACTGGAAATTTTTGGGCGGAGTTATTTTCTTGTGTGGGTACTCAATTAGCTCATAGCTCATCTTATCATCCTCAATCTGATGGTCAAACTGAGATCGTAAATAAATGTTTGGAAGGATATCTTCGTTGTTTTGTATCTGATAAACAAACACAATGGGTCAAGTGGTTACCTCTCGGTGAATGGTGGTATAACACTTCCTTCCATACTGCAGCAAAAATGACCCCATTTATGGCACTTTATGGATATCATCCACCATCCATCACATCATCTTTAAGGGAAAATTCGAAGGTTCAAGCAGTGGAAGATCACATCGAGCATCAGCAAGAAGTTCTCCAACTCTTAAAAGATAACCTGAATTTGGCACAAAATCGAATGAAACAACAGGCAGATCAACATCGTAGCGAGAGAAGTTTTGATGTAGGAGATTGGGTATTTTTACGGCTACAACCATACAAACAAATGTTCCTCAAGCAAGCAAAGAAGGATAATAAATTATCGCCAAAGTACTATGGTCCTTACAAGGGGTTGCAAAAGATTGGTACTATGGCATACAAATTGGAGCTTCCTGCTTCTTCGCGGGTGCATCCAGTTTTCCATGTTTCATGCTTGAAGGTTATAGAACAGAAAATCTTCCGAGCTCAAACAATATTGCTAGAACTTGATGAAGGCAAAAAATCATTGGCCACTTTTAAGTAGTGCGGGAAACAACATCTCGTGACTTCGAAATCTGATGCCGTTTCGAGTATCTCATCAAGTGGAAAGACTTACCCATTGAAGATTCTACATGGGAGGATGAGAATTTTTGTTAATTATACCCCCTTATTGTTATTATTGTACCCCTGTAACCCCCATATTGTTATTATTGTGCCCTTAAATTATTATTGTTAGATTGGCTAGGATTACATTATGGCCCAATTAGGATTACACTGTTGCCCCATGGACTCCTATATATAGAAAGGAGGTTTTCTAATTTGTATCATCCAATAATTTTTCATTCATGTAATGTATTGGAGGTTGCCCCCTCGAAGTGGCTTTTTTATAAGGCGTTGATATCTCTTTTCTTCTATTTTTGGAGCTTGTTTCACAACATTTAGTATCCTGGCTAACAAATGAAGAATCAAGAGCAGCAAAGATTAAAAGAGTCATGGAAAGAGAAGAGAGAGAACCTCCACAAATTAGAGTAGAAATAATAAGCCTCAGGGGGATAATTAGTAATCATCAGTTGATCTCAAATGATGATGTATTGGCACCTAGATACTTGAGACATAAGGTCAGGACATTTCACACTTTGATGATACATCCAGGTTGCTAGAAGAAGAGAGTTTGCAGGAATGCCAGAGGGGATGACATACCTTACCACCCAACCTAAAATAGATGGAATATCATTCTCCTGAGAGAATGAATATATAGTGGATTGGCTTGAAGCTCAGTCCACCTTTGTTGTTGGGACTGCATGAAGGGAGAGATCAGAAAGAGGAATAAAGGGAGTGGGATTAGGTAGAAAGGAATGCAGGATTCCAACCACCAAAGTGACTCCCTCTGAGATGCTTTGGGATTCCAGGGAGGCCACCAGGGCTTTGAAATAGATGGGCAAGGAGAACTGAGTTTCTTAGGGGAGGAGAAACCATTTCAGTAGGGGGGTAATGATAAGTCCAATCATTAGATATATTTTAAGGGGTTAAGATTTTGTACTTCAGCCTATTAAGTTAAATCTCTCTCAGATATTTTTTTAATTCTCTTTGCATTCTAGTAGCAGCAAAAATCTATGAAAACTATGCTTGCAGCCTCTCTTTCTCACCTCTCTCATGGGAGCTTGAGGAGAAGGATCTCCAACCGCAGACAAAAAATAGTTTTTTTTATGATTTCTTGGAGAGTTAGATAGTGTGATTATCATGCTCATAATATGCTTACTGTAAGTTAGAGGTTGGATTTGAGCTTAGATCATATTTTAGCATAGGTTAAGTAGGGTTTTCTATTCAACTCATCTTTTCCACTTTTAAACATGTTAGTTTGTCAATAATCAATGCATGAATGTGTGTAGTGATTGAAGGGTTATCTACATCTACAAGAAAAGGACCATTTTCATCACATTCATCCTTCTTCTCTCCAACCTCCAATTTTTCCACCAAAACCCTGTTTTGTGAAACCACCTTCACCACTACCATGAGCATCGTTCCAAGTGAAAAACAAGCCTCCCAAGGGTTTTGAGTTTGTTTGGAAATGTTGGTCACCTCTACCTCACCTATTTCAACCTTTCCACACCTTCCTTTCACCCTTTTCATCCTTAGATCCAACTTGGCCTGTTTCCTATAACACTTGAGGACTTCCTGTAGCAATTACATGACATCCTGTAGAAAATTCCTATAGCAATGTTGTAGGTCATCATTTTCACTCCAGTTTAGCTAATTTTTGCCTTTTGAATCTAGACTAGGATGAATTTGACCCCCATCTCTGAATTCATGGTCAGAAGATACACTTATGCCACTCTAAAGATCATTCCTTACTTGCTGCAAAAACATATTAGGAATTAGTGTTTTATTTCATTTCAGAATTAGATTGAATAGGACAACAGTTTACATAAAATTTCAATTTGAATGAAATCATAGAAAGGAGTTGGTTTATGCTTTGATGAAGTGTGTGATTATATAATAATTTCTTTACAGAAAATATTTATATAGCTGAATGGATGATTTCCCATAGCATAGTTTCCTTTCTCTGCAACTATGTTAATTGTTTATGCTTCGCTTGCACTGTCAATTGCAAGTAGAAGTTTGATAGAAAAATTATTTGTCTTAGATGAGAAGAAATTATCTGCATTACATTAGCTCACTTTACTTTAATCAAGTAGGAGGAATGGCCTAGAAGTATTACTGACCAAAAGACCTAGTTGAAGGTGGCATGATTAGAATCCATCTGCTATATATATAACAATGTCACCTCTAAGTTTGTATGAACCCCAGGTTGATAAGTAAAATTGAGTAGCCCTTGGGAGTTTTAACACTCTTGGTGAAATAATAGGGCTCACCAGTATTCTCATTTTAATTATTTTTCTCTACTTCATTCCCTCTAGGAATTTTGTTTTTTAAGCTTGATGATTTTTTTTCTACCAAAGTTAACACTTATATTGATGGATTTTCCTGACTCCCTACCTAAGCGAATTTTTTTTCCTGTTCTTGTGAGTGCGTTGTGATAGGAGGGGGTTGATACCTATCTCTTAGAAGGAGCCACTTAGAGCCTAGTTTGCATAAGGTTTTTTCAAATCCACTCCACCCTAGATCCTTTCTTAGAGATATATTAATTTCTTATATTTATTATTTATTGGAATTTTTTGTGGAAAAACAGCAACCCCCCATTTTTACTTTATTATTGGGGACCATCTATATAAATTTTGATCATTCCACCCCTTCATGCCTTAATATTGTGCATTTTGTGAGATTTTTTTGGGATTTTTATTTTTCTTGGATTTTAAATATGATTTCTTCATTGAGTGCAATTTCTCACCAACTTCTAAACGACTCTGATTTTGCTGAGTTTAGATTTATGGTTTGCAAATAATGCTTCTTCAAAGTTCTGTTAATTTTCATCACCTGAGATTAAAAATGTACAAATGTATCTTATTTTTATTTTTGTAAATTTTGTTTAATTTCAATATGTAAATAGTACTAATTATTAATTTCTTTAATTAACCTTAATTATAATTAGTTTTATTAAATTTTAAATATTAATTTTTAATTAATTATTTTTAACTAACCAATAGAACAACCGTCGTCGAGAATATATATATATATATATACTAAAAACCCATTAAAATTACATTGTATATTATATCCTCGATGGGGGTGTTTTGTTGTAAATTATGCGCCGGAAGTGCACAACTCAACAGATTTAGGCTGTCGCCCCTCCCTTCCGATAAGGAGTGCCATGAAATGGGATCATTTGGCCAAGTTGGAGGCATCCTTTGGAGTGTGAGCCATAACCTCCAATTGGACTATTACACATAATTTGTGGCAGGGAGTAAATTCACACATTCCTGTTGTAGGGTGTGAGGGTGATGGCATTAAATTTTCATCAATGGAGGGCGGTGCATCTGGGTTTTTTCAAATGTCTCGAAATTCCATATGCTTCACTGTTGCGGACATGGATGTGCTGCAAGAATTAGGGAGATTGGATGTGGCTCAGATGATATTTGGCAGCCGATCGTGAATCATTAATGCCTTCATCATATAGGGTGTTGGGATGGAGGATCTCTGGGAGCATAACCACACTAGGCATTTTCTGGGTAACTCCTCTCACCAGGGCTTCACGTTTTCTATATACAGTGACCAGTTAGTAGCTTTGTATCTTGTTTTTTTTTAAATCCCAATGTGGAAAACTTACACCGTGTACTCAGGGTGGAAACTATTGTTTCTGTATTGTTCTAGGTATGCTCTGATAATTTGTTTCTTGCATGTTTCTATCACTTTCTTACATTCATTAAAAAAAAAAATTGGGCTTTTACCACAATAACCCTCTTGCTACTGAGCTATGATAGTCACTACCTTATATTTTATTTCATTTCCCCTCTCCATCGAAGCTATAAGAACAATTACTGGTGTGTAGTTTTTCAATCGATTATTTTTCCATTGTAGCACTGTGGAAAGTATTTTTTCGGGGATTCTCAAGGGTTTAAGCGACGATCACCCATTTTCGTTATATGCTTGCTACATAATTCATCATTTGGTCCATCATTTTAGTTGGTTGTTGGTTTTCCCTCCACGTACCTTCAATATATCGATCCATCTAGAATATCGTTTAATTATCCTGTCTTGGTTGTTGGAGTTTGGTATAGTGGTTCCTTTTCTATTTGGTTTTAATTGTCAACCCAATTACATGGTGTAAGTGATAGTTCGAAAGTCAAAAAGGTTTAATCCCTCATCTGGTTTGTCTTTATAGCGACTACAACTCCTATGTTGGTTTGAGCACAATCAGGTGTAGGTACCTCGATGATACTACCCTTGAAATATAAGTTGCTCACTCTAACCCCCCCCTCGCACCCCCCCCCCCCCCCCACATCACTTATTACATGATCTTTAGGGCAGTATTCGTCCGATTTGGGTCTATCATGAACTATCGTAAGGTAATTGGGTTTTCCAAAAATATCCTTATCACAATTTTTTGCAGGTCTTGCTCTCACATGACATCACGTTAATGTCTTCTTAGTCAAAGAGGCGACACACCAGGGGCATATTCCTTCAGGCTTCGTCGCCTTTTTGGTTGGGAGCCAGCTGAATTTTTTTTCGATTTTGTGCCTTTTGAAATTTGAAAGGAAATCCACACTCTTGAAGCAAAGGAATTTGGAGAACGATTATACTACTCATATTCAGAACTTGTCTATAGTGGCAACACCAAATGGGTACTCGATCCAGGAAAATGGAGGAAGAGAAGATTGTACTTTCTCTACTCAATCTAAATTCACAGGTATATGGTGAATTTCTTCACATGGTGTTGCGAGATAAAAATGTGGACAACTACAAGATATTCAATGGTCTGGAGGAAATAAAGAGGATCCTATGAGACATTCATTATGATATGGATGAAATAGTGGTTCATCTAAAAAAAAAATGGAATGATATATAATTTCAGATTCTGACACTTATTCAGAGGCACCTCTAAGTGGGGAGGTGATGATTAATGCTCCTCCACTCAACATCGCTACTACACCTCCTTCTCGAGATCACTCAAGGATTATCTTAGATAACTAAATCCATAAATGTTTTTGTTTCTTGTCAGATTTTTGGACTCTCATCCATATGGTGTCATAGTCAGCTACATTTTATGTCTATTTTTTAGTCATTGTTCTCTCGGTCAGACATCTATACTCCGTGTGTCATGTGTTGTTTAGTAGTTATCTCCAGATTTTGGTGTGTTGT
Organism: Pinus albicaulis; assembly: GCA_034641835.2. NCBI lineage: Eukaryota > Viridiplantae > Streptophyta > Pinopsida > Pinales > Pinaceae > Pinus > Pinus albicaulis. Next base: position 1,159,877,493 of record CM076580.1, on the reverse strand, counting down.
AAGTCAACCACTATGTCATGCTATTAAAACATGTGGTTGTTATTTTGTCAGAAAGTTACCAATATCTTGACCAGGTCATCATGGTTTTAAAAAAAAATCAAATGTAATTATGCTTTATTTTGACTATGAAATTATGAAATTGTGGGATGAATATTACTGGAAAAAAAAACACTTAATTAAGCTTTATTTTGACTATGAAATTATGAAATTGTGGGATGAATATTACCGAGAAAAAAAAAAAAAAACGTTGTATATCATATATAAAAAATAAAATATGTCAAAAATAAATGTCCAAAGCCCATAACTTAATTTAAGTTCAATTTAAATTCTCACTCAAGCTTACGAGATCTCTCATGTAATATGGAATCTCCTCCCTCCCCTCCTCCTCATTCCTTATAACTCTCAGGTTCCTCCTCTTTTTCTCTTCTGAGCCTCTCGTATGTATATAAAAAGGGGCTTTGGTTTTGGTTTTTAATAAAGTAAAAACATATATTAACAAGGGGGGTCGTTCCATGTGAGCCCGACCCCTTCTCCTTTCAAATAAATGCACCATGTGAGCCTCACCCCTCCTCCTTTCAAATAAATGCACATATGAGCTTCCTATTGTATTCAAAAATCCTTATTTTTATTTTTTTATGTTTTAAATTTATTTTTTAATTAAATTTTAATTTATGTAATTTTAATTTTATTAATTTTTAATTTATTTTTATTTAAAATTTATTTGATTTGATATTATGTATATATTTTGATTTTAAATAAATTTTAAATATTTATTTTAAAACAAAATTTCTAATTAAACTACCAAGGCATGCATTTTTTAGCGATTTGTGTATTTGGATAACTCAACTTTGGAGAGCCATAACTTCAGTTTTATTTGTCCAAATGAGGCCCATAATAGCTTGTTCAAAATATAGAATCGTGGAGAACAGTTTGGAAGCATCAAAACAACCATATTTGATAATTTACTATTCCTAAAACTTAGCAGAACGAAATTTCAACAAACATTAATTTGGGAAATTTGTTTTGAAACAATTTCATTTACTTCTACTGTTGCAAATTGGTTTGAAGGAAGCCCTCGTGAGCCATAGAAATCATGACAATGATCAATGTGAAGCATTATTTTCTTTTAATTAATTAATATGATTTGATTTCAATTTGAGATTTTGATTTTAATGAGAAAATTCATCTATGTTATTTTGATTTTTGGTTGGTTTTTATAGGATATCTGTTGGAGAAGTTGAAGCTAAGGTATTTTGGAGCAATGAAATTACACCGAAAACAGAGTAAAAGAAGATTTTAAACTCCAAATTTGATGGATCTTAACCACTTCCAACAACTCTCCATTTTTGGAGATTTTTGTAAATTATTAAATATCAGATTTGAGGAGGAAGAGGTTCCTCTTCTCTGCAACTTAGAGGATATATGCATTTTTGTAATGATAATTTGAGTTTTAGATAGGGAGAAAAACTCATATCTGAGATCAATCGGGATTTTATTTCAGAATTCAATCTTTGTTAATGAACAAAACTTACACTTTTGTAATTCTTCCTTCTATTAGCAGAGTTGATCATTTTGAGGAGATTGTTGGAAATTCTTTGGAAAATAGAACAAGAGTTTTAGGTTCAATTATTGTATTTTTAGATACTTCTATTTGATAATACAATTTATTTTCAATCAATTGTATATCTGTGTTAATTGTTCTTTATTCTGCACTTTTGTTGATATGAGAATGATTATCTTTTGGACTAGATATCTAATCCATTAGTCTCATAGATATGTTGTGGATTTTCTCTTTTCTCATGTGCTGACATCAAATTTATGAGTAACTATTACTTAGAAATTTGTCATTCAAAATTGATTTAGTTGCAATTAAAATTCAATGAATTGTTTGGTAAGCTTTGATGACCAATCATTCACTATTTTAGATCTCCAAATAAGGCATGTGTTGCACCTAAAATATCAGTTGTTGGAACTTTTTCTGCGGTATGATATTCATTCTTAAAAAACATGTTAAGTACCCATAAATTAAATCCATGCGCTTGATATTTAGGAGTTATCTCCTAATTATTGAGTTATGTTAACTGATTTTACTTTTATGCATTGCATTTAGAATTAGATTCATACTTAGATTAATTAAATTCATTTTAGGAGTCCCCTCACACAGGGTAAAACTTTAGGTGTAGCTTGGTTAAGCCCTCAATTTAGCTCAAGGATTTCTTTCTTACAATCTAGCAAAAAGAGAGTAATTCCAATATCTCTCTTCTTGTTGATGGTTAATTAGAAACATCACAAGTCAATGAGGAAAGAGAGAGGATAATTCGACTCAATAGAACAAGTCAGAGTCATCATTTAAATGGACAAGAGTCTAATTTGGAACTCTAACTAGATGACCTTCCCAAATGTTTGTCATTTTTAGCCGTCAACAAAAACATATTTCTTATTATTTAGATTTATAAATAGAATCTTCGAATACACACACACATATATTTATATGCTTTTATTATTATTTTATTAATAATTTTTCTTTGAGTTGTAATAGGCATTCATATTTTCCACATACTATATAGTATTCCTAGGGGTTACATGCATGAACTATATAATGTTGGCACACATGACATTTATAAATATGGGTTATATTGCATGCTTGAATATTTGAAAAGTGAAGATTTGGTTTATGGTGAAATTTGGTACAAAGTATATTCGTGTATTAAATTTCTATAAATATGTTCATAAGCCGAAAATGTTGTAGTAGTATGATCCATTACTCTTTTACTATATACATAGGCATTCACATAGAGTAAGCTACAACCTTCTGTGAAAATGGTTGAGTATAAATCTTACAAGAAGGAGCCATGACATATTCTAACCCCCTCACATTTTCAATATCCAAAAGGACATTATTTAATGAAATTATATATTTTGAGAGAGACAAATACTTAAATAGAAAGGGGCCCTTATAAGATCACATTTCCCATTGGTCAACACCTTTGCTTTGCAGAATTCACATACCACTGCATCCCTATCAATGGACAAGCTTCCCTCTCCCATATTTTCTTTATATCCATTTCACCACCTAGTGCATCATTAGAGGCTTATGCTAGAGAATATGTGTAGCATCCCTGGTTAAAAATCCATGTAAAAAAGTATAAGACCATGGTCATGGGATTCATATTCCAAGATGAATGTTGGGAAAAAAATCCTAGTGGGTGTCACAACGGTTTATTATAGCTAAAGGAAATTGGAAAAGGCAACCGAAAAGGCTTTGGAAAGGCATGAAGCATTAATTGGCATTTTATTTATGAAAATAAAGGAAAATAGGAGAAAAGGGAGGCAAAATGTCACAATTTTCATGTGAGGAGGAAAATGAAGGAAAATAATGGAAAATGAAGAAATTAGAGGCCTCATTGATAAAAATGCTTTTGCGGATCATTTCATAACCTTTTTTTAGTTTTAGAATGAACCTCTCTCTTCTACTCTCTATCTCATACTATTGGACACTTAGAGTTATCTTGGAGAACTCTTGCAGGAGTGTGGCACACTTGGGATTTGAACCTAGAAGGAAATGGAAAAGCAGGGAAGTGTAATAGGACATTGTGATCAACAACTAAAATGGTTTTTCTTGCAGGTATCTAGTTCCATGTATGATTTCCTTGCTAGTTTTGGCTTGCATAGAACATGCATGTGGTTTCTTGGTTTATGATCTCTCATTAGCATGGAGGAATTCCAGGATTGACAGTGGTTTTGCCTAGTCTTGCCATTTCCTTGATAGCCATGGTGTTGTGGGTTTGCCTTTATTTCTGGTTGTTTCTCATTTTCCTTATGGTTATGGGTTGAGTCATTAATTCTTGGAGCCTTGGTTGGACAAACACTCTGAAATCCCTGTAACAACTTGGGTTGAGTTACTAGTCCTCGAAGCCTTGGTTGTACAAATGCTTCGGAAGCCCTATAACAACTTGGGTTTAGTTACTAGTCCTGGAAGCCTTGGTTGGAAAAATGCTTTAGAAGCCCTTGGTGATTTGAGTTACTAGTCTTGTAAGCCTTGGTTGGAAGAACACTCTGGAAGCCCAATGACAACTATGGGTTGAGTTACTAGTCCTAGAATCCTTGGTTGGAAAAATGCTCTGGAATCTCAAAAATGACTATGGGTTGAGTTGCTAGTCCTAGAATCCAGGTTGGAACAAACACACAAGAGCCCTGGACAACTTTGGTAGAGACCAATCTGGTGATGGTTAGTGATGTCTGGCTGTAAGGTGGAATCACTAGTTGAGGGTTGAGGTGGTTTGGCCTCTAGAAGCCCTAGTTTGGTTTTGTTTAGTTTATTCCATGAGATCCCACATTCATGCTTGGAATATGGAATGGGGGTGACTGGATGAAAGAAAGATTTGGTTCCGCCCAGTCTATGGTCGGGTGGTACATGGATTTCCCTAAATTTGTCGGCACTTTCATATAATAATAAGAGGTATTTTCTATTATGATCTATGAGAATATGTAATTATTATGATGGTGACATTATGCTTAAGTTTACATGGTTTATATGTTGGTTATTGTTGGTTTATATGCTACTTATATGATGCATATTGTTTATGGCTCATGACATGTTTGATGAATATGTGATTGGTTATTTAATATATGACCTAATATATGAGAATTCAACTAATTTTATAATGCATCAATACTTCTTAGCAATTCTCAGATAAATATGAGACCCCTATGCTTAGATCTGTTGTTAAGACTTGTAGATTGCATATTTGTGATACGTTTGACAAAATAAATTTCATGGTTGGGCTTGGTTATGTAAATTCCTTGATAAATTTTTGTGTTAGAGGCTTTGAATTGGTGCCATTTATTGTCTTGGAAAGTCTCATCAAGTTTCTGGAAACGGTTTGGAGACTAGCCCTGAAAAAGTGGCTTAAATCTCGAAGTCTCTTGCACAAAAATGGCTGAAAAAAGACTACAATCTCTCCCTTGTAGGAATTGTGGGAGAGACTATAGGGTTCCACTCACATGCATGCCTTGTCATGGGAACTAATGGGGGTTTAATTCATAGAAAGGCTAGGTTAACTCAGGGGTTGGGCACCTGAAGTGGTAAATTGGCTCATGGGGGTCATGTAGCACATGGGGGAGGTCTGTAAAGTGTTGGCTCATCGGTTCTACTTCCTTAACTATGCTTAGGGAGTTGAATCATATCATAGTAAATATTTGTCACATATTTACCTTGTTGGAACGATATTCTTGGGTAAGTGTGGGAGGAGGGTGTTATAGAGTGGTATCAAAGCATAGTTCAACACTTGGACTAGATGGGAAGAATGTGTTTGTCATGCATACATGTCTACTACATAAGTGTCCCTTATGCTTATGGTCTATGTGTTTGTTTCATATGAATGGTGTTGGTCATATTTGCAATGGTTTTGCCATGTGAAACTAGAAGGTGTCATTGATTGAATGTGGTTGTCATGAGTGTATGTCGGTTATGCATTTGTTATGCATGTCAGTGTCTATAGTTTGTTGTGCATGCATTGTTATGGTTATGCATGCATAATATGTTATATATGCATTGTGAATTCATTGTATGCAGTTATTTCATCATGATGTTGTTGATAAGATATGATGCCGATATGTTGGCTATGATAGAGTAGGAGATGCAAACTATTAGAGTGAGGTTGCAACACTAGACTTTGGGGTAAGATAGGATCATCATACATGTATTGTATGTTTGGCATGCAGGTATGTTAGTTAATGGATTTTTATAAGCATTAAGGTTACTTATATCCTTGTCATTCTATTTTTATTGTGGTTACATTCATGATAAATGCTAGTTAATCAGTGTGATCATCTGTACATGCATCGGTTAGTCATGAACGATATTAACTTGTTGTTGTATGCATTATGTTCATATGCACGAGGGTTATGGTCATTTTACTTAGGATTGTTATGTGTATCATGCTAATTTGTATTGGCCCATGCAAATGATTATGGTTATTACATTCATGTATGAGTCGATATATTTGTGATATTGTATTGTACTAATCTAGATTGACTGTGCATATGTGATTGTTATGGATCAATGACAATTAGTTATGAGTTTATGATGTGAACATGTTAGATAGTTACTATTATTGATATCATGACCTTATTTATGTTTGAATTGATATGTTGAGAATTTGTATTTTGTTAATCTAGATTAATTGTGCAGACAAGATAGCCTCCCCTGAGATACATTAAGGTATGAGCTTACTTATGTTGTCTACTTGGTGCTTGACTGTTTGATTATGTTCTCTATTTGGTGTTTGAGTGTTTGGTGTCTATTATGTCATCTAGTTGATTTATCTAACATGGTATGTTTATAGTTTGTTTGAATGTTTGATTAATTGCATTATGTTAGTATGTTTCTAAAATATTTCTTGAAGAAATGATATTGTTTTAAGATGGTTCTACTAACACATATGTGTTGATACAACTGATATGTACTTGAGTGTAAGTAGGTGATAGTTTTAGTAGTATGTATTATGATTGATGTATATGAGTTGATTGTTGATTATGACATGGTTGTTATACTTGGTAAATTTTGATTTCAAATTAATACATATGTTTTCTTGATCTTTGGAACATGTGGCTAACATGTGTGTTCAGTTATAAGGCATCATGATTGGCACAACAAGGTAAGATAACTGGTATATTGTTATATTTGTTTATGCATTTAAAGTTATGTATCTATGGAAGTATGATGCAAGGGATTGCATAGAAAAAGAGACTAGCATGAAATCTTGAAGGTTCGAGTTGAGATTCCTTTGGAAGCACTAGGAACCGTTGGGATTAATTCATGGTGTTTGTTGTTAGTCTTTGTAACAAACATGGTGAAAATTTCAAGTAATAAAAGTTAATAAAGGAAAAATAATAACCACAGTTATGGGACACTTATTCCAAGTTGAATGCTGGGAAAAAAATACTAGTGTGGGTGTTCAGTTATTTTATTATGGCTAAGGAAATAAAAAATGAATTTGGAAAGGAAAAATGACATTTTTAGAAATTTATTTATGAAAATAATGGAAATTGGGAGAAAAGGAAGGGGAAAGGTCACGGGTTGCATGTGAGGAGGAAAATGAAGGAAAATAATGGAAAAAGAAGAAAATCGAGGCCTAATTGATAAAAAGGCATATTAGGATCAGTTGGTACCTTTTGTTAGTACATTTTTGGAGCTCTTTCTTTATTATCTCTCTCTCTCACCCTTGCACACTTAGAGTTTTCTTGGAAAACTTCATCTTTGGATCAAGAAAGGAAAAGAAGGCAAAGAGGAAGAAAAGATTAATCAAGGAAGAGTGGGATCAAGTAGATACAACAGGTTTACTCGCAGGTATCGATTTTCATGTGTGATTTCCTTGCTAGATTTGGCATGCATGGTTATGCATGTGTGTTATTGGTTCTCTCGTTGTCATTGGCATGGGTTTTTTCAGGTGTTACAGTGTTCTTCAGCCTTGCCTTTCCATTTCTGGATAGTCATGGTGTGATGGGTTTCTCATGTTTTGGTTGAGTTGGATTTCCAGATGAATTTGAACTAGGTGAGGTGGATCTCGTAATGAAAGAACACATGGCCTAGTGATCCCTCAACTAGACTGTGGATTGTTGTAAATCCACTAACCTAGTAACCCTTGAACCAAACTATGGGTTGTGGTAAATCCAAGTATTTGTGCCTCGTTGGACCAAGGAATCCTCAACTGGTGAATGGAGGGATATATGGTAAATCCTAGAGGTGTTTTCCCTTGATCATGCCTAGGAATCCTTGCTGGTGAATGTCCGGATATACGGTAAATCTTGGAGGGAGGTGTATCAGTTATGGCATCCTGATCCCTAGATTGGACTGCGGATTGTAGTAAATCCTAGATACTAGGAGATAGTAAAATTCCTCACAATGTAGCTGGAGAAATATGGTGGCATCCATGCTTGTTTATGGCCTAATGATTTGGTGAGGATTGCGATAAAGCTTGTTTATTTTGATGAGGGTAGTGTGGTTTAGCCTCAGGAAACCCTGGATAGTTCTTTTGGTTTGAGTACCACATTCATGCTTGGAATATGGCACAGGGGTGATTGGATGAAGAGATATTTGTCTTAGCCAATCTATGGTCAAGTGGAATGTGGTAGTCCCATACTTGGTTGGCTTTTTCATTCATCAATAAGAGTTTCTTCTTATTGGTATTTTATGTGTAAATGTAGTGGATTCTATGTATTATTTATGGCTATTGTATCCTTAGTATTTCTACTTTTTATATGCTAGTTATGAATGTGTTTTATGACAGTGAAAATGTATGGTTCTCATCATGTTTTGATTTGTAAATGAATGAGAAATTAATATTTTACCTAATAGATGATAATGCACCTAATGTGATAAGGCATCAGTGCTTCTTGGCGATTCTCAGATAAGTATAAGAGCCTTATGCTCAGATCTGTTATTATGACCTATAGAATGCATATTTATGACATGTTTGAAGAAATTCCTGTCATGGATAGTAGGGGTCCAGTTAAGTCTCTGTTCAATAATTGTCATTGGCATCATTGTCTCTATGTTTCATTTCATTTCTGTAAATTTTATGAAGTTTTGGGAAGTGATTGGGTCCTAGCCCTAGAATTCAACCTTAAATCCCACAGTTGTTGGTATAGCACTGGAAGAAAAATGTTGTAGCCGCACTCATGTAGGCTCATGGGAGTGAATGGGACCCACAGTCACTTGGATTTCTTGGAAAGGGAGCAACTGGGGCTCTAGGTCATTGATTTGTAGAGTTTCCTCAGGAATTGGTCACCTGGAAAGGTGGAGTAGCTCCTGAAGGTTATGTTGGTTGTGTGGATAATTAGTTTGGTTGTGTTTTTTCGGTTCCACTTCCTCAAGAAGACCTGGGAGGTTGATTCATATCATAGTAGCCTCTCGTCACATGTTTACCCCATTGGGCTGGTTAACTTGGGTAAATGTGGGAGGAGGGTGTTAAAAAGAGTGGTATTAGAGCATGGTTCAACCCGTGGATTGGATGGGCAGTGTGTTGGTCATGCATTCATCTCGGTTACATATGTGTTCCTTATACTTATGGTCCATGTGATTGTTGCATATACATGGTAGTGGTCATGGTTGCAGTGGTGTCGCCATGTGAAAATTTATGGGGTTGTTATGGAATTTGTCGTCGTGAGTGTATGATTGGCTAAGTGTTGTTTATGCATGTCATTGTTTATATGTTTCATGCATATATTGATATGGTTGTAGTTGTCATGCTTGAGGTCATGATGTGTGGTTGATATGGTCATGCATTGATGACCAAATTATGGTTAGGATGATATCGATATGTTTTTATGATTATGTTTATATATGTATTGTCCTAATCTGATCAGTCTTGTAGATGAGATATCCTCCCCTAATTATACTGAGGTATGTTTGTTTGTTTATGATTTGGCTTAGCTGACATAGTATGTCTTGCAAGAAGAGATCAAGATGAGTAGAAAGATGGTAGACTACAAATATTCTCCCTATGAATCAGATGAGCAACGTGGTGTTGGGAACTCTTTTGACTTAACAGAAAAATTGAGGAGTTTTAAGGAAGAAATAAGGAGTATCAAATAAGATAATGATAGAATAATGCAGGGGCAAAGAAAACAAGAAGAGGTCAATGCAGTAATTCTTTAAATTTTGTCAGAATTGCAGAGACAAGGACCACTTCGGATCCATTATGGATAGGAAGATGGGACTAATGGGGCATATGGAATTAGGTCTCATGGTGGTCACATGTTAGATAGAGATGAAATTATTAGAGACGGTAGATTTTTGGAAACTCTAGATATGAGAGGTGATGGACACAGGTGTTATTCTAGTTCTAGTTTTGATAGGTGTTATCACTTTGTAATTCTGAAGGCTGAAGACAGAACCACAGAGGGAAACATCAAACCACTTTAGAGTCCAGGACCTAGCCTTCCTAGACTTAGAGAGGGCTCTCTCTATTAGATATAACTTTGTTTATAGGGGCATTTTAGGCTAGCTATTAGTGCATAAGTTTGTTTGAAGATGTTTGGTTGAGGCAGCAGAAAAGGGCCATTAGGCTATGGAGTCAGGAAGGTGTAAACAAAATCAAATAGATGGATAACTGAGGTTAGGTGAAACCAAGCGAGATAGCCATGTCAATGGATATTTACATCTTGTGAAATGGAAAAGAGGAGGAGATTAAGGTTTAACAGGAATGCAGAGCAGACTGTCTTTAAATTCTACATTCTGGTCTCAACATGGAAGCAGAGCACACTGTCTCTGAATTCTGCATCCAAGTCTTAGAGGAAAACATAATTTGTTGTTTCAAGGCTGAGCAAGGTACCCTATGGTAAATCCTACACAAAAATTTCTATCCGCAGTAAAGAAAGAAAACAGTATGTAAAACAGAAGAATCAAAAATTACATGGGAGACGAACTTCACCACAGATCATAACACAAGAATCTGGAAAACAACATACTCATTCATTCATTCAATAGAAACTGTTTACAGCCAGCTGAGTCTGTTACAATGGTTTTTTCCCCTTCTGGGCCTCTCTTTTACACTGCTAATGCATACAGTATTTATAGACAACTTAAGTTGGCTAGTCTGTCTACTTCAGTAATTACATTCAAGAAAAAATAGACAAGTGGAAATATGTAGGTGGTGATAAGACCATCTTGGCCTGCAATAGTGGTTTTTTGCAATCTGTTATTAATTATAGAGTGGTTGGAAATTGTTTCAAGTGACGCCTAAGAGACGGCCAATAAAGTATTCCTAACATCTGGCATTGCTCTTCAAAAAATTGGCGTTGGGTAATTAAGTCTAGTGTAGCGCTTGCTATTTTCATTGATTGATGCTGGTGTTGATGTGCATTGCTGCCCCTTCAGTCTCTATTGTGATTATCCGTACATCAATGCTGGACTCAACCTTTTTTGTCTTTTTCCTTATTGTGGTGATGTTCAACCTTTGCCCTGTGTTTAGCCTTATTTCTTCGTGAAATGAGCTTCAAACCTTGTATGCCCAACTTGATCCTTTTACACACAAAAAATGTAAAAACTCGTTCACTCGGACCTAAAAATGCTTAGATCTTGGTTCTAGAATACATTGCATCCACTCTGATATCGCACTTTGCATTTGACTGTTCTTACCTTTTTCTTAGCACTTGTCTTTTAACATTTGCAAGGTGCACATTGCGATAAGGTCCCACTGTCATCGCACATCACACTCCGGAAATTTAACATTTTACCTTGGCAACTTATCTTTTATCTTTTGTGATGTGTGCATTATGATTGGGCCCCACCGTATCGCCCATCTCACTTCGACATTCCGCATCTTTTTACATTGTAGCCCCTTTTCCTCCTCTGCTGCAATTTAACACATAAAAGGCCTTACATGCAGATTCAAAATCCTCTATAATTTTCCTTCAAAACTACATCGCATATGGGACTCCATCGCACTTTGAAAATTTTAGCATTTAATCATAAACTTGACTTGTGAGATGTGCGATGTGTGGTACGTAGGCCAGGCCATGTCCTCTGCCATGTCACTGCCACGTCACCCTTCCATTGCCCACATCGCACTTCATTGACTTTAACCCTTTCCTTCCGCATCCAAAATACCATGATTTGTGATTGCGATCGGGAAATGGACCCCTCCATAAATGTTTCCGACCGGACAAGTGTTTTTAGTTAAGAAATGGAAAAAGCCGCCCGAACCAATAAATGAAGGATTTCAAAGCACTTCGAGGTGTAGATGAGAATGATATGGGTCCCGCCCACTCAGCATATCACACTTCAGCATCTATAATATTTACCCTTGGGCGCTTATCCTTTATCTTTTGAGATGTGCAATTTCGCAGAGGGGTAGATTTTTGGACTTAGGATATAGAGGCAATGTGGGTGTTTTATGTGATATATATGCATGTATCAAGCGGCCGGCTATGGGGGGCAGAGTTATAATCATGGACTTTCAGAATATGTAAAAGGGTTTATAGAGAAATAAGTCCCAAAGGTTATGCATGTGGGTTTTGGGGTCTGAATGGGATTCAAATCATTTTAGAATATGGAGGAAATGAGGGGGTAAAGAGGGTGGATGAAATCGAATGAGGGTAGAAATGAAGTTTGATTCCCACAACATCTTATCAGCAACACTCTCATCTTTCAACTGAGTTAAAAGCCAGATAGATTCATTTGATGCTCTTGACAGTCAAGGTCTCCCTTTCTTCTCTCAAAATAAATGATAGCCATAGTATATTATTTTCAGTATAAAAAATCAAATCGTTGATCAGTCACCTTGTGATAATATGAAATACAGAAGTCTAACAATAGGCACTATGATCGTCATTGTTATCACCCTTACTAATGCAACCTAAAGGTTACAATTAACCAAAATACCAACATATGCGAGGTTAGCAGAATTAACCCCAGAATAAACCTTATTTAATTATGAGGTTCACGTTTTAAATAACAAATGCATGCGGAAGCTTTCAATCCTAAGTGACTCTTTGGTTTTAATAATTTAAAATTTACCTTTAAGAATTGTCGCCCTTCACCAAAGCTTATATCATAATCAACTTCACATTAAAAAAATCTCAAACCTGTGGTTATGGCCCACTTACTCCTTTAACATATACGAGGTAGATTAAATATTTCATACATATATACTTTATGCGATCAACATCACTTTCACTTTTAAACATCCGACATGTAAACAAAACCTCTTTACATGTGCATGGAACACTCTACTGGAGGGTCCACCATACCTTCATCGCAATCTCTTGATCAAAAGTTTAAACACTTACTAAAAATGCTAAACTGTAAGATCAACGATAAGCGCTAATGCACCGTTATGACACGTGAGTTCTCCATCATATCGCAACTTTCATTCTTTCCGCTTCACATTGCAATCAAAACCTTTTTCCTTGCGAACTCTTTAACGTTAAACTTTAATTCAGGCAATTTGCGAAGTTTCATTCCATTGACATGTGGTATCTCCCCTCACCGCATTGCAACTGTCAGACTTTACTACATCAAAAGTTATCCTTCTTACCTTGTGAAGTCCTTCGTGCTATATGTTATCTTTTGCGAAGTGTAAAATCATGACTCGCTGTCCACCGTTGATCTATTCCTCTTTTACCTCTGATCTAATCACGGCCTCTTGATCACCTCTCTGGAAATCTCTAAGCATTCTATGCCTCCATTGACTCCTCTGCTTTATGCCACTCTATTGCTCTGTCTTCTTCCGCGACTCCTCCTTATCTTATTCGGGTTTCTTCAATGCGAATTTATCTTGCACTTTTCCGCTATCCTTAAAGGAATTAATCTCTTTTTGAATTCTTCTCCGTGCTTCAATCTTTGGTCAAATTCTGCTCTTTATACTTTCATTGCTCTACAACACAACCTTCTCCACACTGCTTCTCCTTTGCTCGTTTAGCTTTTTCTAATGCGAGTCTCTATTTAGTTTTTCCTCTATTTCTTTAACACCATTTCGAACTTGAATACAGAGTACTCTAGGTCTTATTTCTCCAAATCAGAATTAATCGACTGTATATAATTTATCTACGCAAATTTACTTCCATAATCTTTATTCTTATCTAATTAATTCCCAGAATGGAATCTGCTCAGATTCTACCCAGCCATAAGTCCTTTATCACTCAGAAAGACTTATACAATCAGCTAGAATTATTACACTGATATTGAATTATTTCTATTACAGATCACTCAGCACATAACAGAAATGACACATAGTCAAACTGGAATTCAATTTCTCATTAAACAAATAAATGTAAAAATACAAGAAAATATGTTTAGAATATGGTTTAGGCCTGATCTGCCTTTACATGGCCCTTTTCTCTTCCTCTCTCTATGGATATGCCCCTAGACTTACAAAATCAAATCTCTTATCTAAGAATGTTCATTTTTCACTGTTTGTGCCTTTAAGTCTTTACAAATTTATACAAAGGTTATGTAACCAATTCTGGTTCAAATCCAAAGGTTACTCGACAAAATCCTAAAAATCCTCTAAGTCCACAATTAGTTCCTAAAATCTCTTCTTTATCCCTTGAGGACCTCAACATTAAACTAAATTTTAAGAATCCTCCATAAATCATGAACTACTTTCTAATCTAATATTTGCAATAATTTCATAATATCTCAATCCACACCAATCACTCATCAATCACTGATGTTCTCCTACATTAGAGAAAATTTACAAATATGCCTCTAAATATCTAATTAAATCCTATTCTAAATGTCTCACATAAATCACTCAAAATATTGAAAATTACATTAATTAAATACTTAGGAAAACCACTCTTTTGAAAAACACAAGACCCCCTAGATTCTACTAAATGTACAAATTTTCGAAACCACGATGCTCCTACATCAGACTCCCAAGGTAGAAAATAATCATGATCTTCAGATCATGTGCTTCCAATCTTTGTCCTCCTGGATCCCATACTTTGTTCTGTAGTCTGTCTTTGGCTGTTGTTGTTGTTTTTTGTTGCTGTTCTCTAGGTCTCCATACTTTATGTTGCACTGACCCACTAGCTATGCTTTCACAGTTTGTGGTTGTTTTTCTCTTACTGCTACTTTTCTTTCTTGTTGATGTCTTCTTCTAAGACATTTTCATCATCAACCTTCTCATCCTTTCAATCTCCATGTCCAGTTTATCTTCTGACTGGTACTCACTCTTCCAATTGTTGCTGCATTTTGTCCACTCATCTTAAAACTACTATTTGTTACTTTCATTTTGAAGTTGTTGGATTCTTACTACCGCCCTTACATCCTTACCCTCTTGTTGCTTCTGAACTTTTTTCTTATCTCCAAACAACCTCTGTTCAATATCTGCAAATTTACTTTCACAAAGTAAACTACCTTTTGACTACCTAAATGCAATAACATTTTATTCTAGATATTGATTATAATTCCACTCTCCTTCATCGTTATTGTCTTTGAAGACAAAAACTTGTTCATCCTCATACTGCCTTTGAACATCACTCTTACCTTTAAAAGATAAGATTTCCTCCATCTCCTTTATTACAGCTTCATTTGTATCTTCTTCATCACCTACAAATACATCATAAACTTAACAATTTAAACTCACCTTAGTCTCCTTAGATGTTATAAACATCTCTTCTCCTTTGGCTGTAATTTCCTCTTCACTGTTAGGCTCTCTCAACAACTCTTCTAGTACTCTAAACTATTCTTTACACTTAAAAATTATAAATTCATCTCTGGTATTTCTCATAATAATCTCCAATAGTTGTTCTTCTTTTTGGCTACTCATGACAGTTAAAAATTTCACAAGATCTTCATCTTCTCCTTCCTTCACATCTTCACCTTCTTCATCAAAGAAAATACCTTGCTTAGGTTTACAAAAGTAAAATTCTTTTGTTTGATTTTTGCTACCAATATAATCCAAATTTCCTCTGCTTACAACTCTATCAGTAGGATGTAAAGCAATATCTTCCTTCAATTGTGTATAAGCTTCCTCATGAGACCTGACTACCTCATCCTTCTTCTTTGAAACAAAATTCATATTTTGTCTCTCTTCTTCCTCTTCTTTGACAATACCCAAATATTCTCCATCATCATGTCTTACACTTGCAACCACACACAAATTGTTAATTTCAAAATCATAAGGCTTAGTTGCTCCAACTAATGTTTCAGACACCACTCCTCCATCTTCTAGTTCAGAAAGAACTTTTTCTTCTCCAGCAACTTTATTTTGTTGTATCTCAACTCCTTCGAGCTTCTCTACCCTCAATTGAAAATTCCATATCTACTCAAGCTTCCTCGGTTCCTCTATTAGCTGCATATCCACATGTTGATTTCTCTTTTCTTGTAGGCTATGCCACTTCACTTTCTTTCTCGTAGTCCAACCATACCTCTGGTCTACTTTATTTCTCCACAACATATCCATCAACAATGCAATTTGTAAATTTATCTCAGCTTTCTCTCTGTCAATATCTTCTTAACTTATCTTCTCTGTGCTATTTACCTTGTCATATTTCTTCTCTCTTCTTCTGTTATGGCTTCTCTCTGAACCCCTGCTATGACTATCAATAGTCATTCTTCTATCTCTTATGAACTGCATCTATTCACTTGTGAACTACACTAAGCCTCTCTTTCTCAGCAAGTCTCCATACCTACTGCAAGTACTGTTAAGCCTTGCAATAGGTATGTATTTACTCTTGTTTACTGTCCTTTTTCCTCTTCCTTATCCATCTTGTGCCATGATATAATAATATAATGAAAGGATTTTAATGAAGAATGAATGAAAAATGATCCTGATACGATTTATCCATCCAAACTAATTCCTGTTTCTTTTTATGCTGAAAACAACAGAAGGAACAACAATATTTAATCACGAGAAAGAAGATGCGTTAAATGCGGTCGAATCGGGAGACAAATCAATAAGGATTAGTGCAATAACGACTGAACTATCCAAGGATCACACTTATCTTTCTTTTTAGCTATAAAAGGACAGGGAGAGCTAGTTCTCAAGGGTCATGTGTCATGTATCTTTCACTTCTGCATAATTTGTAATTGTAATTCACAGAACATAGTTCTGAACAACGAGATCATATTGTGATGTCAATTGATTGTGATGATTAATATATAATTCGTGTTGCTGTTCATTCAACTATTCTGGAGTAGTTAAGCAGTATTCACTAGTGGCTAAGGGCTCGGTCTCCGGTAGATATCACTACTGTTCCCTGTGTTATACTTTTCCATTTATTGCAAGTGTATTCTGCTTTTCTGCTTTGCAGTTGAAGTACTTTTGATAATTCAGATTTCTGGTATTTATTCCCTTGAATACGCATTTCCGATTTATTTCTTTAAGGAATTAGTTGCTAGTGAATAGAATTAGTTTTGATTACTTAAAGCATAGACAGTTATTTCCAATACTTTCCTTCTGTTCAATAGTTCAAATCCAGCTGAAAGAGCTCGGTCAATGCTTCAGTGCTCTCGGTTGATTATCATTTGAATTAGTTGAAATAAGAATGAATCACATTTTTGGGTTATAATGCTTAGATGAATCACTTTCATTAAAGCTTCAAGATTTATGATCACATCTATATGAAACGATTGATTTTAGCATTACCCTTTGTATGTATAGCTTGCACATATTGTGTACACGCTTGAGATAAAAGGACTTACCCAGGTTGATAATTAATGTGAGGCAATTAGGAGTTTTTAAAGACACCTGTTAGCACCCAACATTTTGGCGCCGTTGTCAGGGAGCATGTTGCCACTCTGAAAAGAGTAATGTATGATTGATGTTTTTTCTGCTGAGGGAGAAAACAAGGTTACCGATGAAATAGGTAACCGCAATGTTACCTACTTTTTCTTGGTAACATAAAAAGCACCCGATTTTGAAAAGTGGTGATGCAGAATCACCATTTTTTTTTTGTGCACATTTTTGACACTCTAATATTTTTATTTATGAAGTATGAATATTTGTTTTAAAATGTTAGTGAATTTCATGTTAATTTTGAAATGTATTGATGCAGCATCAACCTTTTTTTTTTAGAGTGGTGATTTTCATGCTAATTTTGAAACGTATTGATGCTGCATCAACTTTTTTTTTTAGAGTGGTGATTTTCATGCTAATTTTGAAACGTATTGATGCTGGATCAACCTTTTTTTTAGAGTGGTGATTTTCATGTTGGTAATAAAACACAAAACTTAGATAAAAAAATATATATAAAAACAATAAAAAAAACCCAATAAAAATTAAAAAAAAACAAAAATAGCTCGTAAAAATAAAAAATTTAAACAAAAATTAATAAATAAAAACAAAAATATTTGAAAATTATATCAATGGAAATGACAAAATTTGAAAAAAAAAACACATAATTTAAAGAAAAAAAACAAAAATTGACCCAAAAAAAAAAAAAAAAACATCAAAAACATTTTTTTGTGACTTATTAAAAAAAAAACCATCTTAAAAAAAAAAAAAAAAATCAAAAATAATTAAAATTACAAAATTAAAATTTAGATTAAAAAAAAAATTAAAAAGAAAAAAAAGAAAAAAAGAAAATTAAATTTAGAAATTAAAATTAATAATAATAATAATAATAATAAGAAAAAAATACAAATTTTAAAATTAGCAAAAAAAGAAAAAAAAATTCAAAAAGAAAAAAACAAAAAAAAAGTCAGTAAAAAACAAAAAAAAATGAAAAAAACCACATGCAAATAATTAAAAAACAAATACACATAAATTTAGTGCTTTTTTTTTAATGAAACAATTTATAGATTTTAAAAATGAAAAACTAAATAAACTAAAAAATTAAAAAAAACAATTAAATTAAATTAAAATTTAATAAATAAATTTTAAATTTAAAAAAATAATTAATCTATAATATTAAATATAAAAATAAAAGAAAATTAAAAAAAATTAAACAAATTGAATTTAAGATCAAAAAAATTGAATAAAAAAAAAATTTAAAATTTTTTGAAATTAAAAAAAAAAATTTTAAAAATCAAATAAAGATAAAAATATTAAAAAAAAATTAAAAATTAAAAAATAAAATAAAATCAAATAAAAAATATACATATATATTAAAAATTAAAAACAACAAAAAATAAAATAATAAAATTTCAAAAAAAATAAAAACAAAATTAAAAAAAAAAAAAACAAAACAAATTATATTTTAAATAAAAAAATTATATTAAAAAAAAAATTAAATTTTTTGAAATAAAAAAAATTTAAAAAAATCAATTTAAAAAAAAAAAAGTTAAAAAAAAAAAATTGCGGCGGCAGTGGTGGTGGTGGGGGCGACGCCACCCGGCACTGCCCGCCTGGGCGCAGCCCTCCGGCCACCCACGGGACGGCCTCCGCCGCCGCTTTTTTTTTTTTTAATTTTTTTTTTTATTTTTATTTTTTTTAAATTGATTTTTTTTTTTTTTTTAATTTTTTTTTTTAAATTGATTTTTTTTTAAATTTTTTTAAATTTTTTTATTTTTTATTTTCAAAAAATTTAATTCTTTTTTTAATTTAATTTTTTTATATAAAATATAATTTGTTTTGTTTTTTTTTAATTTTGTTTTTTTTTTTTTTTTGTAAATTTTATTATTTTTTTTGTTTTAAATTTTTTTTAAATTTATTTTGTTAGTAATTTTTATTAAATTTTGCTTCTTTTTTTTTTTATTTAATTGATTTTTTTTTTTTAATTTCATAAATTTCCTTTATTATTTTATAGAATTTAATAAATTTTGTATTTTTTTTTAAATTTATTTGAATTTAATATTGTTTTTTAAATGTTTTACTTTTTTATTAATTTTTTTTTGTTAATAACATAAAGTTTTTATATTTTTATATTTCAATTAAAATTGTGTATTTAAAATTAGATTTTTTTTTAATTAAACCTAATTTTTTTAAATAATTTTTTTTCCATTTTTAATTGATTTTTAAAGTTTTTATTTTAACAATGGTTTTTTTTTTTTTTTCTTTTATATTTAAAATTTATTTTTTCTTTCAAAATTTATTTGTTTATTTGTTTATTTATTAAAATTTAATATTTTTGTTTTTAAATTTAATTTGTTATTTTAATATTTTTTTTTTAATTTAATAAAATCTGATATATATACATATTTTAATTTAAGTTCATATATATATATTATTTTCTGTAATTTAAATTTAATTTATTTTCTATAGTTTATTTGTTTTTCTAATATATATTGTTTTTTATTTAATATTTTCATTGTATTTTATTTTTATTTTTTATTTTTAATTAATTTTTCATTTTTTTACTTTTAATTTAGATAATGTTTTCTTTTTTTTAATATTTTTATTTTAAATTTTTAAATTTATTAAAATTTAATATATTTCCTTAAATTTAATTTTTTGTTTTAAATTATCTTATTTTTTTAAAATTTAATAAGTATTTTCTTTTTCTTTTTTAAATTTAATTTCTATATTTTATTTTTTATAATTTCCTTATTTTTTTAACTTGTTTTTTTTTTTAATTTAATATTTTTATTTTGCTTTTATTTTTATTTTTTAATTTCTATATTTTTTTAAATTTCAATATTAATTTTTTTTGTTTATTGTTTTATTTTTTTTCCTTAAATTTTAGGTTTTTTTTAATGTTTGAATTAAAATTTTTATTTTATTTTTATTTTTATTTTTTTTATCTCCATATATTTTTAAATTTTAAGCTTTTAAATGTTTTTATTTTTTAAATTTATTTTTTTTCTTAAATTTTAGGTTTTTTTTTAATGTTTGAATTTTAAAAATTAAAAAATGTTATTTCTATTTTTAAAAATGCCAAAAATATGACACAATTTTTTTTTTTGTTATTCCAGCATCAACTTGTTTTGTTTTGAGGGTGTTTTTTCAATCCTTTTTTCAAGAAACAATTTTGTTTTTACCATAATTTTATAAAATGTTGAAATTTGACCTTCAAAAAAAACGAAGTGCGTTCTGGAAGACACACTTTTTTTTGGGGGGGTGTTTTTTCAATCGTTTTTTAACAAACAATTTTGTTTTTAGCATAATTTTAGAAAATGTTGAAATTTGACCTTAAAAAAAAAACAAGTGCATTCTGGAAGACACTTTTTTTTTGGGGGGGTGTTTTTTCATGTTTTTTGAGAGTTTTTGGGCTAGAGTTCCCGTTTTGAGGTCAGGTTACCTATTTCATTGGTAACAGTGTTAGAATTGGGTATTAAAAATGGAAGGTAAGAACCTGTGTAGCGAATGAGTAAAATTCTCGCTCATCTACCCGCTTTATAGCATAATTGCGTAAGAGTTTAAGGTAGGAATGAATGTTTATATTTCTGCATGAATGACTAAGAGGGAAAGACCTGAAAAAGACAAAATTCCTCCTTCTAAACCTGAAAAACCTAAGGGACTGGTTACCCTTGGATGATCAACTTTTATTGACGAGATCTTAAGAAAAGCTGAGTCTCAGTCATCAGTAGGACCCTGAATTATTGCTGCCAGACATCCTACTGACTTCCTTCAAGCCGCAGGATCACCATCTGTAGCTAACGCTGAGATTCACAGTAAGACTGAAGGGATTGAGCAAAGTTTTCAAGATATTGAGAATTCACAAACTCGCCCTTCACAAGAAGGAGAAACAACCAATCTTGAAATTAAATTAGCAGAACCTAGATCTCTTGAAGTAGTGACTAAGCAGAGGACACCCAGTATTCTAGATCAAGGTAGTGTTGCTAGAACCATTCCAGCCTCTTGTGGACATCTTAGGAATAACTCTCCAGCTCCGGAGATCCTTGAAGAATATTGGCATATTTTTTTATCAAATGGCTAATAACTAGCAACCTCAAACTTCTACATTGCAATACCCTATTGTTGACACAGTTGTCAATGCCCCCATGAAGGCTATCCCATTACAAGACATTCCTACCTTTCATGGGCTAACTTCAGAAGATCCCGATGCATTCCTTTTTATGTTTGATGTCTTATGCAGGGGTTATGACTACACTACCGACCCCCACAAGCTAAAGCTATTCCCCTCTACTTTGAAGGGAGTAGCTCTGTGTTGGTTCATGGGACTCGGTGGAGGCACCATCAATGATTGGGACCAAATGAAAACATCTTTCCTTAAAAAATACCAAGATTATTGCCAAAATAGAGAATTAAAAGATGAAAAATTTCAAATGGTAGCTAAGCCTAGTGAGACTCTAGAAGAATATGTAGAGTGTTTCTAATATAATCTGCAAAGATCTCCTTACACAAATCTTCCTGATAATGTTCTAAAAACCACAATGATCAGAGGTATGAAAGACCAATGGGTAGAGACACTAAATATAATGGGTAAGGGTGACATTTATCAAGAAAACTATAACAATATTATAGATCTGTGCATCAAGTGTTCTAGGGGCAGTACAAGGCTGAAACTAGTCAGACGCGATGCAAGCCCCACAGACAGCAAAGCCCCAGGAGGAAGCATTACATGAAGCGAAATCGGAAATCTGTTGGAGGATTTCAAGACTAATATTCTGGGGACCCTGGCAACACAATTGGATGTCATGCAAGCTAAGCAAAAGTAGGCTATAGCAGAACAAAACTTGGCTATTTTCTGCCCCCGTTGCAGATAGAAGCACAGTCATAAAGAATGCCCCCTAGATGTGATATGAACATGTTCCATATGCACTAAAGATCACGCCATAGAAAGTTGCCCATCACTCCCAGGATTAAAATCAGTCTTCAAAGAAGCAGAAGAAGAAGTGGAACCAGTATATTTGTTGAACCAGCGTCATCAGTGACAAGTACATCAGACAGGTATGCCTACCTATCCATCTTCGTCCTTTCCTCCCTCACAATATAATTCTCAGCAATATTTAGGGGCAGCATGGCAGAATCAGCCACCTTTTTTGCCACCTCAAGCATTTTTTATGCCACCATGGCCCAATCAGTCAAATCCAAGTAATAATAATTGGTCAAATTCCCCTTACCCACCACCATTCTGGCAGAACAACCCTTATTCCTCCCAATGGTCCCCTTCCACCTCACAAAATCAGAATTGGCAATCAAATTGGCAAAGATATACGAACCAACCTATGGGGACAATTCCTCTGCCTCAACCAACTTTACCAGCACCTTACACATTGCAGCAGAATCCTCAATCTAATATATGACCACAACTTCCATCTCAACCCAACGCAAATCCTAACAACAGACCAGTTCAGTCAATACAAATCATTAACGGTCTGGAACCTTAAGATGAGTTGAAATAATGTAACGAACTTAAGTTGAGATCTGGATGCATAATCACTCTAGATAAGGATGAAGATTTGCAACCTGAAGAAACGCACACAAATAAGCCTCTGACTGTAGATGATCAACAAATAAAACAAAGGGAAGATACAATCAGACAAAAAAATCCTGAAAAAATCAGAACCACTTCCCCCCCATTCCCAGAAAGATTGTTGATACCACGCTCGATTGAATATCCTGACTTTGATCTTCTCGGTGAACTTAAAAATATTTGTATAAAAATTCCCATCTTCTAGGCTATCTAAGATATTCCAATATATGCCAAAACTATTAAAGAATTGTGTATAAAGAATTCTGTGAGGAAAACAAAAATAACCCCTACTGTTCATGTTGTCGGGACTTTGTCTGATTTATTACTAGGCAAAGAGACTCCTGTAAAATATGAGGATCTCGAAAACCCCATTGTCACAGTCCAGATAAATGGCCATTCTTTTCCCAATGCTTTGGTTGACTTAGGGGCAGCCATTAATATTCTCACAACTACAACTTGCAACATTCTTGGCATCACAGCCTTGGAACCAACAACTGCCTTACTGGAACTAGTTGATCGCTCAGTCATTAGACCATAAGGAACATTACAAGATGTGATGGTCTCTGTAGACACTTGGGAATACCTGACAGATATTTTGATTATTAACCCTAGGAACTAGCTATATGGACATCCCTTAAGATTAGGAAGGCCTTGGCTAGCGACCACTGATGCTTATATCAGCTGCCGGACAGGCAGTATGATTATAACTAGGGGGAATGAAGTGAAAAATTTAGCTGTATACCCTCCTGCTCAGCCAAGCTTGACTATTATGAAAACCAGGAAACAACCTGCAACATACTTAACAGAAAATATTCGGTCACCATTGACTGTGGTAGATGCCCTTGAATTCAAAAACCAAATTGAAGAGGATGTCATTAATACTTTTATCAATCATCCTACCACAATATCAAGTTCGAAATTCCACATGATTAAAGCAGTCCTTGACAATTAAATCGAAGAAGATTCCCTAAAAGATATCAATGACCAAACAATACCAACAACCACTGTTTATAATAGCAAACCTATCGAAATTGAGCCAGGGAATATCCTGAACATTAACAATAATCTAAGTGATGACCAGCAACAGAAACTTATTCAAGTCCTTAGAAAAAATAAAGGGGCTTTCGCTTGGGATTACTCAGATATGAAAGGGATTGACCCTCAGCTATGCATGCATCACATCTACACTGAAAAGGATGCAAGAACCATTCAACAGCCTCAGCGTAGATTAAATCCTCACCTAAAAGATATTGTTAAAGAAGAACTTCAAAAACTGTTAGATGTGATATCTATCCTATATCTGACAGTAAATGGGTTTCTCCATTAGTTGTGGTTCCCAAAAATAATGGGAAATGGCGAATATGCGTTGACTATAGAGAACTCAACAAGGCAATGCAAAAAGACCATTTTCCTCTTCCATTTATTAATCAGGTCCTAGATACATTGGCAGGGAAGAAATTTTTTTCTTTCCTAGATGGCTTCAGTGGCTACAACCAAATTCAAATTGCCCCTGAAGACCAGGATAAGACTACCTTTACCTGTCCGTGGGGAACATTCGCTTACATGGTATTACCTTTTAGATTGTGTAACGCACCTGCCACATTCCAAAGAACCATACTCAGTATTTTTGCATACTTGATAAATGAAGGATTGGAAGTATACATGGATGATTTCACACCCTATGGAGATGACTTCGAGCAAGCATTACAGACATTGGAAATTTTTTTGGAATGGTGTATTTCTACCAGCCTATGTTTAAGTCACGAAAAGTGCCATATGATGATGACAAAAGGCCTAATTTTGGGTCATTACATTTCAGCAACTGGAATTCAGGTAGATCCAACAAAAATACAGGTAATTCTCTTACTAGCTACTCCCTGCACTCAAACAAAGGTATGTAGTTTTCTGGGATTTGCTGGATATTATCGTAGATTTATCAAGATTTTTTCACAGATTGCTGCACCATTATATGCCTTAATAGGAAACAATGATTTCATATGGACTGAAAAATGTGATACTGCCTTTACAGATTTAAAACGGCTAGTATCAACAACACTAGTATTACGAGGCCCAAACTGGAATATACCATTCCAGATTTCATTAGATGCATCAGACACAACCATTGGAGTAGTTCTTGGCCAAGAAGAAGACAAGAAACCCTATGCTATATATTACATTAGAAAAAACTTTACCCCTTCTGAATTGAATTACACAGTAACAGAGAAGGATTTTTTAGCTGTTATTTATGATATTAACAAATTCAGACACTATATAACTGGATACCATGCAATTTTGTATATGGATCACTCTGCTATCAAATACTTAGCTAATAAACCCATTACGATGGAAGAGTGACACGTTGGTTGCTAATTTTGCAGGAATTTGATATAACTATAAGGGATCAACCAGGGAAGGAAAACCTTGTGGCAGATTTCCTCTCCCAAGTGCTAAGAATAGATGACACAATAGTAGTAGAAGATCAGTTTCCAGATGAACACCTATTTGCTATAACCGTGAAAACGCCATGGTACACAGATGTGGTGAATTATTTAGCAGTGGGAAAACTACCTAAACATTTGACACCCAGAGAAAGGAAAGAAATAGTACAACATGGCACTCGGTTCTCCTAGATTGGAGGATACCTTTTTCACACAGGGCCGATATGCACATCCATAGGTGTATCAGGGAAGACAAAATTTATCATATCTTAAAAGCTTGCCATGATGGACCTTGCGGTGGAAATTTTGTAGACCATAGAACTGGACATAAAATTTTACAAATGGGCTACTACTGGCCCACGATTTTTAAGGATGCTAAGAAATTTCTTTAGGCCTGCGATAGTTGTCTAAGGATGGGCCGCCCGGGCCAATCTGATGAGATGCCCTTGCATCCACAGCTGGTCATAGAACCTTTTGAGCATTGGGAATTAGATTTTGTTGGGCCAATCAACCCATCATCCAACCAGAAATCATATATATTGGTTGCAACAGACATTAAGGGAATTTTGAGGTCTAAAATGGGCCTCCTAAGGAAATTATAAAATAATAGTGGAGAAAATCAAATAAGATTTGATGACATCATCAAATTTTAGAGGGAAAAATGAAAAAACTACTTTTTCAACTCATATTTTCAACTTATCTCCCAAATTTTTTACTCAAATTTCAAGCGGGAGTACTCGTTGGATGCGAAATTTAATTCCTCATCCAAGGAGTACCCATGTTGCATACTTCTGATGGGTCCTACTACATGAAAAATGAGAAATACATAAAAAACGTGATTGTAATCACGTTTTTTTATGTATTTCCCATTTTTCATGTAGCAGGGTTCACCGAAAGTATGCAACATGGGTACTCCTTGGATGAGGAATTAAATTTTGCATCCAACAAGTACTCCCACTCGAAATTTGAGTAAAAATTTTAGGAGATAAGTTGAAAATACGACTTGAAAAAGTAGTTTTATTATTTTATTATTTTTTAATATTTTTACCCTTTTATTTAAAAAATGGTAAATCATCCCCCATGGTTGACATCATCATCTTGAATCCTATTGGTTGTTATAAAGTTTATTTTTGTTGTACATTTTTTTTAGGAGGCCTATTTTAGACCTCAAAATTCCCCTAATGATATGTAACTAAGTGGGTAGAAGAAGTAGCATTACCAAGAGCCACGGACGAAACTGTGATAAATTTCCTTTTCAAAATTTTTGTATGATATGGGTTACGCAGAGAAGTAATCACTGATAGAGGAACACAATTTGTAGGCCACAAGATTGTTGCTACACTAAAAAATCATCATGTTATTCATAGAATTACCTCTCCATACCACCCGCAAGCAAACGAGCAGGTAGAAAGCACCAACAAAGTAATTGAAGCCATTTTAACGAAGACAGTCTCATTGCACAAACAAGACTGGGCTACTCGACTTCCAGAAGCCTTGTGGGCATATCGCACAACTTGGAGGAATACTACTGGATACTCCCCATATCAGCTGGTATTTGGTAAGGAACCTATTTTTCCCATAGAGTTTAAGATACAAACACTAAGGACATCCCAGGAATTGGGACTAGATTTAACTGAACCCCAGATTAATAGATTACAACAAATAAATGAATTAGATGAAATATGGCTTCTGGCTCTGTAGCATACTGCACTTATTCAACAACAACGAGCCAAATGGCACAATTCTCTGATCAAGAAAAAGACATTTCATGATGGCAACTGGGCACTTCTCTATGGTTCCAGGTTTCAAGACTTCCTTGGTAAATTGCAGACTAGGTGGTTAGGTCCCTATGAAATAAAGGAAGTACATGACAATGGCACTCTTACGTTGGCCACCATTGATGGGTATGATTGTTCCTTTAAAGAAAATGGGCATCAGGTGCGCCTCTACCAAAGACCACTCACAAGAGAATATTTTTGTAAACGACTCACCTTGAGGCCCTACAAGAGCACCAATTAGCGCAAGTTTCTTTAGGCCGTGTATGATAACTCTTCTACAGCCTTCATCTTTGTAAAAATTCATTTTTTTTTCAAAAAAAAAAAAAAAAAAACTGTAAATAGGATTGTTGATTCAATTTGTTTTTTTCTCTGCCTATTTTGTTGTTTTATCTTCGGAACAACACCTTTTTGGTTTTGCTATTCCATCTTCGGAACAACACTTCTTGGTTTTGTTGTTCCATCTTCGGAACAACACTTTTTCATTTTGTTGTTCCATCTTTGGAACAACACTTTTTGATTTTGTTGTTCCATCTTCGGAACAACACTATTTGATTTTGTTGTTCCATCTTCCAAACAACACTTTTTTATTTTGTTGTTCCATCTTTGGAACAACACTCTCTTTTGTTTTTTTATGTTCCAATTTTGGAACAACACTTTTGTTTCTTGAATAATTTTTGTGTGTTCTGAACAGCACCTTTTTTTTATATATTTCACAAACACCTCTTTCCTCTCATGGACTTATTCCTAGCTCATTTCAGCCTCATTTCTTTGATTCCTTTTATGGCCTGAAGTACAGTACCTTCATGTGGATAATATTTATGGATTTTATTAAAGCAGATGAACATTTTTAACGTTATGATCTTTGACAAAGACAACTTCTTGATGATAGACTTAAAACAATTGAAAAGGACACAATTATTTATATTTCACTTTACTGTACTGATTTCTACTGTATATGATACTGATTGATCATCTTTACCATGATGGTTCTACTCTCCCTAGTTATAATTCTCTCTGTCTATTATCAATGGGATTATGGGTATAATTTTTCTTATTATTGACATGCTTCAACTTCTTACACCATCCCTACTCTTAAGGAGTATTGAGCCTCCCTCTATTTATCATAAAAATATGTAATGAAAACTAAATTTTATCTACAGATAGAGGATAGGGGGTCTCATTAAGAGCCAGCCTACCATGTTCATAAGGATGTAGCAATGTGACATTCCCACTATGGCCACCACACCAGGGTTATGATCCATTAGATGGCTAAAACATCCTTGGACCAGGAGGTCTCATCACGAGCTGGCCTGCTCACTTTTGCTACTTCCCAGTGAATGACGATATGGTTATCTGGTTACCACGCCAGCACACTGGTCTCTTCTGTAGAAACAAAAATGAAAATTTTCAATTATAAATTGAGGATCCTAGCTTACATGGGTTAAAAATCAACTCTATCAAGGCTATGGATGCCTGCTGGCAGCAGAAGCTCTACTTATGGTATTGAAGTTCTATTTCCTCAATCAATAATTCTTATAATACCCTCTTCACATTTATCTTTTACCCAAGAGATTATTTCCTTTAAACACTTCCCTACTTTGAACCTTTATGCATGCGTTCATGTTTTTTACTCAATCATATCGTGTACAGCTGGATTATCATCAACAAAGCCTCCTTTTGTACATATTGTTGTCGTCTTTCCTTATCACATAACTTATCACCAACCAGAGCGTCTTGTCTCTTGTCATTTACTATGATTATACACCGCGCTTTCACTCTATCCCTCTCTCTTATTGTCTCGTCATTTATTTATGCACTCTGTTCCATTTACTACTGTACCCTTCATCCTTATATCCTGTCATCGGAACAACCATTCCCCGTCTATTCATTCATAGGCGACCTCTCATTTCGAAGGGGGAAAGAAATTCCATTACACTCATGCATGCATTTTCATTAGTTCATTAACTGATAAGATATTCCATGATCACATGGCATGCGGCAATTTAACAACCCTTCAAATAACACAATTAATATCAACTACAACAACTTGTTGTTCTATCGCTATAAGTGTTGCTGTGTTTTTAGTGTTGCTGTATTTTTCAGTATTTCTGCATTTTCCCATTACACTCATCCTTTGCAATAGTAGGAATAATTCAAGCATTATGGGTGGTAAGACAGTGCGTTGCGAACCTTTAGTGTTAGAGGTCTCCGACAGAGCCAAGGAAATTCTGATTCGTGCAGGGTGGATATCCTATCTCACAAGATTTCAGCCCTCGAATGAGGAAATTTCCATTGAATTTCTATAGCATCTACAAAATGGGGAATCCATGGTGAAAGGTAGAAGAATTATAGTCACAGACACTGTAATAGCTGAAGTATCTGGGCTACCAGTGGAAAGAACTATACGGTCACAAAAACATGTATTGTTGCAAGACGCGGTGGAAACTTTCAAAGATGAAGGTGAACAAGTAGTCAGGAAAGGCAAAGGCATCCAACCATATTCTCTGGTAGAACCATGGAAATAATTAGCAAGCATTATCCAAAGATACATTACCTACGATGGACACCGAGATGTGGTAAGACCACGACAACTTAAACTATTAGCTATCTTAAAACAAAAACTCACTATTAATTTGCCATCCCTTTTGAATTCTTTACTGCATGATACTGCTGTTAGAATAAGATGGGACAAACACCCTGAATATGTAATAAGCCACCATGGATTGATTAGATTAATCATCAGTCATAGCCCGGTTCAATATAACTTAACTTGGGATGGTTTCATGACGGCCCTAGAGAGAATGCAAAACCCTGTAATCCAACATCCTGAAATTGCAGAGACAAGCCAACAGAACCCTGTTTCGAAAAGAAAAAAGACTGCCCGTTCAAAGGTTGAACCCCATAAATGCAAGAGGTCTGTAAGAATTGAACTAGCCCAGAGAATGTCTGCAAATCTTCGGGATGAAAGTAATCAACCTGCGGAGACAGCCAGTCCAGTTAGGATAATAGATTCTAAATCTGAAGAAGAGGCACCAAATTCTGCATCAAAACCCGAAGAAGAGGCACCCAATTCCGCATTAGAGCTTGAAGAAGAGGCCAATTCAGAACAAGAACAAGAACAGAATTATAATAATGAACTAGAAAGTGAAGCAAGACCGGATGATCCTTTGGAAGTTTTCGAGACAGGGATGGCCGAGGTCCTGGAAAATATTAATGTATATATGCAACCTGGAGGACCACTTGGTCTCAGCAGAATGGAAACACAAGTCCCAAATAATCCCGGGCATATAGAAACACTGCCATATCCAGAGGCTGCAGACACAGAAATTGTTCAGGAATCTAACAACCAGTCTAGTGACATGATTCTTTTGGAATACAGCCATGAGGACCAGCAGAAGTCTGCAGACATAGAAGTTAGTCACAATCAGTCAGGTGATACGATTCTTTTGGAACACATCCCTGATGACCAACAAGCATCTCTAGAAGCCATTGATAAACCTGCTAGTGGAGCGGACGCTCCTCAAAAGAACCAAGTAGCTGGAGCAAAACTTAAGAAGCTGCGACAAAAATATCGGAAGCTCCAGAAGACAATCAGAAGGCTATGACAAGAAGTTAAAAACTACACACTCATAACACCGCTCCAGAGATGACCTCTATAGCTACACAAACAAGAATATGTGAGAGTAAATCAATAGTAATTCAAACCGAACTGGCTCCCACTCGAACAATAGCCACCCAGGTTAATTTGCATGAAAACCTGGTAAATTCGGCTATTCAAATGGAGGGTTGGTCCTCCCACAATAAGGAAATGCAGACTGAAGAGGTATTCTCTCATAGCATCGACACTTAGACAGAAGAGAAATTCAAGGACCTCTTGTCAAGGAATGACCCTATTATTTTAAAAATTTAAGAAGAACTGACGAAAGCCCAGCTCGCTTTAGAGAAACATCAACAACAGACGGTCTCCCTGCAACAATACCAGGAGTTACAAAAACAATTGATGGAATTATCCCTAGCAGAGAATGAGGCTTTTGATAGGGCTAGAAAGGAAGAAGAAAAACTGAAAAGGATGAAAACTTAGCTGAATAACATCAAGGATCAGTTGGACACCATTTTTTCATTATATTTAGATATCTTGACCTGTCGATCTCCTGCTACGAACTATGCCTTGTTCTTATTAGAACGATATTTATTGTTAAAAATCAAAGCTATTAGAGTCTGCAAGTTAATTGAGCTGAACATGATGGAGGATTTTATAAATTGCTGTAAGACACATGGAGTAAAGGTCCAAAGGCTTATTTATGAATTTTATTTGCATAATTTCATATTAGATAAAGAAGTGGATGTGAATCCTAGCCCTTTTACTAGAGATATTCAATTTCAGGCTTTTATCTCTTTTGCAGTCAACCAACTCAAGTGGTTGAAGGCTTATAATTTGTTCCAAAGACAGGTTCACAGCTTAGATCTTTGGGTAAGAAGTGAACCTACTCACCCTCTGCAATTTTTTACTAAGCATAAAAGACTGATGACACAGGAGGGCGTGATTAGAATTTTAGGGCCCATACATAAGGAAATTGTGCAGAAAGGAACAACATTTTTCCTCTCCATTCAGGAAATATCCCTGGCTGCATCCAAAATGAGATGGATGGTTTCAAGCAACAATGTTAAGGACAAAGAACCATTTAATTATGGAAATTTCAAAGCTGTTGTGAGACGGTTAGTCCCATACATCAATTATATCTTAAAAGAAGGACCTTATTGGGTGGGATGTCGCTTTAGAAGCCCCATTATTTGGTATCCTCCTGAAGGGTAATAGCCTGACTATGAGTTACCTGAAGGACAAGAAGAGGCAGCCTTTGCAAACCTAGCACGACATCATGGTCTTAATCCTATTACAGACAGATCTTCTCTAGCCTACTCCTTAACTTCTTTGCATAAGGATTATTTATTTTTCATGGGGACATGAAAAAAGGTAAGCAGGGGAGTATGTTGAGCCTTGCAATAGGTATGTATTTACTCTTGATTACTATCCTTTTTCCTCTTCCTTATCCATCTTGTGCCATGATATAATAATATAATGAAAGGATTTTGATGAAGAATGAATGAAAAATGATCTTGATATGATTTAGCCATCCAAACTAATTCTCGTTGCTTTTTATGCTAAAAATAATAGAAGGAACAGCAAGATTTAATCATGAGAAAGAAGACGCTTTAAATGCAGTCGAATCGAGAGACAAATCAGTAAGGATTAGCACAAGAACGAACGAACTGTCTGAGAATAGCATTTTGTCGTGGATCCCTCAAGATCCCCTGATCCTAAGGGATCACACTTATCTTTCCTTTTAGCTGTCAAGGGATAGGGAGAGCTAGTTCTCAAGGGTCATGTGTCATGTATCTTTCACTTCTGCATAATTTGTAATTGTAATTCATAGAACGTAGTTCTGAACAACGAGATCATATTGTGATGTCAATTGACTGTGATGATTAATATATAATTCGCGTTGTTGTTCATTCAACTATTCTGGAGTAGTTAAACAGTATTCACCGGTGGCTAAGGGCCCGGTCTCTGGTGGATCTCACTATTGTTCCCTATGTTATACTTTTCCATTTATTGCAAGTGCATTCTGCTTTTCCGCTTTGCAGTTGAAGTACTTTTGATAATTCGGATTTCTGGTATTTATTCCCTTAAATACACATTTCCAATTTATTTCTTTAAGGAATTAGTTTCTAGTGAACAGAATTGGTTTTGATTACTTAAAGCATAGACAGTTATTTCCAATACTTTCCTTCTATTCAATAATTCAAATCCAGCTGAAAGAACTCAGTTAATGCTTCAGTGCTCTCAGTTGATTATCATTTGAATTAGTTGAATTAAGAATGAATCACAGTTTTGGGTTATAATGCTTAGATGAATCACTTTATTTAAAGCTTCAAGATTTATGATCGCATCTATATGAAACAACTGATTTTAGCATTACTCTTTGTATGTATAAATTGCACATATTGTGTACACACTTGAGATAAAAGGACTTACCCAGGTTGATGATTAATGTGAGGCAATTAGGATTTTTTAAAGACACCTGTTAGCACCCAACAAGTACCTCACCAAACCTTCTCTCCTTTGAGCTCGGTCTTCTGGTAACACTGGTTCTCTATTTCTGGAACCTCTATTTGAGAAACTCCTTTTCTCCTTGGTTTTTGAAATTCTAGTTTCTTCTGAGAAAACTCTTGTCCTTTATGTCCAACCTTCAACTGGAACATGCAGGTTCTTTGCCACGTTTCTTTAGAGAATTCACTTTACTCTGCCTTCAAGAACACAACTGGCTCTTATTTTATTTACAACTTTCCTGGCTGTCCTTGCTGAGATATTTCTCCTTTTCCTTCAACCTGCAAAACTAAAGCCAGAATTAATATAAAACACTACCTGTATGATTTCACAAGAAGTTTGCATCAACTCTTCACATTCAAATGGATCTTCATTCCTCACAGGAAAACAATCATCTCTTTGTAAGCTTTTACTATCTGACTTTTCTTTGCACTTGTCTCTACCTTTTCAGATTTACAATTTGACTTCTTCTCCTCTGATCCACAATCAAGCTGAATCTCACTCTGCACTACTACCAATGTCTTTTGCATTAGTTTAAGTCTAGAATCTTCATCAAAACTCTGCTTGTTCTATTTTTCTCCCAAAATAGCTTTTACTGTGCTATGATACCAAATGATGCAACCTAAAGGTCGCAATTAACCAAAATACCAACACATGCGAGGTTAGCAGAATTAACCCCACAATAGACCTTATTTAATTATGAGGTTCACCTTTTAAATAGCAAATGCATGCGGAAGCTTTCAATCCTAAAGGACTCTTGGGTTTTAATAATTTAAAATTTAACTTTAAGAATTGCCGCCCTTCACCAAACCTTATATCATAATCGGCTTAACATTAAAAAATCCTCAGACCTGTGGTTATGGCCCACTTACTCCTTTAACATATACGAGGTGGATTAAATATTTCATACATACATTCTTTATGCGATCAACATCACTTTCACTTTAAATAACCCACACGTAAACCAAACCTCTTTACATGTTCACAGAACACTCTGCTGGAGGGTCCACCATAACTTCATCGCAATCACTTGATCGCAAGTTTAAACACTTACCAATAACACTAAACCGTAAGATCAGCAATAAGCACTAATGTGTCATTATGAGACATGAGTTCTCCATCATATCGCAACTTTCGTCTTTTTCGCTTCGCATCATAATCAAAACCTTGTTCCTTTCAAAATCTTTAACACTAAACTTTAATTCATGTGATTTGCGAAGTTGCATTTCGTTGACATGTGGTATCTCCCCTCACCATATCGCAAGTTATCCTTCTTACCTTGTGAAGTCCTTCCCACTATTTGTTATCTTTTGCAAAGTGAAAAATCATGACTCATTGTCCACCGTTGATCTATTCTTCTTTTACCTCTGATATAATCGTGGTCGTCCGATCACCTCTCTAGAAATCTCTAAGCATTCTTTGCCTCCATTGACTCCTCTGTTTTATGTCGCTCTGTTGCTCTATCTTCTTCCACGACTCCTCCTTAGATTATTCGGGTTTCTTCAATGTGAATTTCTCTTATGCTTTTCCTCTGTCCTTAAAGGAATTAATCTCTTTTTGAATTCTTCCCTGTGCTTTGGTCTTTGGTCAAATTATGATCTGCATACTATCATTGCTCTGCAACACAGTCTTCTCCGCATTGCTTCTCCTTTGCTCGTTCAAATTTTTCTAATGCAAATATCTATTTTTCTTTTCCTTTATTTCTTTAACATCATTTCGAACTTGAATACAGAGTACTCTTGATCTTATTTCTCTGAATCATAATTACTCGACTATACATAATTTATCTGCGCAAATTTACTTCCATAAACTTTATTCTCAGCTAATTAATTCCCAGACTGGAATCTGCTTAGATTCTACCCAGCCATAATTCCTTTATCACTCAAAAAGACTTATACAATTAGCTAGAATTAATACACTGATATCAAATTCCTTCTATTACGGATCACCCAGCACATAAAAAAAATGACACACAGTCAAACTGGAATTTGATTTCTCATTAAACAAATAAATGTACAAATACAAGCAAATCTGTTTACAACATGGTTTTGGCCCGATCTACCTTTATATGGCCTTTTTCTCTCCCTCTTTGTCTGTATATGCCCGTAGACTTACAAAATAAAATCTCTTATCTAAGAATGTTCATTTTTCACTATTTGTGCCTTTGAGTCTTTACAAATTTATACAAAAGGTTCTATACCCAATTATGGTTCAAATCCATAGGTTACTCAACAAAATCCTAAAAATCCTCTAATTCCTCAATTAGTTCCTAAAATATCTTCTTTATCCCTTGAGGATCTCAAAATTCAACTAAATCCTAATAATCCTCCATAAATCATGAACTACTTTCTAATATAATATTTACAATATTTACATAATATCTAAATCCACACCAATCACTCATGTTCTCCTACATTCAAGAACATTTACAAATATGCCTCTCAATATCTAATTAAATCCTATTCTGAATGTCTCACATAAATCACTCAAAATATTGAAAATTACATTAATTAAATACTTAGGAAAACCACTCTTTTGAAAAACACAAGACCACCTAGATTCTACTAAATGTACAAATTTTCAGAACCATGATGCTCTGGCATCACTTATAGGAGGAGTGATAGGGGGGATTTTCTAGATGAGTTTAAGAAAGAGAAGCCACATACTTTTGATAGAGAGTTGAATAAGCCTGATGATGTAGAGACTTGGTTATTTAGCATGAATAAGTTCTTTGAACTACATGAGTACACAGAGAATATGAAGGCTAGAATAACTATCTTCAGCCTTAAGGGAAAGCAGATATCTGGTGGGAAGATGTAAAACGGGTTAGAGACATCGGGATAAAGGAGTTGAGTCGGCATGAAATCAAGAGACTCTTTAAAAAGAAGTACTTGTTAGAAAGGTACTACAACATCAAAGCCAAGGAATTATATGAGCATAAAATGGCATAGATGACAGATGAGAAGTATATTACCAATTTTTTGGATTTATTAAGGTATGTACAATATCTTAAAGATGAAAATCCAAAGTTCAGAGATTTCTCAGTGGATTACCATTAGAATTTAGAGATCGGTTTGAACATGATGAGCCTCGGTCACTTGAAGAAGTTATTTGGAAACTAAAGCACTGTTATGAGAAGTCAAAGCATAAGAATGGATCTCATCAAGGATGGAAATGAAAATATCAAGATAAAGGTAAAGGTAAATGGTAGCTGTAAAGAATAAGGCCTCATAATGCAGAAGAGAAAGAGAATGTTGCACCACATAAGAAGTTCAATGTAGCTAGATAGGGACATGAGTCAAAGTAGCAGAATAGAGGTGATTGTACAAGACAATTGGTGTCTTGGACATGTGGTGAGGAGCATCTTAAAAGGGATTGTCCATAGAATCAAGGTGGTAGGCCTCATATCTATAGTGCACAAGAGGCACATAATCTTGGGGATTTTGGGTAGAGCATTCCTCGTATCTATGCAGTGCTAGATAATAGGCAGGAAAATCATTATGATTCTATCATTGATATGGATGGTAAGCTTTTTGATCAAGTTGTTTCTATTTTGATTGATCCTAGATCTAATTATAGTTATGTTAACCCTGAATTGGTGGATAAGTGTGGTTTGAATAAATAAGTGCATACAAAATCTTGGGGTAGAGCATTCCTCGTATCTATGCAGTGCTAGATAATAGGCAGGAAAATCATTATGATTCTATCATTGATATGGATGGTAAGCTTTTTGATCAAGTTGTTTCTATTTTGATTGATCCTAGATCTAATTATAGTTATGTTAACCCTGAATTGGTGGATAAGTGTGGTTTGAATAAATAAGTGCATACAAAATCTTGGTTAGTGCAGCTGGATATAGGTATAACGAAGTGAGTTCATCATTGGGTAAGAGCTTGTGCATTTTAGTTGAATGGTATGTCTACACCATCACATTTTACTTTATTTTCATTGGGTTCGTATATCATGATTTTGGGTATGGACTCGATGTATATTCATAGATCCAAAGTAGATTATTATGGAAAATCCATTGAGTGGTTGGATGATAATGGAGAGCAGAGGTTATTACAAGGTAAGAAGAAAGCAACATCAGTTAGGATGGTGACAACTATGCAAGAAAAGCGTTGTTGTAGAAAAGGGTGTGTGTTATTTGTAGTGCACATTTCTAATGATAAAGGTAAGGAGGATGAGGATGCAGAGATATTGAGCAGGTACCCGATCTTACAGTAGTTTCAGGATTTGTTTCTAGTAGATATCTCAGAGTTTCTGCCTCATAGAGAAGTGGACTTCTCCATTGAGTTGGTACCAGGGGCAACACCAACATCAAAGGCAACGTATAGGATGAGTACTCTAGATTTAGTAGAGATGAAGTTGCAGTTGAAGGAAATGCTTGAAAAGGGATACATTAGACCAAGTGTATCACCACAGGGTGCACCAGTATTGTTTGTGAAGAAGAAGGATGGTACTCTCAAATTGTGCATTGATTACAGGGAATTGAACAAGGTGACCATCAAGAACAAGTATCCATTGTCGAGGATTGATGACTTATTTTATCAGTTGAAGGGAGAAAAAATGTTCTCAAAGTTTCATTTGAGATCTGGATTTCATCAGGTATGCATCAAGGAAGAGGACATTTACAAGAAAATGTTTTGGACCAGGTATGGGCATTATGAGTTTGTTTTAGTTCCATTTGGTTTGACTAATGCTCCATCTACCTTTATGTGCTTGATTTAGGAGCATTTAGCATCAATATTGAGATTGTTGAGAGAGAATTAGTTGTATGCTAAGTTGAATAAATGCAATTTTTTTTAGACAGAGGTACATTACTTGGGGCATTTAGTCTCCAAGGAAGGCATAGCAATGGATCTATAGAAGATTCAGGGCTATCATGGAGTGTGCATCTCCTAGAAATGTGGATGAGGTAAGATCATTCATGGGGATAGAATGCTATTATAGGAAGTTCATCGAGAACTTCTCTCACATGGCATATCCTATTACATCACTACAGAGGTAAGGTAAGAAATTTGAATGGACAAAAGAATTGAAACAAGTTTTGAATGGATAAGTAGTTGTTGACAAATGCTCTAGTGTTAAATATTTCAGACCTGGACAACGAGTTTGTAGTGTGTACATATGATTGCAAGAGAGGGATTGGTGGATACCTTATGCAGGAAGGACATGTAGAATGTTATGAGTCGCAAAAATTAAATGAGCACGAGCAAAACTATCTGACACATGATCTTGCATTTGCGACGATCATTCATGCATTGAAGATGTGGAGGCACTATCTTCTTGGCAGGAGGTTTGTATTGATGAGTGATCCCAGTGGGTTGAGATACTTGTTTGACCAGCCAAATTTGAATGCCAAGAAAGCTAGATGGATGGCCATGATCAGTGAGTTCGATTTTGATACTAGGTACATCAAAGGAAAAGAGAATAGAGTTTCATATGCTCTTAGCAGGAGGATGTAGGTAAATCACATTGCATCTATGAGTTCATTACAAGATCAAATTTTACAGGTAGATCAGCAGGATGACAGGTATAGAGGGCTCATGCATAGGTTACAAAATAATATAGGTATAGGTACATTTAGTGGTACATGTACATGTACGGGTAGTGGTACAGGTACAAGTATAGCTTCTCAGGATGTGGATTATCATCTCTCAGCAGATGACTTGAATAGATTTAAGGATAGGATATATGTTCCAGAAAATAATGTGATCAAGAAGATTATCTTGAGGTAGTTTCATGTGAAACCATATTCAAGTCACCCAGGCTACCAGAAGACATTGACAACAATAAATTTTTTTTATTATTGGTTGAGTTTGAAGAAGGATGTGGTGGAGTTTGTGGCTAGATGTTTGGATTGTCAATGGGTAAATTCATAGTGTAGGAATCTAGGTGTACTACTACAACCAATTCTAATTCCAGAGTGGAAATGGGAGGTCATTTCCATGTATTTCATTACAGGTTTTCCAAGGACATATCAACAACATGATTCCATCATGGTTGTGGTGGAAAGGTTGACTAAAGTAGCACACTTCATTCCAGTGAAGACTACGTATTCAGAAAGTGATGTGGAATATGTGTTCATCAGAGATGTAGTTAGATTACATGGCCTTTCGAAGAAGATTTTGTCATACAATAATGAAAATTTCACTTCCAAGTTCTGGAAGGCTTTGTTTGTAGAGTTAGGTACAACGTTGGCCTTCAGTACAACTTATCATATGTAGATAGATGGGAAGACTAAGAGGGTCAAGAAGATATTGGAGGACATGTTGAGGATGTATGTGATGAATCAAAAAAGGATATGGGAGGAGTACCTTCCATTGGTTGAGTTTTCTTACAACAATGGTTACTAGGAGTCGTTGAGGATGATTCCATTTGAGGCACTCTAAAGGTGGAGTTGTAATACTCCCATCAGTTGGAGTGGTCTGATGAATAGGGTATTGATTGGACCAGACATGCTAGTAGAAATGGAACATGAAATGCAAGTGATTAAGAAGAATCTAAAGGCAACATAGGAAAAGAATAAAATTTATGTAGATCTGAACAAGTTGTTTAAGGAGTTTTAGGTTGGGGAACATGTGTACTTGCGCATCAAGCCAAAGAAGAGCTCCTTGCACATTGGATCGTATGCAAAGCTGACACCTTAGTTTTTTGGAACCTTCAATATTCTTGAAAGGATTGGGTCAGTAGCCTATCAACTTGCACTGCCTCCGATCGTGAAATTCCATGATGTTTTCCATGTTTCAATTATTAAGAAGCATGTTAAAGATGTTGATCATGTAATTGACTGGTTTGTATTATAGGTGGAGCTAGATGGAGAATTCTAGCTGGAACCTAAATGCATATTGCAGAGAAAGGTGCTCATGCTTCGGAACTGAGCAATCGACCAAGTTAAAGTGTAGTGAAAGCACTTTGGGCCCGATGAAGCTACATGGGAGATGGAAGATCAGATGCGGTCTATGTATACTTCTTTATTCGCTAGTAGAGCGAATGTCCTCGCTATATTTTTTGATGTGGTGTTTGGTATATGAACATATGTATATGGATGTAAATACCTCCATGAGTTTTGTTATAAAGCTCTAATAAGCAGTATGGTGTCATGTCATTATGGTTGTCATGTTGTTATGTTTTTCATGTTGGTTTTCTTCTCATTAGGATTGATCTTTGTAAATACTGCAATGAGCTAAGTTATAAATCTCCATGGGAAGTATGTTTCTCTTTCAGTAGCCTTGTTGGTTATAGGTGTCATTGAACATCAAGGATAGTGTTCCCCCAAGGGGGAGGGTTCTGTAACAACCTTGGTGAAAATTCCATGTAATAAAAGTTAATAAAGGCAAAATAATAGCCATGTTTATGGGACATGTATTCCAAGATGAATGTTGGGAAAAACATCCTAGTGTGGGTGTTAATTTGGTTTATTATGGCTAAGGAAATTGGAAAAGAAAATGGAAAAATAATTTGGAAAGGAAAAATGGAATTTTTGGAAATTTATTTATGAAAAATAATAGAAATTAGGAGAAAAGGAAGGTGAAAGGCCACAAGTTGCATGTGAGGAGGAAAATGAAGGAAAATAATGGAAAATGAATAAAATAGTGTCTTAATTGATAAAAAGGATTCTGAGGGTCATTTGGTACCTTTTGTCAGTTCAATTTTGGAGCTCTCTCTCTCTCTCACACTCTTGGAAACTTAGAGTTTTCTTGGATAACTTCAGCTTGGGATCAAGAAAGGAAAAGAAGGCAAAGTGGACAAAAATATCAAGCAAAGAAGATCTGGATCAAGAAGATACAATGGTTTTACTTGTAGGTATAGATTTTCATGTGTGATTTCCTTGCTATATTTGGTATGCATGGTTATGCTTGTGTGTTCTTGGTTTTCTTGCTGTCAATGGCATGGGTTTTTCTAGATGTGACATTATTCTTCAGCCTTTACTTACCATTTTCGGATATCCATGGTGTGATGGGGTTCTCATGTTTTGGTTGAGATGGATTTCTAGATGAATTTGAAACTGAGTGAGGTGGATCTTTGAATGAAAAAGCACATGGCCTAGTGATCCCTAAATCAGACGGTGGATTGCTGTAAACCTCTGAACCAAACTGTGGGTTGTGGTAAAGCCAGGTATTGTGTGCCTCAGTGGGCCTAGGAATCTTCGACTAGTGAATGATAGGATATACGGTAAATCCAAGAGGTGTTTGCCATTTATTAGGCCTAGGAATCCTTATTAGTGAATGGCGGTATATATGGTAAATCCTAGAGGGCGGTGTCTCGGTTATGCCCTAGTGATCCCTGGATGGAACTATGGATTGCGGTAAATCCTAGAGACTAGTAGACAAGAAAATTCCTCACAGTGTAGGTGGAGAAATCCAGTGGCATCCACGCTTGTTTATGGCCTAGTGATCCAGTGAGGATTGTGGTAAAGCTTGTTTTTATTGATGAGGGTGAGGTGGTTTAGCCTAGGGAATCCCTGTTTCATTCTTTTGGTTTGATTCCCACATTAATGCTTGGAATATGGCATGAGGGTGATTGGCTGAAGAGAGATTTTTCTCAGCCAATCCATGGTCGGGTGGAACATGGTAGTCCCATACCGGGTTGGATTTTGCATTCATCAATAAGAGTTTCTTCTCCTCGGTATTTTATGTGTAAATGTACTGGATTCTATGTAGCATTTATGGTTATTGTATCCTCGATATTTTTTTTGTTTATATGCTGGTTATGAATGTGTTTTATGATAGTGAAAATGTATGGTTCTAATCATGTTTTGATTTTTAAATGAATGAGCAATGAATATATGACCTAATATATGATAATTTAGCAAATGTGATAATGAATTAGTGATTCTTATTGATTCTCAGATAAGTCTAAGACCCCTATGCTCAGATATGTTATTATGACCTGTAGAATGCATATTTGTGACATGTTCGACGAAATTACTTTCATGGCTAGTAGGGTTCCAGTCAAGTATTTGTTCAACAATTAGCATTGGCATCATTGTATCTATGTTTCATTTCATTTCTATCAATTTTATGAAGTTATGAGCAGTGACTGGGTCCTAGCCCTGGAATTCAACCTTAAATCTCGTAGTCGTTAGAATAGCATTGGTAGAAAAAGGCTACAGACGCACTCATGCAGCCTCATGGAAGTGACTGGGACCCACAGTTGCTTGGAGGGTTTGGAAAGGGAAATACAGGGGCTTTAGGTCCTTGATTTGTTGATTTTCCTCAAGGGTTGGTGACCCAAAAAGGTGGGGTAGCTCCTAGAGGTTTTGTTGGTTGTGTGGATGATTAGTTTGGTTGTGTTTTGTAGGTTCCACTTCCTTAAGGTGACCTAGGAGTTTGAATCATATCATATTAGCCTCTCATCACATGTTTACCCCAGTGGACTAGTTAACTTGGGTAAATGTGGGATGAGGGTGTTACAATATTTTTCTTTCAGTCTTTTATGATTTGTTTTCACTTGATTTGCAATTTTTTTTATTTCTGGTGCAAGTCCTTTCCACTTTGTTTGTGGTGCCATAATGTTATTGGTTTTTTTAGTTTTCTTCTTGTTTGTTATTTCTCTTGCCTTTTATTTTTTTGGGTCTTGGGAATTGGCTGGAAAAGAGGAAAGTTGATGGAGATCGAGAACAGATGTGTGGTACCCAATAGGTAATTTAAGGCTCGAATGAAGCTCGATGCATGAGTAAGTGCAGTTGAAGGAAAGAATATGATATTCGATTGGACTGGTGGGGTTCATTGGGATAAATTGACGATGGAAGAGAAGTCATGAGAAAGGTAATAAGGTAAGGTAAAGTAAAGGGATTTGAGTTGTTAGATGCCTTGGCTAATATGGGAACTGGGGTTCTCAATGTTGTGCATGTTGGGCACAGATAAAGGAAGTTCTCTTAACCTTAACCTCATGATATTTGGTAAGTCTGTTGTGAATATGATTATGTTTATGTTTATATATGCATATATGTATTTATGTATGTATGTATATCATTGACTGACAGGGTCATTGGGATTGTTTTGTGCTAGTGTTCTCATGTATATATATGTATGTATGCAGTTGTCTCACATGGTCGTAAGGGATCATGATTGTTTTAAGTTGATGTTTATATGTATGTATGTCATTGTATGTCAAGGTCTTCAGTGATAATTCTTGTGGAGGAATGATTTCTTATGCAGGTGAATGACATGAAGAGGTTCTTAGTTGATGAGGAATAAAGTGGGAAGAATAAGCCTAACATATCTACAAGGTCAATATCATCTAGATATCAATTGATATTATGTGATTATACTATGTATATGTCTATGTTATGGAAGGTAATGCTGAGGGGTACATTAGAGGAATGGAAGCAGTGTGATCTGCGGTATGCTAAAGCATGCACGAATAGTGGAGAGACTAGACGTAAAGTTTCTTGGTATAGTTAGTGTGTGGTCTTTGGATGTGTAGTACTACTTTTGTACATATGTTGTACATGTTGCACCTGTGATGTTGTGTGCATATAATTTTGTGTATATATGTTGTTGTGTGTATATTGCATATGCAGTTTTGGGTATAGATGGTGCTATGTACATGTTGGATATGCAGTGATGTGTACATATCATATCTTGTGCATGTTGGATATGCGATGTTGTGTGCATATGGTTTTGTTCGCATGTTGGATATATGATGTTGTGTAAATATAGTGCTATGTAAATGTTATATATGCAGTGTTATGTACATATGGTGTCATGTGCATGTTATACATGTGGTGCTATGTGCATATGGTGTTGTGTGCATGATTGTACATGTGGTGTTGTGTACATCTTGTGCATGTGGTGTTGTGTGCAGGTGGTGTTGTGTACACGTCATGCATGTGGTGTTGTGCACATATCGTGCATGTGATGTTGTGTACATGTGGTGTTGTGTACATGTTGTGCAGGTGGTGCGGTGTACATGTGGCATTGTGTACACATTTTGCAGGTGGTGTCGCGTACATGTGGTACTATGTACATGTTATGCAGGTGGTGTTGTGTAAAGTTGGTACTATGTACATGGTGTTCATGTGGTAATGTGTGCATGTCATACATGTTGTGTTTTTCACATGTGGTATTGTGTGCATGTTGTACATGTTGTATTGTGTACATGTCGTACTAGGTATGTGCATTATGTAGTCATGATACATGTATTCATGTTTTTGAACTCTATGTATGTATACGTAATGTTTTGTGTTATGCACTGGGTGTAGGCATATGTGTTTTGTTGTACACTGGATGTAGGTGTATGCATTTTGTTGTATTGAAAACTAGGTGTAGGTGCATGTATTATATGGTGATGTATGCCGTGCGAGGTTGCATGTGTGTGATTCACATTGTGTGTATGTCTACGTGATTAAATAGAATTGAAGGCACTGAGTTATTTCTAGGTGTGGTAACTGATCCAGTGTGTGTATTGAAAGAACAAAGGCAAAAGTAAGGAACAATGAAGGATAATTATCAATATTTTATTTCAGTTTTATTATGCATGTGATCTATGATTTTGACTTATCATTATTACATGAGATTTATGATGATTTCATGTGATTCATTATTTTGACCTATGATGGTTGTGTTTTGA
Organism: Pinus albicaulis; assembly: GCA_034641835.2. NCBI lineage: Eukaryota > Viridiplantae > Streptophyta > Pinopsida > Pinales > Pinaceae > Pinus > Pinus albicaulis. The sequence continues at coordinate 1,159,832,818 of CM076580.1, read as the reverse complement.
GCTAACAATATGTGATATGTTTATACATGATGATTTAATCAAAAAGCTAATTTGAATTGTTGTGACAAGAAGTGAATAGAATTTTAGACGTACCTTATTGATGGGCCACCTATGAGGTATGATTTGAGTTTATTTAAATTTATTTTGAATCTAATGGAAATTATGTGCTTGGTGCAGGAAAAAATGAAATGCTCGGATTGGGATAGTTGAAACCGACTGCAAGAATTAGCAGTATCAACAATGAAAGGAATTGGAAAAAGCAGCAATATGTTGGCAAAGAACTTCAGGAATAGGGTCATTGTGGGACACTAGTACCCAATAGTGTCCCTTGATTTCCATGAAAATTCTATGTCCTTTATGATGGTTTTGAGGTAGGTATATGCCTTGGTTATTTGAACTTCTAATGCGAGGAAGCCTTGCCAAGGGAGGGGTCACCCGAGGGACTTTCTAACAGAGCAGGGGATTCCCACGGAACTTGGAAGGTGTGTGATTTCAAGGAAGGGGTTGACTGGATTGACCAAGGCACTGTGTAGAAGAGAAGGGAAGGTCAAGGAATATATTTTTTTTTCATTAGCATTCCCATATGGAATAAAATGCACATTGGGAGTGTGCCCTGGAATAATGAGCCGATAAATTTTCACTGAGGGTATGGTAGCACAGGATTGTAGCGTTGGAAATTGGATGTCGACTTTGAATTTGGAAGTGGATTATGGACTTCTTGGGAAGGAGGTGAATCTAGGTACTACTTTGAGGGTGGAGGTGTGAGCCTCTGGATTCCCTTTTTGTTGATACAAGCATGATATCCTTTTATTTGTTGGTTGATAAAGTGTGCATATGTGTATATTATTGTAAATACAATATCGAGATGGATTTATAAAGCTACATAGAAAATATGGTTTTATATATAGTTTTTATTATAAATATCGTAATGAGTTGTGTTATAAATCTCCAGGAAGCGGTATGCCTATCATGTTTTCAGCAGTGGTCATTGTAAATATTGCAATGAGTTTTGTTATAAAGCTCCATTGGCAGTATGTTTTTCTTTCAGCAATCTTGTTGTTTGTAGGCGTCATTGAACACCGAGTAATGTGTTCTCTGAGGGTAATGTAACAACTCTAGTTAAAAATCCATGTAAATAAATATAATACCATGGTCATGTGGCATGTATTCCAGGATGAATGGTTGGAAAAACATCTTAGTGGGTGTCACTTCGGTTTATTATGGCTAAAGGAAATTGGCAGAGGAAATGGCAAAGGCTTTGGAAAGGCATGAGGCATTAATTGGCATTTTATTTATGAAAATAAAGGAAACTAGGAGAAAAGGGAGATCAAAGGTCACAGGTTTTATGTGAGGAGGAAAATGAGGGAAAATAATGGAAAATGAAGAAAATAGAGGCCTCATTGATAAAAAGGCTTTTGAGGATTAGTTGGTAACCTTTTTTCAGTTTTAGCATGAAGCTCTCTCTTTTATTCTCTCTCTCATACTCTTGGACACTTAGAGTTTTCTTGGAGAACTCTTGAAGGAGTGTGGCACACTTGGGATTTAGAGCAAGAAGGAAAAGGAGAAGCAATGAAGTGTAAGAGGATATTGTGATCAACAACTACAATTGTTTTTTCTTGTAGGTATCAAGTTCCATGTATGATTTCCTTGCTAGTTTTGTCATGCATGGCACATGCACGTGGTTTCTTGGTTATGATATTTCATTGGCATGGAGGATTGTCTGGATTAAAATTGGTTTTGCCTAGTATTTCCACTTCCTGGATAACCATGGTATTGTGGGTTTACCTTCTTCTTTTTTTAATGATCATGTTCCTTATGGATGTGGGTCGAGTTTTTAATTCCTGGATCCTTGGTTGGACAAACGCTCTAAAATCCCTATAACAACTTGGGTTGAGTTACTAGTCCTGAAATCCTTGGTTGGACAAATACTTTGTAAGCCCTATAACATCTTGGGTTGAGTTACTAGCCATAAAAGCGTTGGTTGGAAAAATTCTCTAGAAGCCCTTGGTGGGTTGAGTTACTAGTCATGGAATATTTGGTTGGACAAACTCTCTGGAAGCCCGATGGTAGTTGTGGGTTAAGTTACTAGTCCTAGAAGCCTTGGTTGGAAAAACGCTCTAGAAGCTCGATTGTAGCGAAGGGTTGAGTTACTAGTCCTAGAATCCAGGTTGGAACAAACACTCTGGAGCTTTGGACAACATTGGTAGAGACCAATATGGTGATGGTTAGTGATGTCTGACCATGAGGTGAAATCGTTGGTTGAGGGTTGAGGTGGTTTGGCCTTTGGAAGCCCTCATTTGGTTTTTTTTGGTTTATTGCATGAGATCCTACATTCATGCTCGAAATATGGCACGAGGATGAATGGATGAATAAATATTTGGTTTAGCCCAATCTATGGTCTTGTGGTACATGGAAGTCCCTAACTTGGGTGGAACTTTCATATAATAATAAGAGGTGTTTTCTATTGTGATCTATGAGCATAAGTATTGATTATAATGGTGACATTATGGTTGATTTTCCATGGTTTATACGTTGGTTATTACTAGTTTATATGGTGGTTATATGATGTATATTGTTTATGGCTCTTGACATGTTTGATGAATATGTGATCGGTTATTGAATATATGGCTTAATAGATGATAATGCAACTAATGTGATAAGGCATCAATGTTTCTTAGTGATTCTCAGATAAGTATGAGAACCATATGCTCAGATATGTTCTTAAGACCTGTAGATTGAATATTTGTGATATGTTTGACTAAATTATTGTCATGGTTAGGCTTGGTGGGTCAAGTCCTTGATCACGTTTTGATTGGTGTCATTTCTTGTCTTGGCCCAAGTCTCATCAAGATGCGGGCAATGGTTTGGTGACTAGCCCTAAAAAAGTGGCTTAAATCTCGTAGTATCTGGCACAAAACTAATTGAAAATGTCTGCAGTCTCTCCCTTGCAGGTAGTGTGGGAGTGACTATATGGTTCTAGTTGCATGCATGCATTTTCATGGGAGCGACTAGGGGTTTAATTCATTTAAAGACTAGGTTAACTCAGGGGTTGGGCACTTGGAGTGGTAGATTGGATCTTGGGTGTCTTGTAGCACCAAGGGGAGGTTTGTAAAGTGTTGGTTCGCCAGTTCCACTTCCTTAACTATGCTTGGGGAGTTGAATCATATCATAGTAACTCTTCATCACATATTTACCCAAGTGGACTCATAATCTTGGGTAAGAGTGGGAGGAGGGTGTTACAAGATTACCCCTCAACTTGTAGGTTGAAAGTCCCTTTCCCCTATGTGTGTCATTTTCCTTAGAATTATTAGTTTGAGCTTCCTTTTCCATATGTGATTTTTCTTCAACTCACTTGTTCCTTCGCCGTTCCTTCCCATGAACTTTAATCAAGCATGAATTTGATAAATTCCCATAAACATGGCCTCTAGAACATTGAAAATGTATTCCTACATAGTCTAGAGGTTGGAGGTAGGTTTAGGTCCCTATTGAAATTTCTATTTCCTTGGGAAAACCATATTTCACTTCCATTTCCACAAAATATGGAAAATAAATAATCTCTTTTATTAGTTTTCATTAGCTATTCACCTCCAAGAAGGACCCAAAACTATCCCATATCATCTTTTGATGTCATTCAATTAATCACTAATGTCAATAACCATTGAATTTTCAAATGGGTTTATATTTTGTGGTTGGGAGGAATGGTTGTTATTCTCCCAAACTAGCTTCAATTCCCTCGATTGACATGTTGATATCCTAATTAGTATATTATTGTAATGGATTTGATCCTTGTTGTTTATTTGCCTCATGCCTTAAATAATATAGTATTTACCTAAGGTGCCATCCTTGAAAAAGGTAAAGTACTCAAGGGTTTTCCTTGGGTTTTTTTATCTTGGAAAAAATAAAAAAACTATTGAACTCCTCATTATTGGTATGTCAATAAAATTACCCTTCTTGTCAAGGACTTGAAGGCCTCCCACCTCATCATCTTGGAACAACAACATGAATCCCCATGCATTAGTGTGTGCGTGTAGAACATTTAAGATGCATGGTCTCATAAATGCTATATAATTTCTAACTTTAGTTTCAAACAAAACCCTGTGGTCAATACCATTCCCACTTGCGAGGGTATTCTTGAGATACCCTTTCTCCAAACTCAAATTCTCACTCAATGTTTCTAGAAATGTAATTGCCAATTTGGTGATCTATTTGTTGTTTTTCTCCATTGTTTCCATGAAATAATTCACTATATTATAAATTTTCTTCTATTCTCTATCATATTTAATTCTTGATCAAAATTTAAAATTCATTATGATATACAAAAATAAGGATGTTGAGATTAGAATTTGTATTTATCCACTGCAGTAGAAAAGTTATGTAGAAGGACCAACTAATTAAAAATAAAATCAAGTACCACATGTTGGACATATTCTCCATTTGGTTCTCAAATAACAAACCAGTGAAAATTCTCTTGACAATAGTAGATTCCTCGATCAATGCATTGTAGATGTTAGGTCGATGAAGTGTTCATTGAATTATGTGTTCATGTACCTTCGAGGTTTTGTTTATGTGTAGTAAACCTATCATTGAAGTTCCAAGACTCTCTAACACATGCACAAACTCTGCATTGCTTGCACTCTTTGGGAGGGACATGGCTACTTCTTTGACCATGATTCCTCACATGCCATGTTCAACTACCTTTTCGAAACAACTTGGTGCATGGCATTCTCATGATATAATTTATCGGCGAAATCCCTACATAATACAATATAAAAGATAACATAATTACACAAAAATGATTTTTTTTTTAATAATGTGTCTATGTGTGTTATTTGGGTTTAGGTGGGGTGGTTGGTTTGAATGATGCTATTTCCCCCACCAAGGTTCAATTTCCACAAGTAACATGTTGAGTTCATAATGAGTATGTTGTTGTTATGAATTTGAGCCTTATTGTTGACCAAACTTGTCCCCATGAAGAATCAAGGATCTACCTTGGGTACCATCCTCAAAATGAGGGGAAGTACTCAAGGTTTTTCCCCAAGATTTTTAACATGGAAAAAAATGACATTTTTTGTTTGATAATTTTCCCGTCAAGGAAAAATATATTGACCATATCTATCAAATGTAAACACCATGGCTCCATTTCAACTTATTTTCCTTATGTTATATGGCCTACATCAAACCCAATGGAACACCAAGAAATTTTATACTCTGAAGTCAAAATTGTTGAACAAATGTTAAGTTATTTGATACTATCACTAGATGCCACATAACAAAATAATTATAATTTAAATGATATGTTATTAAAAAAAATCACTAGTTAAACATTAATGGACTATTTTTCAAATAAACTAATTCTAATGACAATATCTTTATGGTTCTTACTTGCAACATTAAATTGAAAATTTTCCTTATATTACTTTGACATTCCCATTTTCCCATTAACAAGTTATATTAGTATATAAATGAATGAATTCGGCGTTTTTATTTTTATTTTAATAACCTTCTTCTTCATGCTTTGAATAACCACATAGGCATTGATAACATGAATGCAAAGAAATAAAGTGGTAGACATAGCCTTACCTTATTTATTTTTCTCATGATATGAATTTTTACTCGGAACACAATTCTATTGAAATTGACACTCCATAATACTTAAACAAGGTCAATATTCTGATTTCTTTTATCAAATTTGAATGTGAAATAAGCAAAAAACAACTTTGGAAAAAAGAAGGATGACAAGTATCGTGTCTTAATTCTTTTATAGTGATGAAAATGGATCTGTTTTAACTTTAAATTTATTAAGTGTTAAGAGGTATGAAAACAACTTGAGGCACAAAAAATTGGATGCTTAAAAGATCTTAAATTAACATGATCTACATTGGCATGATTTATACAAATATTAACATTTGGTATTAGAGAACTCACCTTTGATGTTGTAATTCATTTTTTTTGGAAAACCCATCAAGCACTTCTCTCATTCTTAGGATGGTGTCCAAGGTAAATTGGAATTTTTAGGATTCAAAAAAAACATGTTACAAAGTGTGATTTGAACCTAGGTGTAATACCTTAGCTTTTGTATGGCTTTAAACACCTTTATCACATGATTATGTTGGTGGTCACTAACTGACATGGATATACTTGATTTAATGTTAATGGTTTAAAGAGTTACTTTTGGTTGGTCCATTGGAAAGACACACAATAGGCAATTTTGAATGCCCTTCATCTACCAGACACACCACAAACCTTGGAAACTTATTATAATTAGTTAATACCAAGGGAAGCTTCTAAGAGAAATTGGTAAGGAAAGGAAAAGAGGTTTGTTGCAAGAAACATCATTTTTAGACATGCATTATGCATGATGATCAAAGTGGCATAGAAAATTGATTTTAATAAACTTGGCTAATCAAGTTACATATGAACCTAAGGAGTTAGGCATTCCACACTTGGGGGGTGTGATGGATGTTATAAGTGCCTTCAGGCACAATGGCATCTATGGTGCACAATTATGGGATGAACTAGTTGGGCACACATTCGTCAAGTGTACATCCATTAAATGTACATGTTGGGTGCATGGAACTTTCGATGTAATACCTTTGTACATTATATGGTTGGTGGAAAAGTCATGAAAGGAACAATGGCACTATCAGGCACAATTGAATTTGGTGATGTGGTCACTTGGGGGGGATTGAAAGTGTAAGGAAAATATTATATAAATAGTGGATGCCTCAAAGGTGCCAAGGCATCAATTAATAATTCATCATCATTCACACAAGTGTAGAGGAAATTTGAGATTGCACTAAGTTTAGAGTTGACACAATGGAAAAAATTGTAGTAATTGAGTGAGAATAGTAAGAAGAAGACAAGATCCTACCGCTTGCCATATGGTTTGTGAGTGATGATGGGGAGAATTATAAACCTACAATATTTGGGAAGGAATTACAACCATGCTTCTATTAGAATTAGTGTATATATATACATGGGAGATGTGGTTGGAGCAGTTGTACCCACTCTCAACCACCCATTCGTTGTACCTTATACATTTACCAAGTATTAATAACATTTACATAGTACATAGTATATGATGACAGCCATAGGCCTAGGAGGCCCCTCAACATCTTCCCCACCCTCAATGCCTTACTCGTCCCGAACAAGGATGCAACAAGTCTTGGATCTCTACTTGATGTATAAATATCATTATTGTATGTCAACCATGCATACCTATCTTCATAGGTAACTGAGCCACACTAGTCACCAAATTGATAAGTAGATGAATGTATACAATTCTCATTGTGAATTCTTCTTATTTGGTGACCTCTTATTACAAATCTTCAAATGTTAACATTCACTACAATATTTTATCATATGGACTGCTACTCCAACCAGGAACCATCAAACAACTCCTCTCCAATTCATGGGTGCCCTTTTCTCTCTCTCTCTCTCTCTCTCTCTCTCTCTCTCTCTCTATTCATGATTCTAGCTTGTAACTGTCGTTCCTAGGAGTGTAACAACCCCAAAATTTAACATGCAACTAATTATATCAAATATGCAATTAATAATCAACACACAAACTATTAACAAGCTAGCATAGAAATTTCATAAACATGAGTAAAGACGACTTACATGTAACGACAATATTCCTTACTTGAGACTCCAAAGTTTAACGCTATTTGAATCCCGCTAACCACAACAAAGTTTTGGGGATGAATCTCCACCCAACCATAGGCTCAGTTGCACGTAATCTTTCTACAGCTAGCCACCCCCGAGCCCTCAATCAATGTACTACTACCAGGGAATCCTTTGTCTCATAATACCTTTCTCCCAAGAGAATGGATGAAAGAATGATGAATGAATGAATCTCATTTTCCTCGGGGTCTATTAAATAGACCAAACAATGGAAGGGGAACCACATGCACACATTCCATGTGTTGACATGCAACTTTTATTTCTTGATTTAATTTTTACTTAATTTAATATCACTCTTAATTTAACTTTTATTTTATTTTATTTTTTCTTAACTTTACTTATTTTTACTATTTTTATGGTTCTCTTAGTTTAACTCTTTCTTATTCTATTCCTTTTTATTTTTGTTAACTTCACTTATTTTATAGTTTACTTTTATGTATTTGTATTTAGAACTCTAATTTATTATTTACTATTTTATTTATTTATTATTGTTCCCTTTATTATGTATTATTTATTTACTATTTGTTTTAATATTACGTTATATTATTTATTATTTATTTATTATTTTATTATTATTATTAGGGGACATTACAGGGAGTCTCCCATTCAAACATAGAATAAATGAAACATTAGCATGTCAACCATCTTGCTTTTTACTCTCTCATCATACAAGATCCATTCTACAAATTTATACCAGGGGGATTAATAAATATATCATGATGTTGTCATCATCTTGATCATTTAGCTCTTTGTGTGTTCTTATCACATGATTTCCTATTCTTGAATTCTCTATTGTTGCAAATAAATCTGCACTAAATTTTATGTCACTCAGATGCTCTATTAATTTTGGTGCAATTTTATATATATGTTGCATATTTAAATTTCTTCCTGACTTTAATATATGTTATAGATGTTTTGTTGTTGTTTATAATAATAATAGAGCCTATGTTGGATAAATTATATGAATGATAAATACAACTCAAACTTCCTATAACTTACTAACTTAACATTTTTTAGAATTATGGTTGACTAGATGCTGAAAAAATCCAATTGAATGTGACTTGACTTTAGATTTCTAAGAACTATCCTTCATAAAATTTCTAAATTAAGAATCCTTTGAATAATAATCCAAATTAATTACATATTTAGCAAAATTCACTATCAATGTATTTTATAATGGATGGAATTCGATTCTTGTGGATTCTCTATCAATTGTTTACCATTTGAGTTAAAGTCTATTCTTCCATACAGTGGAAGTCGACTCCTTCAATTAATAAATTTTCGGTCAACTCCAATATTCTTTTAAATTTGGATTTTAATAAAGTCAGATATTGTTCAAGAGGAGAGTCCTTGAGCAAAACTAAATTGGTGTTTTTGGTTCAAGATGTAGATGTTCTTGCTTCACTAGAATGGCCAGTTAGAGTAATAGGCCTTATGGTGTTCATGGAGGTCTACTTTCTCGAGGACCTCATCTTATGCTTTGCATAGTGTGCTCTCAAGGAAGGGCCAGCCTTCTCATTGTATTTGATCATAAGAAAGAAGATCATGCGACATATAAAAATTATTGAGAATATGATTACCAAGTTTCAATCATTTGGACCACTTTATATTTGTATTAATTTCAAACAAATTTTTTAAGATATATTTACCACTCATTTTGGGCATTCCATCAATCTACAGTTTGAAATATTTTCCAAGCAAGCCGTTCTTGTATTGCTCCTGCAATGCCCAAGAGTTGAAGCTAATATATGACATGGGATAACGCCAAATTGGTTTGGGTAGATCTTTTAGAAAATGGAAAAATCAAGCAACCAACACGTATATTCCTAGGATTTCTGCTCTACTGATCATTCCAATCAATGAATTGGGAACCAAGGTAGCCATTTTCATAATAAAGATCTCAACAACAACCATGAAAGAGAAGCACATAATATAAATAGTGAGTAAACCCAAGATGCGATTTCACCATGCAGTAGGTGATTGTGCTAGATATTGTTGGCATTGGAAAAAATGTGTTAGAAATAACAAAAACAAATACTCCATAGTGTCCATTGAACCTTTGATCCTGAAACACCTTCATATCCTACAAAAAAGAAGGGAAACCTCCAATGGACATCAATTTCATGAATCCAAAAACACAGGATGCCCAACAAACTTTGACCAAAATAAAAACTTAATTAGTTACAACATTGTAGTATATGGTTCCAATGCATATTGTCACAAATGTGTATATGATAACTTATAACCAGTAATATTCAACATCCCTAGTCATGTTAACAAAAGATGGTTTTGTCAAAGTGTAACACTACATCTAGAAACTAGCTTGAATTCCATTCAATTCTAGCATCATTCCTTTAATTTGTGATATTTCATGAACCTTTGCAACTGTCACCATTTCATACTCAGAGGAATTATAATGATCCATCAAAATTCTTATGGCTCGGACTATACTTATCTTGTTAAGAGGGTCATTCAATTTTATGGCTTTGAGCTTGTACGATCCCTTCATAGTAGATTTGACCATGAATTCCAACTACAACTACCAAGTTGACCACTGCTTTGTGAAATCAATCCAATTAGGAAACCAATTAGGTAGTCAATCAACCAAGAAGGGGATGCATATTCGTTGAAGTGGATTAGCATGTCGAAGTTGGAGTTTGCTATGGAGACAAGTCGACCATGACCCTCACTTGCTACACTTATTTAATTCATATGAAGTCGACAATTATGCCATCAAATGGCCCATAAAGTAACGACCGGTTCCTCCAATGAGTCGAAGGCTGGTCAATTCAACATTATGGAAGGGAGAGTCTTCAATGCAATAAATTTCCAATACATCGTCAATGTAATTCAAGGAATTCATTCAGCGTAAAAAATATAATGTAATTTTTTGACTCCAACAAATTGAATCAAAGTCAATAGAAGTCGACCCAATCGATGGTAAAAATAATACCCAACATCTTCACACATATTCATGTTCATACTCACAATTCCATATTCATCCATATTTATCACTGCAAATTGTGGTCGTGGTGGTGCAACATATGCCACATATTTTGTGTTATGCTCTAATAATGTTCGACTATATTAACCTTCTGACTACCATAAGACAATTTCTGGCGGTCCATAATTTTATTTTCATTTGCCGAATATTAAAACTCCACACTTTCGTCGTGCCCTCGAGGAATAAATATATCAAATAACCTCACATATGTTGATCACAGAGGCACTATCCTTGTACATGCATGTTAGCAATTGTTGTATTGTTGTTCACGTGTCCATGCTTGTGAATGTGGGTGCTCTTCTTTCCATACATATAGCACCCACACTCCCATTTATTCTGCAATCGAATATCCCTGTTGGTTGCAACTAGTGTGTATGTAATCAAATAGATTGAGGTTGTGTTCGTCCTTTAGAGCTATCCAAATGAGATATCCACATGAGATATCTGCACACATACAAGACCATGCCATAAAAAATTAAAAGAGAAAAGCATGCAATATTTTACAATCTTCATGTTGGTCTTTGGAGAAGAATACCACATGTCGACCAGGCATACCACGACCCCATCGAATAATAGTTTGGACTCCACTTACATCATTTATATATTGTCGACAATTTAACATGACGCTCATCCTCCAAGGTGACAGAAGATTATTGTAGTTGCTTATACATATATATCTTTGGTATATTCTGTAGAGAAACATCCGCGATCATATAGGATCAATATTTCGTACACAACATCCACGTTCCACTAGCATGTTCTTAAAAAAATAATTGCAAACTTTGTTTATCTTCAATGATCTTTAGTCTTCCCAATAGAATTCGAAAACGAACTTTTTCTTGGGAAACAACTTATCGAGCATATATTTATTTACATATTAATATTCTTCGTTCATTTCTTATTGCAGGCTCAGATTTTATTTATCTCGCCCTTCTTTTGCAAGTCTTCCATATCGGCATTGGAAACATCCACAAACATCAACTTGCATATCTCTAAAAAAATTTGACTTGCAACTTTTTCAATTGATTAATACTCTTCACTTTTTCCCTCTATAGTTTCGAACCACCTCCATTCGTTGCTGCTTCGAACCTACCTCCATTTGTCACTGCTTTCACCCAGCCAAATGGAGGAAACTATGCCAAATGTTATGAGCCTACAATATGCAAGAACAAGATAATATTAGGAGCAACAAGAACATTCTAACATATAGAAAGAACAATAGATTTGGGAAGAAATTCCAACCATATTTCTATTAGATTTAGTGTATATTTATACATGCAAGATGTGGTTGGATGATTTGTATCCACTTTCAACCACCAATTTATTTTACCTTATACATTTATCGAAGATTAATGACATTTACATAGTACATGATATATGATGACAGCCATAAGCCTAAGAGGCCCCTCAACGGGGAGAAAGGGAACATGGAGGGGGAGGGGGAGAGTGTGAGAGAGGAGGGGAGGAAAGCGAAGGAAGCGAGTGGCAAGTAGTGGGGACAAGGTGAAATCACAAGTGGGTAGGTGGAGGGAGGGGGGAGGTGCAATTATGAGAATTTTCAACTTCTGAATTTGTCATGTTTCTTGTATTTTTTAAAATATTGTTTTTTATGTAAGACAAGAGCATGCATATTACTTTAAAAAAGATGAATGTAGACCAGTAGTTTTTTCTATTCATATTCCACTTGGGAAAATATACCAATAGCATAAGCTCAAAATTTTATGATTGTTAACATTGTTTTCTACCTCAGAGTATGATAACCATAAATTGATAATTTTCATAAAATAAAAAGCAAGTACTATACTTAAAAGCAAAAAAACAACATTAATAGAGAGTGCTACTCATAATGTTGTCTTGTTGGTCTTCATTCTGCAAGAGTGTCCTATTGGCTTGATGGTTGTGGCTTTCTACCAATTTCGGATGAGGAAAAATTCATGTTTGTCAGGTTATTGGCAAGAAGTGTGACCTTTCTATTGATTTTATCAACCTTCTTGAGTATATTTTCCATGCATATGATTAACTCTTGTGTTGTGTTTTCCTTGTCTGTGAGAACTCTTCCCATTAACGATTTTATGCGCGAGTACAGATTGACAATTTGCATGTAGGAGGTTGTTCTGGCTATGGTAGAATTCCCAACAGCTAGTATCCATTCCCTGGTATCTTGTTCTATGTGTCTATCAAGGATGAATCTTTGATATTTCCTCACATATTCCTCCACATCAGAAATATCCCTTTCGATAATTGCAAGGATTATGTCCCTGTAGCGTTCCATGGATTCCCTAACAACTGATTTGGATTCCATGTGGTGAACATAAGATGGACTGAGATTAGAAGGCAACTTAAGACTGAGTTGTCCCTATCTACTACTGCGTTGAGGCCCTGATGATATGTGTCTATCCAAGATGGAGGGAACACCACATGGGGTGGGGAAATATAGAAGGATCACTCTAACAAGAAGGGTAAGAATGAAGAAAAATATCTAAGAGAGTAGAGGAAAGACTGAGAAAGAATTTCCTAAGAGGGTGAATAAGCTATCGTTGTAAGAGAGAGTAGAATTGGCTAGGGTGGGAAGAACCAAAGTATGAGGGAGAAGAGAAATGTTTGAGGGAGTGAAGCTAGAATATAAAAAAAAAAAGAACTAGAGGGACTTTGAGAGGATTAGAGTGTGAGGAAAGTGGGGGATAAAATAAGAAACATAAAGAGAGAGGCAAGACTTTAGCTCTAAGGAAAATCTATACCCCCTATGATGATTAAACCCAAATAGCTGATAAAAATCTAGAACCAACAAATCCAATGACATAATTCAAACCATTGATAATAATTTCTAAAACTGAAACTAAATTCCAGATTGGGATGATTAAAACCTTGAACCTACAATTGTTCAAGGCACTATGATATGGCTCTAATGCTGGAGTGATTCACCTGAAGAAGCTTTCACCAAGGAGAAAATCCATACCTTCATGCCTCAATAGCTCCATGGACCAAATTTTTCATACCAACAACTCTATCTATCTTTTCTCCTCTCCATGGCCTATTGAATATATGCATACAAATTTATTCAAGCCTTATAGTCTCATCCTTAGTCGGCCATCTCCGAGCATGATTCACTAGATTATCACCATTACTTCCCATAATGAATGTCTTCCTTCCTTCACAGTTCAAGTTCCAGGTCGAATGTACCTTCCCCAAATTTTGCACGATCCAATTGTATGACTCTACAAACTTCCTCGGGTTCCCTCAATTTCTTCTATTGCGATGTGCAACCTTGCATGCAAGCTTCTAAATGGAGGGAAACCTACTTTTATTTTATTGCCTATGACTCTCATCCCAAGTTTGGGCGAGTTTCCACTCCTTCACACCCTTGGGGAAAAAGTGTTTATTTTATTTAATTTTTTAAATTTAATTGTTTTTAGAATGTTTTATATAATTTAATTTTAATGTTTATTTTTTAAAATTATGTGTGTGTCTGCGTATTAAGTACGCATTTTGTTTTTTTTAAGTGTGTTATTTGTTTTTTGGTTCTCTCTCTCTCTCTCTCTCTCTCTCTCTCTCTCTCTCTCTAGGGGGGTTCTTGTATTTAATAATTATTAATTTTAAGTTTGGGTTATGCTTCCTTTTTTTATCATTTGCGGATATTTTTAACATAATTAAAAAAATTAATTATTAATAATAATAATAATAATAATTTAGGAATTTATTGTAAGTGTTTTATGTATGAAGGTATTAGCTGTCAAGGTTATGGTTTGATCAGAATCTAGATTGGGGGAAAAAATTTGCTAAAAATTCAAAGTGCTCATAATTGCACCATACTAGAATGACCAGATAGGCCTCATCGCCAAGAATCCGACGTAATTTGTTTCGTCAAAAAAAGAGTACGTATGAGGAAGATAAAGCATGTTGTTTGTTTTCCTAAACAGCTAAAAAAAATTGTAGAAAAAGGACATATGGTGACATGGCATTCCTAGTCAGCAAAAATATAATATTATGGGAATATTCCTTTATTTCACCCAATGACACTATGCCAAGTGTCAATCTATGGATGGTTGCTAAGTAGGTGATGTGTTTCAATTTCATTGGATGTTTCAAGAACTAATGGCATGAGGACACGTGGCTAGCCTGAAGGCCGCCACGTGCCTCCTTCCAAGGTCCAAATTCCAAATTTGGGTTAAGTTTGAATTTCCAAATTTTATAGTCCAAGGTCAAATTTTTATTAAATTTCAAAGGTTGGATATTGTTTGAATTATCAACATATTCAAAGGTTGGATCATATAATATATGATTATATGGCGGTGTAAAATTAATATTGATGGAAGGGTGGAGGTCAAGGCTCGACCCCATGACCTCCCCCAAGCTAGTGCACCACTATACCATTATGACCTTTGGTTGTGACTTAATAGCCATAGCGCACCATTTGTATTTGAATTTAAAACAAGTTTTGGGCGGAGGCAAGAAGGGCCACCCCTTACCTCACCACAGGACCATACGAGTAACCAATGGTGGAGCGCTTTGTTAATGAGGGGAGTTTAAATTAATACGGGTTTATTTAAACCCTTAATCCGATGTTAAGATCACTAATCCTGTTTTAATCCGGATTAATGTAAAGCATGCTTAATGAACCTAAACCATGCTTATCTCCAAGTTAATCCCACTTAACTTAACTAACTCCGAGTTTAATTCAGCGAAGAAGTTGGCAGATTCTGCCATTTTCGGCGGAGCTCGAATTTTGGCGGGCTTAACTAGAGTTTATCTAGTTTTAGTGGAGTTTTTCTAGGAAATATTGAGGAAGCCATAACTTTGGCATATTTCGACCAATTTTGGCTCAAGAAGAGTCATTCCTAGATGATTTTTATGCTCTAAGCATGATGGTGTAGGTTGCAGAGACGTTGGAGCACTTTTGTAAGTGATTTTTCCACTTTGAAGATTAAAGAAGCCAAGGGCCACCAAGAGAGGAGGCCTTTTCTAGATCATCTGAAGACCATTTGCAGAGCTTGAAGAGTCTAATTTGAGGTTTTTTGGTCTTCTGAATCCAATGGAGCAGGTTGCAAAGTCATTGGAGCATTGTAGGTGCTTCTAATCAGATAATTGACAATTAATCCAAAGAGAGCCTAGCCAGTTGAAGCAGGTCCATGGAGATGTAGCCCAAGAGGGGTGAACTCCATTATCAGCTATTGTGTATTGTGTTTTTTGTGTTTTATTTCTATGCAATTAAATTTTTGTGCATGTGTTTTTAATATCTAATTAACTCATGAATTGCTCATAAAAAACACAAAACTTGACACATAAACCCTCACATAACTAGATAATTTAAAACGATCCTAAACACATTTATTGTATACTGATGAGGGAGCTAGCACAATAGAACTGTTAGAAAAATTATATTTTACAGAGCAATGCAACACATAAAATATGCGGAAACACAAAACACGAAAACATATAAAACCAGAGAGATACAGATATACGTGGTTCACCCAATTCGAGCTATGTCCACCCCGACCAGCCAGTCTTTCCTTTTTATTATCTAGAAAAATGAAGAGACACAACCTACATTAGATCCACTGTAATATCCTCTGCTCTCTCTCACAGTCTCCCTATCCGTTTCTCACTTTGAGAATACACATACAATACACAGCCGCAATGCAATACGCTCATACAAAATGAGGGGTTGCCTTCTAGGGCATAAAACCCTAAATTAAACATAACTTCTACCATTAGATCATTCGCCTAATGAACGAACTAGATTGACTAGAAATTAAAATACTTTTACAAGGCAATTTTACATCTTTTTTTAACTTCGGGGGCTCTGCCCCCGAAACCCCCGCCCCCCCTGGACCCCCCAGGCAGCGTTTAATTACAAGCGGCGTTGTCGCCCCGTTAAGAACAGGGGTCCAACGCTATGATAAAAAATAAATAAGATAATTAGGCTCCACACCCAACAAAAACTAGTTTGCCCATATTCAGATCAAGTTGGTATCAAAGCTCAGTTTTGATCATTTTAGCCAAGGTTAGCTAGAGAATTAGCTATTGGTTTTGTATTTATGCAAGGAGAATTTAACAGTGTGCAAGTTTATGTGTGTGAAGAGAAAGTCAAGATTGAGATCTCAATTCTCAAATCACAGCAAAGAAGATTTTTATGCATTACAAGTGTGATGGCAGTTTCATCAAGTATTGCTTCTAATCAATCTTCCTTAGTAAGACTCTTTAATAAAGAGATGTTGTAGCATCATGAATGATATGGTGCAAGATATGTATGAAGATAAGATAGAGAGCACTAAACTCTAAGAGAATTTGCTTGCCATGAAGGAAGAGAAGCAAGAGCTTCTTGAAAAGATGCATGAGATGGAGACTCAACTCCATATTGCAAATGAAAACCTAGCAAGGATGCATGAGATGGAGACTCAACTCCATGATGCCAAAAAAACCTTAGCCAAGTATGTGCATGAAAAATAGGTATGAATGTTAGGTCCCTATATTACTAGTGTAGTCCCTTATTCTTGTTAGTGTAGCCCCCTTACTGTTATTGTTGTACCCCTATAACCCCAACAATGTTATTATTGTGGCCTTACATTATTATTGTTAGGTCGGCTAGGATTATATTGTGACCCCATGGACTCATATATATAGAAGAAGGTTTTGTCATTTGTATCATCCAAGAATTGTTCATTTATGTAATATAAAGGAGGTTCCCCCCTCAAAGTGGCTTATTTCTAAGGTGTTAATCTCTCTTTTATTCTATTTTTCAAGCTGGTTTCATAACATTTGGTATCAGAGCTTTGGATTATAGGGTTTCACTGCTCCAAACAGGTCATCGTGGCATTTTTGAAATAAATTTTTTTCTACGAAGATTCAGAAGCTGAAATTTTTAGCACGCGAAGCCGAAATCACGAGGAACATAGTGTAAAAATTTCAGATCTTGGTTCACAATATTTGTGGAGATATTATCTGTGGAAGTTAGGGATTTTTTGGGCTCCTACATTTCAGATAAAAAATGTCATCATGGAATTTTCGCTATAAATTTTGTTCTACAAAGGTGTAGAAGCTAAAATTTTTATCACACTAAGCCGAAATCCTCAGGAACTTCGGGAAAAAATTTCAGATCTTGGTTTGCAATATTTTTGGACATATGATCTATGGAATTTAGGGTTTTTGCAGGCTCCTGAATTTCATCTAAAATAGGTGACTTGGGGAAAATCGTCATAACTCTCTCTATGAGCATCGGATTGGAATTCTGTAAAAAGTGTCTGCAAGGACATGTACTATAGTTTCCTTTGTATCAATTTCAAAGCTGAAGGAAGAAACAGTGACACGTGGAAAGTCATACAAGTTCGCTCTACTGAACTAGTCCATAATTAGGACATTGTGGGAGATTGGGCATAACTTTTCCTTGAAGAATCCAAATCAGGTTAGACCTATGGAAATCAAAAGAAGATTCAGAGGGTGTTGTAGCCCCTACAACAGCCTCCAAAAAAGACCACTATTTCAAAATTTTTGGAGCCCCTTGAAACTAAAGAGAAACCAAGTGAGGAACCCTCAAGGCCAGGTCGCCAAGTCGCCAAGTCGCAAAGTTAAACTATGGATGAAAACCGCGACCTTGTGACCTTGCGACCCCGCGACCCCAGGTCGCCAGGTCGCCAGGTCGCAGATCTACAATTTTAACGGAAAACGCGACCCGACGACCTTGCGACCCCGTGACCCCAGGTCGCCAGGTCGCAAGGTCGCAAATATACAAATTTAATGAAAAGTGCGACTCAGCGACCTTGCAACCCCGCGACCCCAGGTCGCCAGGTCGCAAGGTCACTAGGTCGCAAAACTCTGGAATTAATCGATTTGCATCCCAGCGACCCGCATTAATTTCCCGCACATGCGACCTTCTATATAAGGGAGGTCGCCAGGTCGCATTTTACACATTCAGCGATTTGAAAGAAAACGCCTCTGACAGCTCGACTGGCGCGATTTTCCGGGGTAAGTTGCCATTTCCTCCTGCTGTTTCCATTATGATGCATTTCTTACCAAACCCATGTCCCCTTAAGCCTTTAAATTTCCATTTGTCTGAGCTTTTATATTTTTTGAGTGTTTTGTGAATCTGTTTGCTCCACAAATGACCAACCTCACCACGTTTCTGGTTCAAACCCTCATGGCCTTGTCCCTTGCTCTTAAAACCATCCCTCAGCTCTGCCTGGACCCAGCTAGCTTGTAAATCCTCAAGAGGAGGAAAAGTTCACGGCAGCACGGTGCAAAACCCCCGTGACCTTATCGCGACCGCACTGCCGACCCAGCGACCTAGTCGCGAGGTCACAAGGTCGCATTTTCCAGTTTTTCGGAGAGTCGCGACCCAGCGACCCAGCGACCTGGTCGCGAGGTTGCGCCTAGACCTTTTCTTGCAATCCGCGACCCAGCGACCCAGCGACCTGGTCGCGAGGTCATGAGGTCGCGCCTAGACCTTTTCTTGCAATCCGCGACCCAGCGACCCAGTAAACCAGTAACCCAGTTTTACATGTCTCAACTAAATTTCATCACTAAACTGTAACTGGTTTTATATCATCATGTCGTTCTTATCTTGGGATTCCTTTATGAATTTGACAGGTGAACTTCAAGAAGACGAAGAGTGCATACCTGTTTTATCAGATTCTAGTGACATGGTGCCCCCGCTATCCCGGAAGAAGGATAAGCAAGTAGTGGAAGAAATTGATGAGCTGGACGTGGTGTCCCCACCCCCAATATACAGGGATACACTATGTACATTTGCAAAAGATGACAGTATGCGATGGTACCAAGTGTATCATGAGTTCGCCATACCGGAAGAGGAATTTCCAGAAGATCTCCCAGACCGGGAAATATACTTGGCAGTCAAGAAGTCCAAACTACATCTGGTAGGGGCGCATCCAGCCATATTTCCATGTCTAGAGGTTATAGATTGGATCATACAAAAGACAGATCCCAAGAAGTTTGTGATCCAAGACAGCGAAGTCAGGGCTTTCGCTACGCTCATAGGGGCGGATGCTCACCTCTACTACTCGTTGCCTTGCCCAAATGAACATTTCACTCCAGAATGGGCTACTGCTCATGCTGTTCCGATAGTCGATACTATTAGACAATGGTGGGAGGAGCCCGAGAAGTTTAAGGTCAAGAAAGACCAAGAATATCCAGTGGCTAGCCTGAGAAAGGTTTATAAATTGGTTGCTTCCATGCTTTGCAGGCTTTACGGGCGCCCGGATTGCTCCACTTTCAGTGGCAGTTGGGCTACTATCATGGAGTATGTGACAACACATGGCACCCGTTTCAACTGGGCCTGCATATTGATGACTTCGATGCAGACCAACTTGAACGCGACATTGGCCCCAGATGAAGGAATGCCTGCCGAATTTTACATGGCCTCTTACCTACTAGATGCTGTCTGCGCAAGAGTACACTTTGAGGGATGGGCGCACAACTGGGATTCCGAGCAGTCGCGCGCAATTCATCTACAAATCAGGGTATTTTGGGAGTCCAAATACAAACAGGATATAGATCAGATCTCCCAAGTATTTATCCCCTCTCTATATAGACACTTATTTGGCCAAGACACCCCCTGCATGTCTTGGCGGGCCAAGGAGACTCTAGTCAAAGTGGCACACTGGTTCCATTTCCCTGGATACACCTTCATCCGAGTCTTTGGAACTTACAAGGCACCACATGCTATGCCTCGCTTTGTTACAGACAAAATGCTTATTCAGGAGGTATGCTTCCAAATGTCTCACGGCTTCTCCAGCGTCCTGTCTAAAGGAAAAAAGAAGTCGTGGCCCATGCTACCCCTCACCATTGGCGCGTGCACAGTTAAAGACTTCAGGGAAGTAGCAGCAGAGGGAGAAGCAATGAGAAGTTATCAGCTCGGGGCGCTAGAACACCGAACATATGACCCGGAGAGAATAGTTCCTGAACACTGCCTGAAAGCTAAATTCAAGTGGACTTATCAGGATATTGAGCGCCTGGCAGAATATGAGAGAAGGAACTGGTATAACGTTGAAAGACAATTTGCTCTGGGAGTAGACGTGGTCCAAGAAGATCTAGATGATCAGAACCTAGAAGACAGAAGTCATCAGTTAGGAGGTTCCTCTTCCTCTTTACCCAAGAAATCTCAGACCAACACAGGGCTCACTACATCTGTCCAACAGAAAGAAGCATAAGCAAAAGCCCAGCAGGAAAGGGAAAAGAAGATAAAAGAGGATGAGGAAGCACGCCAGAAGAGTTCAACGGCAACACAAAAGAAGAAACAGGCCAAGGAGGCCAGGAAAGAAAAGGAGGAAAAGGAGGCACAAGCCGCAGCAGAATGGGCACTCAAGGCAGAGCTGGACAAAGCAGAGGCTGAACGCCAAAAGAAGGTCGAACAGGCTGCTGCAGTTGAGCGGAAGAGGAAGGCCGAAATAGAAGCGGCAGCAGAAGCTGAACGCCGACGAAAAGAAGAGGAGGAAAAGAACACAGAAGAAAGGGAGGATGACATGCTGGAAGACATCGAGGTGGCTCCCCTCGAGATACATCTGGGCAGTACCAAGCTATCTGATGTTGGGTCCCCCCAGGGGCAGGAAGAGGATGTATTTGATCTCACCAGAATCACATTCGATCAATTCTCTTTCAAAATCCGGCAAGAGAAAAGAAGGTCTCTGGCGCAAATTCCCTCTGCTACATCCACAGTTGCGACAGGCAAAGACATAGTCCTTGACACCAGGACTAATCCTGTAATGATAGCATCAGCAGGTACTGCTTTCGCCGCAGCCACGGAAGAGAATGTAACCAGGATGAGTAGAGAAATAGTCTCTCTGCAAAATAGACTGCAAGCAGCTGAGCAGCGTGAGAAAAAAGCAGAACAGGAGAAGTCAGAGTTGAGAGCAGAAGTTCAACAACTCCGAAACCAGGCTCCACCGATAAATGAAATCCCACTGGACATTTTTAAAGAATGTGAAGTGTTAGAAGTAACCATGAGGCAGGTGTATGGAGAGATGTTCACCATCAAACAAACAGTTGCCCCACTAGTAAGAGCAAGAGCAGAAACCAAGCAAAAGCATGAGCAACTCAGGGAGGCCTTGCAGGCCTTAGATAGAATGCTAGGATGGACAGTACAATACCCTCAGGCACCTATAAATGTGCCCAAGAGAGATTGGATTCATACACAGGATGCTAAGCTTCAGCTCCGATGGCAATTCAGTCTAAGGACAAACTATCCAAAGACCTGGACAAAGTAATGTCTTCATACAACCACCTTGTTAGTGGTATCGACTCGATGCACACTTTGCACCACATTCCGTCGCTTGGGGCTTTGGACAAAGAGAAAGCTTGGGAACAAGTAGATCAGGATATCCAGTCATTCCTACAGCCTATCAAGCAAGCCTTTGCTGCCCCTGAACCCGTAGCCTCGCAAGAACATCTGAATCAGTTTATTGCCACGCCAGTTCGGATTTATACCAAACTTGCCTCTCTTTCTAACCAGATCTCACAGAAAAGGGAAACACTGGTGCCAAATGCTTTGGAATGCATGCATCGATTAAAGGAGAAGGTTCCTTTGGTTTCCCCCACAGCGACAGAGTACCAGGCATGGCAAGGTTTTCTCAGGGAACAGCAGATTGCACCCCTGACCTCAACATTGCGTGTTCATCTCCTCAACCCAGTAGCAGCAAGTCATAAGTAGCAGTTTGAGCCAGGTCCCAGGTCGCACTGCCTCCCTAGGTCGCAGGTCGCATTGTTCACCTAGGTCGCAGGTCACACTATCAGACAAGTCGCAGGTCGCAACCTCTCCAAGGTCGCGAGGCAACTAGATGGGCAGGCAGGCGAAGAGTCGGGAAGCCCAAAGGGCAAGTTTTGGCTATAAAACTCCCTACGGGGAAAGTGTAAAGGGCTTTTCTTTTTTGAGACTCAAGAGCTACATTGCATTGTATTAAAAGATTATACTCTTATACATGTGAATACAGATACTTGTTACAACCCCTTTGTTTGGATGATGTGTTTTACTGCGTGAACACTAAGTGTATTTCCTCATACAGTTTTAGAACATCTTTTGATTAATGAAGCTGCCTTTTTAAAGCATCGTTTATGCATCATAGCTATCTGTGTTTGTATTGATGATGTTCAGTTTACCATTTGCTCTATTAATGAATGTTAATGAACTATTTTGTTAGCATTTCATTTTATCCTTCAGAAAGTAAAGGGACATCTCGCCATAAAGAACTATTTCTATTGTGGTCAGACTACCTTACAAGCAGTACCCCAAAGACGTGTTGCTAACAAAATCTCCTTAGGCGTACATGCTTTATTTATTGCCTAGCTACACTAGTGTTTTATTCGTGTTTAATGCGTTAGTCATGTATTCTGTATCATGTGAATGAGCGTGTGTCCACAGGTTCAATCAGGTTCTTTTGAGACAAAAGGGAAGGCATCTTAAGTGGTAGCCGGACCCACACCCCGGACGGGATCCCTACTCCAAATGGTTTAAGGTCTAATTGGGACTTTCTACTGGGGAGATCCCCTACTGTTGGCCGGACGAATTTTCCCGTCAACAGAATTGGCGCTAGAAGGAGGGCCTGAATGGCAGCCTCCCAGCATACAACGAACTTTCCATCACAAACTCCCCAAGGGGAGGTCATAAACAACGAAACTGTCCCTCCTCCTCTGGAAGATATCCCAGAGAGGGAGGCTCGATATTACGAAATCACCAGGGCGCAGTTGAGAGCCTTACGCCCAGCTGCCCGCGATCTTATCAGAAATTTACGATTTACTCCAATCATGGAATACCTTGCCCACACTAGAACCCCTCCGGAGAACATCACACGGAATGGTGCCCTTGCAAGTACCATACCCGAACTCGTAAATCTCATGTTAGAAGACCTAGGCACTGCTGTTGAGGAAAATGACCCGATTCTCCAAGATGGAGAAGAATTTGGTGACACCGAACCTTTCCCCAACTCCCAGCCTAACCAGATTCGGCAAAACAACAATCAGGTGCACCCCCCACCCGGAGATGGTGAAGAAGACATAGGCCGAGGAAATGTAGACAGGGGAAATAGGGCTCGCAGAAATGAAGGAGAAAGGAATAGAGCTCGCAGAAATGAAGGAGAAGGAAATAGAGGTCGAGGGGCTGGAGTTAGAGGAGATAGAGGCCGAGGCCAAGGAAACCAAGCTCACAACCGTCACCCAAACCCCATTAGGCCTTCTGTCCACAACTTGGGATATCTAAGGGATTTTGTTTACCGTGGGAGACACCAAGACGAACACTCCCGTCATGAGTCAGAAGCATCTGTCTCAGGTTCGGGAGGTAAATCTGAGCCTGAGTTTAGGCAACACCAGCGGGCTAGGAGAGTGCAACCCCTAGCCTGGATGGCTCAATCCCCATTAAATCTTTTGGGCCCACTCCACAATCTTCCTAGGCATCCGGAAAAACACCTCCCCAAATTTGACCCTGAGAAAGGCACCTTAGCTGAAGATCATATTAGCAGCTTCTATTTGTCTCTGCAAATCATGAGAGTCCAGTCTGATGATGTCGCATGTCGACTGTTTCCCCATACTCTCGAAAACAAAGCAGCCACATGGTACCGCTCTCTCCCCAATGCCTCTATCACTTCATGGGACCAATTTCGTCGTGTATTCCTGCAGAAGTTTTCAGAAGATAAAACTCCTTCCATGCTTCTCACGGAATTGAGCATGATCAAGTGTCATAAAAAGGAGAAGGTTAAGGACTTCAACCAGCACTTCGCTACCATACTACAGAAGTTCCCCCCAAACCTGGCGTTGGATGACTCAATCACCATTGACTACTATACCAAGGCTCTCCCTAGGGACATTTCCGTTTTCATCAAACGTGAAGCCCGTGCTACCCTTACAGCTAATTATGAGGCTGCTCTCGCTGTGGAGAAAGACATGCTTTCAATAGGAGCCATCGAACATGAAGGGAGAGATGATCACAAGCCTAACACCAAAAGAGGTCAGTCATCCACTCCTAAGACCACCGATAGGGACAGAGATGCATTTGATTTTGAAACCATGGCGAAAACTCTCAAGCACTTAACGAATGAAGTCACTGACCTAAGGAGAAAGGGCACAAAAGCCACGACTAGTACTAAACCACCCAAACCTTTCTTCAGAAAAAGTAATCCCAACACTAACAGACCTCCGTCTAACCCGAATACTGCTCTCAATGTGGAAGAGATAGGGAAAGACAACTTCTGTTCTTTCCACCAAGCTGCCCACTCTGAAAAAACATGCCCTCAATGGATTGGCAGCATGACAGCAATAGTTAATCAAATTTTAGATGACCAAACTCCAGGGGATGTGACGGAGGGTGATGTTTCAGATCACGATGAGGATCTGCCCTCGAACGAGGAACCGGGATCCTCTGTCCTTGCTTTTGACATAATCCGAGGTGGGGACAGCCTTACCTCCATTGATATCAACATGGCAGATACTCCCAAAGACCAGCCCTTGCGGAATTATAGTCTAAGGAGCAAAGGACCTGTTCCCGAGCAATCTTATGAAGACAAGAAAAGGGCTTTTCTAAGGAAAATTCTGCCCCCAGGAAACGGAAAACAATCTGCTCCGGAGAAGCACACCAACAACATTACCTGAGAAAGTCAAAAGGGTAAGCTCCCGACCGAATCTCCAAAATCATCTGCCGAGCCTAGCCCTCAACCAGAGTCTAGCTATAACATTGTTGAGGATATGAAAAAAACAAGAGCAAACATCTCCCTCTACGAGCTGGCTCGCATTACTAACCAAAAGGAACCTATTCTAAAGGCTTTCGCGAATACTTCAACTACAAAAACTGTAAGCAACATGTCTGCGCAAGCCGGTCCAGATGTACAGTCCATAGTAAACGCCATTAATACCAACTCAAGAGGATCCACGCCTCCTTTCCTTCTGTCCTTCGAGATGTTTAACTTCAACGTCCACAACTGTCTAGTAGACTCCGGTGCCTCTACAAACGTCATGCCATTATCTGTCTGTAAAAAACTGAACATTCGCCCGGAGAATACTGACACAAAGATCATACAGCTTGACAGATCACAAGTTCCAACCGTAGGAGAATTGAACAACGTCATCATACGCCTGTCGTCAGACTCTAGGGTCCATCAATGCATTGAAATTGTGGCCGTCGATATCCCTAAAGCATATGGCCTATTACTTAGCAGGGACTGGTCCAGCAAGTTGCAAGGCTATTTCGCCACCCACTGGTCCCACTTGTGGCTTCCTTACAAGGGGCGGAATAATCAAATCAGGGTCGAAAGTGAACCATATATGAAACACACCGTGACTGATTTGGATGTCGTTAATGAACCCATCAGCTTTGCCCAGGAGGAACTTGGTATGTGTTTTCTGGAAGCCTTATTCGGGTGCTACCAACCCCCTCAGTCTTCTGTAGGCCTCAAGGTCCAATCTGAGCTAGCACTTGTCGCAGAGGAGCAAGTCACCTCTGTCTCACACTCAGCAGAAACCCCTCCCCTACCTATTACCCCGAAGGAACCGGAAAGTGACATGTGGACCTTGTATTATGACGGTTCCAAGACCCATGACGGAGCTGGTGCTGGTTGCATATTGCTTGACCCTCACAAGAATAAATACTTAATCTCATGCCGGCTAGAATTCCAGTGCACTAACAACACTGCTGAGTACGAAGCGTTAATCCTCGGACTTAAGAAAGCGCTGGATTTGCAGGTAAAATGCTTACAGGTAATTGGAGATTCCGAGATTATCACTCACCAGGTACGCAACACTATTCACTGTTTATCTCCACATTTAAAGACGTATCAACAAGAGGTATGGCGATTGATTTCTGGTTTTGATGCATTTGGAATTAGATCTGTTCTTAGAATGCACAATGCAGCAGCTGATACTCTGGCTAATGCTGCTGCTAGGTTTACCCCGTTGAGGGACGGTTTTTCTATTGAAGTTTTATATAGACCCTCTGTGCCAGATAACATTACTAACTTACGTGTTTTTTACGATGATCAATAGATCTTGGACTTTATGCTCAATACTGAGATATTCAAAGACGCGGCGATAGATGAGGCAGAGCATGATCATGCTTTGCAGAAAGAACACGATGAACGAAAAGAGAACTCCATGCCCAAGAAGGTGGTGTCTTTAGAAAAGCTCTTCGATCTACAATACCGATTCCGTGGCCCCCCTAACACCAAAGTACAAAGTTCCATATTGGCACATCGGCAAGTAAACTTGGGGTCAAAAGAAAACCCAAAGTTCGTTAACCTCGGCAAAGACTGTAGTGATGAGGAGACATGGGCATTCACCCAATTATTCCGGAAGTATCGAGATGTATTTTCTTGGACGTATGAAGATCTATGTACATACGACACCCGGATCATTCAGCACGTAATCCCCGTAAAGGAAGGCATTAAACCCTTCCAACAAAAACTCAGAAAAGTGCATCCAGCTTTGGAACCAATGATTCTGAAAGAACTCAAGAAACTCTTGGATGCACGCATTATTTTCAAAGTTCGTCACTCCACGTGGGTGTCCAATTTGGTACCTGTACGGAAGAAGTCTGGCGAGATCCGCTTGTGCGTAGATTTCCGTAATCTGAACAGGGCCTCGGACAAAGACAACTACCCGGTGCCACCCATGGAACAGATATTGCAAGCGGTGTCTGGATCTGAAATGTTCTCCCTATTGGATGGCTTTTCTGGTTATAACCAAGTACTGGTAGCTGAGCCAGATAGATTGAAAACTACCTTCCGGACCAAATGGGGAACCTTCGCTTTCAGGCGCATGCCCTTTGGATTGATCGATGCGGGGGCAACCTTCAAATGAGCCATGGATATAGCATTCCGCAGTTTGGTAGGGCAGAGCGTGGTGGTCTATTTAGACGACGTCACTGTATTTTCAAAACGCAGGGGCGATCATTTACGCCACCTCAAACAAATATTCGAAAGGTGCAGAAAGTACGGAATTTCGCTCAACCCTAAAAAGAGTGTTTTTGCTGTGGCAGAGGGAAACTTGCTAGGCCACATTATAACCAAGCAAGGCATTGTAGTTGATCCAGAACGGGCGAAAGCCATTGCCCAGATTCCTCCCCCGAACAGCAAGAAAGCGATGCAATCTTTCCTGGGGAAAATAAATTTCATCTGTAAGTTCATCTCTGATTTCACCCAGATAGTTAGGCCACTGCAAGGAATGATAAAAAAGGATGCGATGTTTCAATGGAACCTTCCGGAAAAGGAGTCCTTTGACAAAATCAAACAAGCTATAGCTGAAGCCCCTTCCCTCCAAAGTCTAGATTTCGGCAAAGGCTTTATCCTATATACTTTTGCTTCAGATTCCTCACTTGCGGCTGTCCTTACGCAGAAAGATGGCAACAACGATGAACGGCCCATTTCTTTCATGAGCACTGGTCTACAAGGAGCGGAGTTGAACTATCCAGAAATCGAAAAGCAAGCATAAACGGTCTACAAAGCAGTCAAGCATTTTAGGCCCTACATCTTGAAAAATCATGTCACGGTTTTTGTGTCACACCCAGTGGTCCGCTCACTTTTCGTGCAGCAAGAGCTAGGTGAAAGGCGGGGCAACTGGGTGGCATGTTTGCAAGAATACGATTTAGAGTTTAAACCGGCACATACCGTTAAAGGACAGGGCTTATGCCAAATGGCTGCAGAAGCTGCAAGTGCTCATGAAATTGAAGAGGAATGTTGGGAACAAGAGATTGAAATGTATCAGAGTGACCATGTGCCTCAACAAAGTAGCTCTTCTTGGTATTCCGACATTTCGAGATATTTGGCCCAAGGCACCATGGACCCTGCTCCTAATGCCCGGCAGAAACGCGCAATAAGACTCAAAGCCGCATCTCACCGACTGATCCAAGGGAAGTTGTTTAAGAAACATCACGATGGGGTCCTATTACGCTGCTTGGAAAATGACGAAGCGCAGAAAATCTTGACTGAGCTGCATGACGGGCCAGCCGGAGGTCATTTTGCCGGAGATACTACCGCTCATAAGATAATGCGCGCAGGCTACTATTGGCCTACTCTTTTTAGAGATGTGCATGCATATGTTAGGAAATGCATCCAGTGCCAGAAATTCGCAAACCGAGAAGCACGACCAGCCGCCCCCTTACTCTCAGTAGTAGTGGAGGAGCCTTTCCAACAGTGGGGTTTGGATGTAATTAGTGAAATCACACCTCACTCTTCTAAACAACACCAGTATATCCTTACAGCTACTGATTATTTCACCAGGTGGGTCGAAGCCACACCTTTACGCCAAATCAATGATCAAGAGGTAATAGAATTCCTCACACATTCCATCATCACCAGGTTTGGCGTTCCTACTTCTTTGGTTTTCGATAATGCGACTTACTTCTCATCTTTTAGATTATATAATTTTGCGCTAGAAAATGGTATTGTTCTAAAACATTCTGCAAATTATTATCCTCAGGGAAATGGATTAGTTGAGTCGACTAATAAGAATCTTATCTGTATCATTAAGAAGACCCTGCTATCCCACCAGCGCAACTGGCACAATTCCCTTCACAATGCACTTTGGGCTGACCGCATCACTCCCAAGTCCTCTTTAGGCACCTCTCCATTTTTCCTCGTGTATGGAAAAGAAGTTTTTCTCCCTCCTCACCTATCTCTCCCTGCTCTCCTACTGTCCCTGGAATGTCATGGTACCCCGTTCCCTACCTTGCAGACCCGAATCGACACCTTGCTGAAATTGGAGGAAGAAAGGCAAAAGACCCGGGAAAAGTTTGCCATCCATAAGAGCCGAATCAAGAGATGCTTTGATAAAAAGTCAACAAAGAAAAAAAAATTTGAAGTAGGAGACCTGGTCCTCAAGTGGGATAAAGCCCATTTGGAAAAGGGGAAGCATTCCAAGTTCCAAGCACTTTGGACAGGCCCTTTCCAAATTAATGAGAAGATAGGATCCCCACACATTTAGGTTACAAACCCTTGATGGACGAGTCGAGGTCCTCCCGGTAAATGGGAATGACCTCAAACACTATTTCACCTAGCTGCCCTTAGGGGGCTATATTATCCCTGTACCATATTTTTCTTTTCTTATACTTGTTTTAAAAAAATAAAAATAAAAATAAATAAAAATAATAATAAAAATAAAAATAAAATAAAAATAAAAGTAAAACATATAGTAATAAAATTTTTGAGGAAGGATTTGTTAGAGCTACGCAATTGAAACACTACGATAGGTTCTATGCTGATGGAAAGCCTTTTCCGATAAGACTCAAAGGCGGCAAAAGCTTGCTTGTTCTCTGCACCTAAAGGTAGCATATCACCGAGCTCGAGGCATTAAGCGGGAAGTTTACCTCGCCAGTCTGAGAGGGTGTCCGCAAAAGAAAATGCAGTGTAGTGGTAACCAGACCAGAAGGGAAAAGAGGTACTCTATGCTACGACAGGGAATCTGGGAATAACCAAAGTCCTCATACCAGACCGGGAACAACCTCTCTGCAAACAAAATAAGTTGGGATCCGTCATCCGCCCAAGCTAAATTGCCATCTCAAATAAGTGCCACGAGCACATCTAAATAAGTGTCTCAGGCACATTCAAAATAAGTGCAATAGCACACTAATAAAGGGTAAAGGATTGAGAAAGGCTTCCTGCACAGAGAGGTGATGTAACGACTCCGCCGGGGTACTGACCAGGCTCGCTGGCAGCGGAGCAACGTTCACAATTCCTAGGCAGTGACTCCGCCGGGACCGAGAGGTTCGCTGGCAGCAGAGCAACACAATGAGGACAAAATAATCGTACCAGACCCTGTAGCCGCCTGGAGTTCTCCAACCCTTCCAGTCCGGAGACCTGAAGAAATGAATTTGGTTGAACGGCGCCCAAACAGGCCAGCAGATCGAGCAACCCAGCAAGGTGCCAAAGGTTAGGAAATGTCAACCGCAATGTAAAAGAAAGCGGTCAGCATAAGCCCCTCCCTCCCCCACCAAGACTAACCATCGGCAGAGACTCTGAGTTTGTCCAGTGAATCGCCATTTGTTGTAGCCCCTACAACACCCTCCAAAAAAGACCACTATTTCAAAATTTTTGGAGCCCCTTGAAACTAAAGAGAAACCAAGTGAGGAACCCTCAAGGCCAGGTCGCCAAGTCGCAAAGTTAAACTATGGATGAAAACCGCGACCTTGCGACCTTGTAACCCCGCGACCCCAAGTCGCCAGGTCGCCAAGTCACAGATCTACAATTTTAACGGAAAACGCGACCCAGCGACCTTGCGACCCCGCAACCCCAGGTCGCCAGGTCGCAAGGTCGCAAATATACAAATTTAATGAAAAGTGCGACTCAGCAACCTTGCGACCCCGTGACCCCAAGTCGCCAGGTCGCAAGGTCGCTAGGTCGCAAAACTCTGGAATTAATCGATTTGCGACCCAGCGACCCGCATTAATTGCCCGCACGTGTGACCTTCTATATAAGGGAGGTCACCAGGTCGCATTTTACACATTCAGCGATTTGAAAGAAAACGCCTCTGACAGCTCGACTGGCGCGATTTTCCCAGGTAAGTTACCATTTCCTCCTGCTGTTTCCATTATGATGCATTTCTTACCAAACCCATGTCCCCTTAAGCCTTTAAATTTCCATTTGTCTGAGCTTTTATATTTTTTGAGTGTTTTGTGAATCTGTTTGCTCCACAAATGACCAACCTCACCACATTTCTGGTTCAAACTCTCATGGCCTTGTCCCTTGCTCTTAAAACCATCCCTCAGCTCTGCCTGGACCCAGCTAGCTTGTAAATCCTCAAGAGGAGGGAGAAAAGGAAGTTCACTGCTGCGCGCGCGCAAAACCCCCCCGGCAAGCCTTATTGCGACCTGCGACCCAGCGACCTAGTCGCGAGGTCACAAAGTTGCATTTTTCCATATTTCTGAGATTTGCGACCCAGCGACCCAGCGACCTAGTCGCGAGGTTGCAAGGTCGCATTTTCCAGTTTTTCAGAGAGTCGTGACCCAGCGACCCAGCAACCTGGTCGCGAGGTCGCGCCTAGACCTTTTCTTGCAATCCGCAACCCAGCGACCCAGCGACGAGGTCGCGAGGTCGCGCCTAGACATTTTCTTGCAATCCGCGACCCAACGACCCAGTAAACCAGTAACCCAGTTTTACATGTCTCAGCTAAATTTCATCACTAAACTGTAACTGGTTTTATATCATCATGTCGTTCTTATCTTGGGATTCCTTTATGAATTTGACAGGTGAACTTCAAGAAGACGAAGAGTGCATACCTGTTTTATCAGATTCTAGTGACATGGCGCCCCCGCTATCCTGGAAGAAGGATAAGCAAGTAGTGGAAGAAATTGATGAGCTGGACGTGGTGTCCCCACCCCCAATATACAGGAATACACTATGTACATTTGCAAAAGAAGACAGTATGCAATGGTACCAAGTGTATCATGAGTTCGCCATACCGGAAGAGGAATTTCCAGAAGATCTCCCAGACCGGGAAATATACTTGGCAATCAAGAAGTCCAAACTACATCTGGCAGGGGCGCATCCAGCCATATTTCCATGTCCAGAGGTTATAGATTGGATCATACAAAAGACAGATCCCAAGAAGTTTGTGATCTGAGACAGCGAAGGCAGGGGTTCGCTACGCTCATAGGCGCGGATGCTCACCTCTACTACTCGTTGCCTCGCCCAGATGAAAATTTCACTCCAGAATGGGCTACTGCTCACGCTGTTCCGATAGTCGATACTATTAGACAATGGTGGGAGGAGCCCGAGAAGTTTAAGGTCAAGAAAGACCAAGAATATCCGGTGGCTAGCCTGAGAAAGGTTTATAAATTGGTTGCCGCCATGCTTTGCAGGCTTTACGAGCGCCCGGATTGCTCCACTTTCAGCGGCAGTTGGGCTACTATCATGGAGTATGTGACAACACATGGCACCCGTTTCAACTGGGCCATCATATTGATGACTTTGATGCAGACCAACTTGAACGCGGCATTGGCCCCAGATGAAGGAATGCTTGCCGAATTTTAAATGGCCTCTTACCTACTAGATGCTGTCTGCGCAAGAGTACACTTTGAGGGATGGGCGCACAACTGGGATTCCGAGCAGTCGCGCCCAATTCATCTGCAAATCAAGGTATTTTGGGAGTCCAAATACAAACAGGATATAGATCAGATCTCCCAAGTATTTATCCCCTCTCTATATAGACACTTATTTGGCCAAGACGCCCCCTGCATGTCTTGGCGGGCCAAGGAGACTCTAGTCAAAGTGGCACACTGGTTCCCTTTCCCTGGATACACCTTCATCCGAGTCTTTGGAAACTACAAGGCACCACATGCTATGCCTCGCTTTGTTACAGACAAAATGCTTATTCAGGAGGTATGCTTCCAAATGTCTCACGGCTTCTCCAGCGTCCTGTCTAAAGGAAAAAAGAAGCCGTGGCCCACGCTACCCCTCACCATTGGCGCGTGCACAGTTAAAGACTTCAGGGAAGTAGTAGCAGAGGGAGAAGCAATGAGAAGTTATCATCTCAGGGCGCTAGAACACCGAACATATGACCTGGAGAGAATAGTTCCTGAACACTGCCTGAAAGCTAAATTCAAGTGGACTTATCAGCATATTGAGCGCCCGGCAGGAGAGAATGAACTGGTATAACGCTGAAAGACAATTTGCTCTGGGAGTAGACGTGGTCCAAGAAGATCCAGATGATCAGAACCTAGAAGACATAAGCCGTCAGTTAGGAGGTTCCTCTTCCTCTTTACCCAATAAATCTCGGACCAACACAGGGCTCACTACATCTATCCAACAGAAAGAAGCAGAAGCAAAAGCCCAGCAGGAAAGGGAAAAGAAGATAAAAGAGGATGAGGAAGCACGCCAGAAGAGTGCAACGGCAACACAAAAGAAGAAACAGGCCAAGGAGGCCAGGAAAGAAAAGGAGCAAAAGGAGGCAAAAGCCGCAGCAGAACGGGCACTCAAGGCAGAGCTGGACAAAGCAGAGGCTGAACACCAAAAGAAGGCCGAACAGGCTGCTGCAGTTGAGCGAAAGAGGAAGGCTGAAATAGAAGCGGCAGCAGAAGCTGAACGCCGGCGAAAAGAAGAGGAGGAAAAGAACACAGAAGAAAGGGAGGATGACATGCTGGAAGACATCGAGGTGGCTCCCCTCGAGATACATCTGGGCAGTACCAAGCTATCTGATGTTAGGTCC
This sequence comes from Pinus albicaulis, assembly GCA_034641835.2. NCBI lineage: Eukaryota > Viridiplantae > Streptophyta > Pinopsida > Pinales > Pinaceae > Pinus > Pinus albicaulis. The sequence continues at coordinate 1,159,799,010 of CM076580.1, read as the reverse complement.
CCCTAGGGGCAGGAAGAGGATGTATTTGATCTCACCAGACTCACATTCGATCAATTCTCTTTCAAAATCCGGAAAGAGAAAAGAAGGTCTCTGGCGCAAAGTCCCTCTGCTACATCCACAGTTGCGACAGGCAAAGACATAGTCCTTGACACCAGGACTAATCCTGTAATGATAGCATCAGCAGGTACTGCTTTCGCCGCAGCCACGGAAGAGAACGTAACCAGTATGAGTAGAGAAATAGTCTCTCTGCAAAATAGACTGCAAGCAGCTGAGCAGCGTGAGAAAAAAGTAGAACAGGAGAAGTAAGAGTTGAGAGCAGAAGTTCAACAACTCCGAAACCAGGCTCCATCGATAAATGAAATCCCACTGGCCATTTTTAAAGAATGTGAAGTGTTAGAAGTAACCATGAGGCAGGTGTATGGAGAGATGTTCACCATCAAACAAACAGTTGCCCCACTGGTAAGAGCAAGAGCAGAAACCAAGCAAAAGCATGAGCAGCTCAGGGAGGCGTCACAGGCCTTAGACAAAATGCTAGGATGGACAGTACAATACCCTCAGGCACCTGGAAATGTGCCCAAGAGAGATTGGATTCATACACAGGATGCTAAGGTTCAGCTCCGCATGGCAATTCAGTCTAAGGACAAACTATCCAAAGACCTGGACAAAGTAATGTCTTCATACAACCACCTTATCAGTGGTATCGACTCGATGCACACTTTGCACCACATTCCGTCGCTTGGGGCTTTGGACGAAGAGAAAGCTTGGGAACAAGTAGATCAGGATATCCAATCATTCCTACAGCCTATCAAGCAAGCCTCTGCTGCCCCTGAACCCGTAGCCTCGCAAGAACATCTGAATCAGTTTATTACCACGCCAGTTCGGATTTATACCAAACTTGCCTCTCTTTCTAACCAGATCTCACAGAAAAGGTAAACACTGGTGCCAAATGCTTTGGAATGCATGCATCGGTTAAAGGAGGAGGTTCCTCTGGTTTGCCCCATAGCGGCAGAGTACCAGGCATGGCAAGGTTTTCTCAGGGAACAGCAGATTGACGCCCTTGACCTCAACATTGCACGTTCATCTCCTCAGCTCGGTAGCAGCAAGTCATAAGCAGCAGTTTGAGCCAGGTCGCAGGTCACACTGCCTCCCTAGGTCGCAGGTCGCATTGTTCACCTAGGTCGTAGGTCACACTATCAGACAGGTCGTAGGTCGCAAACTCTCCAAGGTCGTGAGGCAACTAGACGGGTAGGCAGGCGAAGACTCGGGAAGCCCAAAGGGCAAGTTTTGGCTATAAAACTCCCTATGGGGAAAGTGTAAAGGGCTTTTCTTTTTTGAGACTCAAGAGCTACATTGCATTGTATTAAAAGATTATACTCTTATACATGTGAATACAGATACTTGTTACAACCCCTTTGTTTGGATGATGTGTTTTACTGCGTGAACACTAAGTGTATTTCCTCATACAGTTTCAGAACATCTTTTGATTAATGAAGCTGCCTTTTTAAAGCATCGTTTATGCATCATAGCTATTTGTGTTTGTATTGATGATGTTCAGTTTACCATTTGCTCTATTAATGAATGTTAATGAAATATTTTGTTAGCAATTCATTTTATCCTTCAGAAAGTAAAGGGACATCTCGCCATAAAGAACTATTTCTGTTGTGGTCAGACTACCTTACAAGCAGTACCCCAAAGACGTGTTGCTAACAACATCTCCTTAGGCGTACATGCTTTATTTATTGCCTAGCTACACTAGTGTTTTATTCATGTTTAATGCGTCAGTCATGTATTCTGTATCATGTGAATGAGCGTGTGTCCGCAGGTTCAGTCAGGTTCTTTTGAGACAAAAGGGAAGGCGTCTTAAGTGGTAGCCAGACCCACACCCTGGACGGGATCCCTACTCCAAACGGTTTAAGGTCTAATTGGGACTTTCTACCGGGGAGATCCCCTACTGTTGGCCGGACAAATTTTCCTGTCAACAGAATTGGCGCTAGAAGGAGGGCCTGAATGGCAACCTCCCAGCATACAACGAACTTTCCATCACAAACTCCCCAAGGGGAGGTCATAAACAACGAAACTGTCCCTCCTCCTCTGGAAGATATCCCAGAGAGGGAGGCTCGATATTACGAAATCACCAGGGCGTAGTTGAGAGCCTTACGCCCAGCTGCCCACGATCTTATCAGAAATTTATGATTTACTCCAATCATGGAATACCTTGCCCACACTAGAACCCCTCCAGAGAACATCACTCGGAATGGTGCCCTTGGAAGTACCATACCCGAACTCGTAAATCTCATGTTAGAAGACCTAGGCATTGCTGTTGAGGAAAATGACCCGATTCTCCATGATGGAGAAGAATTTGGCGACACCGAACCTTTCCCTGACTCCCAGCCTAACCAGATTCGGCAAAACAACAATCAGGCGCACCCCCCACCCGGAGATGGGGAAGAAGACAGAGGCCGAGGAAATGTAGACGGGGGAAATAGGGCTCGCAGAAATGAAGGAGAAAGGAATAGAGCTCGCAGAAATGAAGGAGAAAGGAATAGAGCTCGCAGAAATGAAGGAGAAGGAAATAGAGGCCGAGGGGCTGGAGTTAGAGGAGATAGAGGCCAAGGCCAAGGAAACCAAGCTCACAACCATCACCCAAACCCCATTAAGCCTCCTGTCCACAACTTGGGATATCTAAGGGATTTTGTTTTCCGTGGGAGACACCAAGACGAACACTCCCGTCATGAGTCAGAAGCATCTGTCTCAAGTTCGGGAGGTGAATTTGAGCCTGAGTTTAGGCAACACCAGCAAGCTAGGAGAGTGCAACCCCTAGCCTAGATGGCTCAATCCCCATTAAATATTTTGGGCCCACTCCACGATCTTCCTAGAAATCCGGAAAAACACCTCCCCAAATTTGACCCTGAGAAAGGCACCTTAGCTGAAGATCATATTAGCAGCTTCTATTTGTCTCTACAAATCATGAGATTCCAGTCCGATGATGTCGCATGTCGACTGTTTCCCCATACTCTCGAAAACAAAGCAGCCACATGGTACCGCTCTCTCCCCAGTGCCTCTATCACTTCATGGGACCAATTCCGTCGTGTATTCCTGCAGAAGTTTTCAGAAGATAAAACTCCTTCCATGCTTCTCACAGAATTGAGCACGATCAAGTGTCATAAAAAGGAGAAGGTTAAGGACTTCAACCAGTGCTTCGCTACCATACTACAGAAGTTCCCCCCAAACCTGGCGTTGGATGACTCAATCACCATTGACTACTATACCAAGGCTCTCCCTAGGGACATTGCCGTTTTCGTCAAACGTGAAGCCCGTGCTACCGTTACGGCTAATTATGAGGCTTCTCTCGCTGTGGAGAAAGACATGCTTTCAATAGGAGCCATCGAACATGAAGGGAGAGATTATCACAAGCCTAACACCAAAAGAGGTCAGTCATCCACTCCTAAGACCACCGATAGGGACAGAGATGCGTTTGATTTTGAAAGCATGGAGAAAAATCTCAAGCACTTAACGAATGAAGTCACTGACCTAAGGAGAAACGGCACAGAAGCCACGACTAGTACTAAACCACCCAAACCTTTCTTCAGAAAAAGTAATCCCAACACTAACAGACCTCCGTCTAACCCGAATACTGCTCTCAATGTGGAAGAGATAGGGAAAGACAACTTCTGTTCTTTCCACCAAGCTGCCCACTCTGAAAAAACGTGCCCTCAATGGATTGGCAGCATGACAGTAGTAGTTAATCAGCTTTGAGATGACCAAACTCCAGGGGATATGACGGAGGGTGATGTTTCAGATCACGATGAGGATCTGCCCTCGAACGAGGAACCGGGATCCTCTGTCCTTGCTTTTGACATAATCCGAGGTGGGGACAGCCTTACCTCCATTGATATCAACATGGAAGATACTCCCAAAGACTAGCCCTTGCGGAATTATAGTCTAAGGAGCAAAGGACCTGTTCCCGAGCAATCTTATGAAGACAAGAAAAGGGCTTTTCTAAGGAAAATTCTGCCCCCAGGAAACGGAAAACAATCTGCTCCGGAGAAGCACACCAACAACATTACCCGAGCAAGTCAAAAGGGTAAGCTCCCGACTGAATCTTCGAAATCATCTGTCGAGCCTAGCCCTCAACCAGAGTCTAGCTATAACATTGTTGAGGATATGAAAAAAACAAGAGCAAACATCTCCCTCTACGAGCTGGCTCGCATTACTAACCAAAAGGAACTTATTCTAAAGGCTTTCGCGAATACTTCAGCTACAAAAACTGTAAGCAACACGTCTGCGCAAGCCGGTCCAGATGTACAGTCCATAGTAAACGCCATTAATACCAACTCAAGAGGATCCACGCCTCCTTTCCTTCTGTCCTTCGAGATGTTTAACTTCAACGTCCACAACTGTCTAGTAGACTCCGGTGCCTCTACAAATGTCATGCCGTTATCTATCTGTAAAAAACTGAACATTCGCCCGGAGAAGACTTACGCAAAGATCATACAGCTTGACAGATCACAAGTGCCAGCCGTAGGAGAATTGAACAATGTCATCATACGCCTGTCGTCAGACTCTAGGGTCCATCAATGCATTGACATTGTGGTCGTCGATATCCCTAAAGCATATGGCCTATTACTTAGCAGGGACTGGTCCAGCAAGTTGCAAGGCTATTTCGCCACCGACTGGTCCCACTTGTGGCTTCCTTACAAGGGGCGGAATAATCAAATCAGGGTCAAAAGTGAACCATATATGAAACACACCGTGACTGATTTGGATGCCGTTAATGAACCCATCAGCTTTGCCCAGGAGGAACTTGGTATGTGTTTTCTGGAAGCCTTATTCGGGTGCTACCAACCCCCTCAGTCTTCTGTAGGCCCCGAGGTCCAATCTGAGCTAGCACTTGTCGCGGAGGAGCAAGTCACCTCTATCTCACACTCAGCAGAAACCCCTCCCCTACCTATTACCCTGAAGGAGCCGGAAAGTGACATGTGGACCTTGTATTATGACGGTTCCAAGACCCATGGCGGAGCTGGTGCTGGTTGCATATTGCTTGACCCTCACAAGAATAAATACTTAATCTCATGCCGGCTAGAATTCCAATGCACTAACAACACTGCTGAGTATGAAGCGTTAATCCTCGGACTTAAGAAAGCGCTGGATTTGCAGGTAAAATGCTTACAGGTAATTGGAGATTCCGATATTATCACTTGCCAGGTACGCAACACTATTCACTGTTTATCTCCACATTTAAAGACGTATCAACAAGAGGTATGGCGATTGATTTCTGGTTTTGATGCATTTGGAATTAGATCTGTTCTTAGAATGCACAATGCAGCAGCTGATACTCTGGCTAATGCTGCTGCTAGGTTTACCCCGTTGAGGGACGATTTTTCTATTGAAGTTTTATATAGACCCTCTGTGCCAGATAACATTACTAACTTACGCGTTTTTGACGATGATCAACAGATCTTGGACTTTATGCTCAATACTGAGATATTCAAAGACGCGGCGATAGATGAGGCAGAGCATGATCATGCTTTGCAGAAAGAACACGATGAACGAAAAGAGAACTCCATGCCCAAGAAGGTGGTGTCTTTAGAAAAGCTCTTCGATCTACAAAACCGATTCTGCTGCCCCCCTAACACCAAAGTACAAAGTGCCATATTGGCACATCGGCAAGTAAACTTGGGGTCAAAAGAAAACCCAAAGTTCGTTAACCTCGGCAAAGACTGTAGTGATGAGGAGACACGGGCATTCACCCAATTATTCCGGAAGTATCGAGATGTATTTGCTTGGACGTATGACGATCTACGTACATACGACACCCGGATCATTCAGCACGTAATCCCCGTAAAGGAAGGCATTAAACCCTTCCAACAAAAACTCAGAAAATTGCATCCAGCTTTGGAACTAATGATTCTGAAAGAACTCAAGAAACTCTTGGATGCACGCATTATTTTCAAATTTCGTCACTCCATGTGGGTGTCCAATTTGTTACCTGTACGGAAGAAGTCTAGCGAGATCCGCTTGTGCGTAGATTTCCGTAATCTGAACTGGGCCTCGGACAAAGACAACTACCTGGTGCCACCCATGGAACAGATATTGCAAGCGGTGTCTGGATCTGAAATGTTCTCCCTATTGGATGGCTTTTCTGGTTATAACCAAGTACTGGTAGCTGAGCCGAACAGATTGAAAACTACCTTCCGGATCAAATGGGGAACCTTCGCTTTCAAGCGCATGCCCTTTGGATTGATCGATGCGGGGGCAACCTTCCAACGAGCCATGGATATAGCATTCCGCAGTTTGGTAGGGCAGAGCGTGGTGGTCTATTTAGACGACGTCACTGTATTTTCAAAACATAGGGGTGATCATTTACGCCACCTCAAACAAATATTCGAAAGGTGCAGAAAGTACGGAATTTCGCTCAACCCTAAAAAGAGTGTTTTTGCTGTGGCAGAGGGAAACTTGCTAGGCCACATTATAACCAAGCAAGGCATTGTAGTTGATCCAGAACGGGCGAAAGCCATTGCTCAGATTCCTCCCCCGAACAGCAAGAAAGCGATGCAATCTTTCCTGGGGAAAATAAATTTCATCCGTAAGTTCATCTCTGATTTCGCCCAGACAGTTAGGCCACTGCAAGGAATGATAAAAAGGGATGCGATGTTTCAATGGAACCTTCTGGAAAAGGAGTCCTTTGACAAAATCAAACAAGCTATAGCTAAAGCCCCTTCCCTCCAAAGTCCAGATTTCGGCAAAGGCTTTATCCTATATACTTTTTCTTCAGATTCCTCACTTGCGGTTGTCCTTACGCAGAAATATGGCAACAACGATGAACATCCCATTTCTTTCATGAGCACTGGTCTACAAGGAGCGGAGTTGAACTATCCAGAAATCAAAAAGCAAGCATACGCGGTCTACAAAGCGGTCAAGCATTTTAGGCCCTACATCTTGAAAAATTATGTCACGGTTTTTGTGTCACACCCAGCGGTCCGCTCACTTTTCATGCAGCAAGAGCTAGGCGAAAGGCGGGGCAACTGGGTGGCGTGTTTGCAAGAATACGATTTAGAGTTTAAACCGGCACATACCGTTAAAGGACAGGGCTTATGCCAAATGGCCGCGTAAGCTGCAAGTGCTCATGAAATTGAAGAGGAATGTTGGGAACAAGAGATTGAAATGTATCAGAGCGACCATGTGCCTCAGCAAAGTAGCTCTTCTTGGTATTCTGACATTTCGAGATATTTGGCCCAAGGCACCATGGACCCTGCTCTTAATGCCTGGCAGAAACGCGCAATAAGACTCAAAGCCGCATCTCACCGAATGATCTAGGGGAAGTTGTTCAAGAAACATCACGATGGGGTCCTATTACGCTGCTTGGAAAATGACGAAGCGCAGAAAATCTTGACTGAGCTGCATGACGGGCTAGCCAGAGGTCATTTTGCCAGAGATACTACCGCTCATAAGATAATGCGCGCAGGCTACTATTGGCCTACTCTTTTTAGAGATGCGCATGCATATGTTCGGAAATGCATCCAGTGCCAGAAATTCGCAAACCGAGAAGCACAACCAGTCGCCCCCTTACTCTCAGTAGCAGTGGAGGAGCCTTTCCAACAGTGGGGTTTGGATGTAATTGGTGAAATCACACCTCACTCTTCTAAACAACACCGGTATATCCTTACAGCTACTGATTATTTCACCAGGTGGGTCGAAGCCACACTTTTACGTCGAATCAATGATCAGGAGGTAATAGAATTCCTCACGCATTCCATCATCACCAGGTTTGGCGTTCCTACTTCTTTGGTTTTCGATAATGCGACTTACTTCTCATCTTTTAGATTATATGATTTTGCGCTAGAAAATGGTATTGTTCTAAAACATTCTGCAAATTATTATCCTCAGGGAAATGGATTAGCTGAGTCAACTAATAAGAATCTTATCCGTATCATTAAGAAGACCCTACTATCCCACCAGCGCAACTGGCACAATGCCCTTCACAATGCACTTTGGGCTGACCGCATCACTCCCAAGTCCTCTTTAGGCACCTCTCCATTTTTCCTCATGTATGGAAAATAAGCTGTTCTCTCTCCTCACCTATCTCTCCCTACTCTCCTACTATCCCAGCAATGTCATGGTACCCCGTGCCCTACCTTGCAGACCCGAATCGACACCTTGCTGAAATTGGAGGAAGAAAGGCAAAAGACCCGGGAAAAGTTTGCCATCCATCAGAGCCGAATCAAGAGATGCTTTGATAAAAATTCAACAAAGAACAAAAATTTTGAAGTAGGAGACCTGGTCCTCAAGTGGGATAAAGCCCATGAGGAAAAGGGGAAGCATTCCAAGTTCCAAGCACTTTGGACAGGCCCTTTCCAAATTAATGAGAAGATAGGATCCCACACATTTAGGTTACAAACCCTTGATGGATGAGTCGAGGTCCTCCCAGTAAATGGGCATGACCTCAAACACTATTTCACCTAGCTGCCCTTAGGGGGCTATATTATCCTTGTACCATATTTTTCTTTTCTTATACTTGTTTAAAAAAAATAAAAAAAAAAATAAAAATAAATAAAAATAAAAATAAAAATAAATAATAATAAAAATAAAAATAAAAGTAAAACATATAGTAATAAAATTTTTGAGGAAGGATTTGTTAGAGCTACGCAATTGACACACTGCGACAGGTTCTATGCTGATGGAAAGCCTTTTCCGATAAGACTCAAAGGCGGAAAAAGCTTGCTTGTTCTCTGCACCTAAAGGTAGCATATCACCGAACTCGAGGCATTAAGCGGGAAGCTTACCTCGCCAGTCTGAGAGGGTGTCCGCAAAAGAAAATGCAGTCTAGTGGTAACCAGACCAGAAGTGAAAAGAGGTACTCTATGCTACGACAGGGTATCTGGGAAAAACCAAAGTCCTCATACCAGACCGGGAACAACCTCTCTGCAAGCAAAATAAGTTGGGATCCCTCATCCGCCCAGACTAAATTTCCATCTCAAATAAGTGCCACGAGCACATCTAAATAAGTGTCTCAGGCACATTCAAAATAAGTGAAATAGCACACTAATAAAGGGTAAAGGATTGAGAAAGGCTTCCTGCGCAGAGAGGTGATGTAATGACTCCGCCGGGGTACTGACCAGGCTCGCTGGCAGCGGAGCAACGTTCACGATTCCTAGGCAGTGACTCCGCCGGGACCGAGAGGTTCACTGGCAGCGGAGCAACACAATGAGGACAAAATAATCGTACTAGACCCTGTAGCCGCCTGGAGTTCTCCAACCCTTCCAATTCGGAGACCTAAAGAAATGAATTTGGTTGAACGGCGCCCAAACAGGCCAGCAGATCGAGCAACCCAGCAAGGTGCCAAAGGTTAGGAAATGTCAACCGCAAGGTAAAAGAAAGCGGTCAGCATAAGCCCCTCCCTCCCCCACCAAGACTAACCATCGGCAGAGACTTTGAGTTCATCCAGTGAATCGCCATTTGTTGTAGCCCCTACAACACCCTCCAAAAAAGACCACTATTTCAAAATTTTTGGAGCCCCTTGAAACTAAAGAGAAACCAAGTGAGGAACCCTCAAGGCCAGGTCACCAAGTCGCCAAGTCGCAAAGTTAAACTATGGATGAAAACCGCGACCTTGCGACCTTGCGACCCCGCGACCCCAAGTCGCCAGGTCGCCAGGTCGCAGATCTACAATTTTAACGGAAAACGCGACCCAGCGACCTTGCGACCCTGTGACCCCAGGTCGCTAGGTCGCAAGGTGGCAAATATACAAATTTAATGAAAAGTGCAACTCAGCGACCTTGCGACCCCGCGACCCCAGGTCGCCAGGTCGCAAGGTCGCTAGGTCGCAAAAATCTAGAATTAATCGATTTGCGACCCAGCGACCCACATTAATTTCCCACACGTGCGACCTTCTATATAAGGGAGGTTGCCAGGTCGCATTTTACACATTCAGCGATTTGAAAGAAAACGCCTCTGACAGCTCGACTGGCACGATTTTCCCGGGTAAGTTGTCATTTCCTCCTGCTGTTTCCATTATGATGCATTTCTTACCAAACCCATGTCCCCTTAAGCCTTTAAATTTCCATTTGCCTGAGCTTTTATATTTTTTGAGTGTTTTGTGAATCTGTTTGCTCCACAAATGACCAACCTCACCACATTTCTGGTTCAAACTCTCATGGCCTTGTCCCTTGCTCTTAAAACCATCCCTCAGCTCTGCCTGGACCCAGCTAGCTTGTAAATCCTTAAGAGGAGGGAGAAAAGGAAGTTCACGGCCACGCGTGCGCAAAACGCCCCCGGCAAGCCTTATCGCGACCTGCGACCCAGCGACATAGTCGCGAGGTCGCAAAGTCGCATTTTTCCATATTTCTGAGATTTGCGACCCAACGACCTAGTCGCGAGGTCGCGAGGTCGCATTTTCCAGTTTTTCGGAGAGTCACGACCCAGCGACCCAGCGACCCAGTCGCGAGGTCGTGCCTAGACCTTTTCTTGCAATCTGCGACCCAACGACCCAGTAAACCAGTAACCCAGTTTTACATGTCTCAACTAAATTTCATCACTAAATTGTAACTGGTTTTATATCATCATGTCGTTCTTATCTTGGGATTCCTTTATGAATTTGACAGGTGAACTTCAAGAAGACGAAGAGTGCATACCTGTTTTATAAGATTCTAGTGACATGGCGCCCCCGCTATCCCGGAAGAAGGATAAGCAAGTAGTGGAAGAAATTGATGAGCTGGACATGGTGTCCCCACCCCCAATATACAGGGATACACTACGTACATTTGCAAAAGAAGACAGTATGCGATGGTACCAAGTGTATCATGAGTTCGCCATACCGGAAGAGGAATTTCCAGAAGATCTCCCAGACCAGGAAATATACTTGGTAATCAAGAAGTCCAAACTACATCTGGCAGGGGTGCATCCAGCCATATTTCCATGTCCAGAGGTTATAGATTGGATCATACAAAATACAGATCCCAAGAAGTTTGTGATCCAAGACAGCGAAGGCAGGGCTTTCGCTACGCTCATAGGCGTAGATGGTCACCTCTACTACTCGTTGCCTCACCCATATGAACATTTCACTCCAGAATGGGCTACTGCTCACGCTGTTCCGATAGTCGATACTATTAGACAATGGTGGGAGGAGCCCGAGAAGTTTAAGGTCAAGAAAGACCAAGAATATCTGGTGGCTAGCCTGAGAAAGGTTTATAAATTGGTTGCCGCCATGCTTTGCAGGCTTTACGAGCGCCCGGATTGCTCCACTTTCAGCGGCAGTTGGGCAACTATCATGGAGTATGTGACAACACATGGCACCCATTTCAACTGGGCCGGCATATTGATGACTTCAATGCAGACCAACTTGAACGCGGCATTGGCCCCAGATGAAGGAATGCCTGCCGAATTTTACATCGCCTCTTACCTACTAGATGCTGTCTGCGCAAGAGTACACTTTGAGGGATGGGCGCACAACTGGGATTCTGAGCAGTCGTGCGCAATTCATCTGCAAATCAGGGTATTTTGGGAGTCCAAATACAAACAGGATATAGATCAGATCTCCCAAGTATTTATCCCCTCTCTATATAGACACTTATTTGGCCAAGACACCCCCTACATGTCTTGGCAGGCCAAGGAGACTCTAGTCAAAGTGGCACACTGGTTCCCTTTCCCTGGATACACCTTCATTCGAGTCTTTGGAACTTACAAGGCACCACATGCTATGCCTCGCTTTGTTACAGAAAAAATGCTTATTCAGGAGGTATGCTTCCAAATGTCTCACGGCTTCTCCAGCGTCCTGTCTAAAGGAAAAAAGAAGTCGTGGCCCACGCTACCCCTCACCATTAGCGCGTGCACAGTTAAAGACTTCAGGGAAGTAGCAGCAGAGGGAGAAGCAATGAGAAGTTATCAGCTCGGGGCGCTAAAACACCGAACATATGACCCGGAGAGAATAGTTCCTGAACACTGCCTGAAAGCTAAATTCAAGTGGACTTATCAGCATATTGAGCGCCCGGCAGAAGATGAGAGAAGGAATTGGTATAACGCTGAAAGACAATTTGCTCCGGGAGTAGACGTGGTCCAAGAAGATCCAAATGATCAGAACCTAGAAGACAGAAGTCGTCAGTTAGGAGGTTCCTCTTCCTCTTTACCCAAGAAATCTCGGACCAACACAGGGCTCACTACATCTATCCAACAGAAAGAAGCAGAAGCAAAAGCCCAGCAGGAAAGGGAAAAGAAGATAAAAGAGGATGAGGAAGCACGCCAGAAGAGTGCAACGGCAACACAAAAGAAGAAACAGGCCAAGGAGGCCAGGAAAGAAAAGGAGGAAAAGGAGGCACAAGCCGCAGCAGAATGGGCACTCAAGGCAGAGCTGGACAAAGC